>CM028682.1:9907500-10507500 GCA_016760335.1 Gastrodia elata | reverse complement strand
CTCTATTAAATTTGGGTTGTCAGCGTTGCTACTTTGCATATTTTAATTTTGTGGATTTTCTTTTATTTCTTAGATCTATTGAAGACTTTCCCTCTCTCTTTCCTAAATTTTAAATTTTATAAATTTCAAATTGTTACTTACAAATATTAAACCAATTCACCTCTTCCTTCTTGGGTTGTATCATCATATTTCAACAAAAATTTTATTGATGCGTATTAAAAATGTTTATTGGAAAATAATTTTCAAGAATAAGACTGTTTAATTTAGATGAATGAATTACCTTCATATGCTTTTCAATGAAGGTTATATTGAAGTAATTAATATAGGTTTATAAGCTCTAAAGTTAGTGTTAATTGCTCTTTCATTTGGTAGAAAAATAGGGACTGGAATGCCATGTAGTAGCTAAAAGATGAGTCATAATTTGAATGACTAAAATTTCAAGTACCTAATTGAAAAAATGAGCTGGAATAGAAAATTGCTTTTTGTTCTTTAAAAATTTGATCAATTACCATTAATTTCAAAATATGAATGACTTGTAGTTCAAGTTGCTAAGAATGGGCTATATTGATATTTTATTTTTAGGAATTATGATGGAAAATTATAGTTTAGTTATATCATAGAGATTGGCTATACTAGATAGAACATGAACTATAATGTGCAACGGATGGTGAGAAGTGTACAGGAAAGCATTATTTTTTTCTTTTTCTTTTTGTTTGTCTCTTTTTCTTTCTCTCTTATTCATACACACACCTATGTGTGTGTAACTCATTTGTGATTCTCATTCATGTAATAAGGGGGTATTGATATTTTGAATTTGTTAATGTTTGAAATATTAAAACCATAAAGAATAATTGGCTTTTCAAGTAAAATTGTACTGTTCTGATCATTATGTTGTATGTTTTGTCTATATTATTCCATAAGGCTTAACATGTTGTGTGGTTAATGTGGCATGATTTTGATTAATGATTTACTATGATTATGATGATTAAGTATTTTTATAAGGGTTATTCTATATATTTACATGTTTGCATGCACAATAATGAAAATCACATGACTTTGCTGCAAGGATGGTAAATTTTTATATTCTATCCAAAATTATTCATGGTTATGAGTGTGCATCTATAAGGAATGATATTTGAAAATTAAATTTAAATTATTGTATTTCATACTAATCTAGTTACTCAATTCTCTTGCAACACCGCTAACTAAAGAATTAGAAAACTGAAAAATGCCAAGGAAAAGATCAATAAAATGCAAAAATTTCAAACCCTGTTCTGGTATAAGGACATTTTTCTTCAATGCTTTGCCCTTGTTGCATTGCACTAAGGAATTCTTTTGAATTGGAGCCTCGAGTGTGTCAGAGAAAACACCCAATGAGTGAAGATCTATCGGAGATCAACCGGATTTGAAAACATCAAAGACACTTGCTCTGGGCACTTGCGCCCAAATGCCAGACAACTTCAATGTAGCTGAAAGTTCAACGCTTACGTGACGGGGCTATTTTGGAGCAACAGAAGACTCGACACTTAGAGGCGCCCTACCATCGGAATGCGTGCTACAGAAAGTTTAAACAAAAACTTGGGCACTTAGGCGCACTCAAACGCTCTGATAGATCTCAGCTATGGAAGCCAAGACAAGTAAGTCGGGTGTCATAGCGCGCTCATGCGCCGGATAATGCAACACTTAGGTGTGCCCAAGCGCAAGGGTTCAGACTGCAGACTCTAAGTCTGACATTTAGGCGTGTCCTAGTGCTAGGGCATATACTACTTATTAGGAAGAGACAAGAAGCCTAGCCCTTAGGCGTTCCATAGCATCAAACGTTGCATGACTTATGCAGAGGAAGAAATCAAATGGGATTTTGGGACCTGTTTTTGTTCGCTAAGGGCTTATTTCATGGGAAATGATGTGGTATCTGTCATGCCTTGAGATAAAAATAAGGGGATAAATATATTGTGATGACCCAATGTTTGGATTGGTTAGTTTATCCAACATTGATGCATTTTATAAAAATCATATTGGATGGTTAAGCAAAATAGTACACAATTTCAAATTTATCTAGAGCCATTCATAATAGAAATAATAACCTCTATTCAATTTAATGTAAAAATATCCAAAATAATACATCACATAATAATATCCCAAAATAATTATACAATCACATTCATTAATAAAATTTGAATATAAAATAAGTTATTTCTTTAAATTTGGATTTGCTTCATTCCATTCTTTTAACGTTAAGCCAATTCATTATCTTCCAGCTGTACTTGACCTGGGGCATCATTTTAAAAATAATACTGGGATTTGAATTCCCAGTAATTAGAGAACACTCAAAGTAGCAAACAATATTGAATGTTGTACTCTTCAAGTGGTGTACGAAAAAATAATAAATAACAAAATTTGTAGGAAATATGGTTTTAGCATAAAATGATTTATTCCTTGCAACATAATTCGTTAAGCAACAATAAAGCGTTGTCATTTGCCAACAAATCATAAATATTTGCATAAAGATAAATTCTTTATGCGCTCATAAAAATATGTGTATGTATATGCATGTCTTGATATTGTGTAGCATCATTAACTTTGTTATGCTGGGCAAGTTCAGATTATTGAGGTCAGGGTTCATAATATAAAAATAGATATCATATTGGCCCCCTCATAGGCTATAATATGATAACCTTATAACTCCCAAAGTGGACTAGCCTCATCCTTAACTTAGCCCACCCAAAATATTCATCATTTCTTGAACCCTTGCATTCATTCACACGACAACAATATCATACTTTGAATTATGACTTCTTTTTTTTGCAGTAAAAATAACATTGCAATTCATATAAAAATAAGTTCAAAGCGGTGCAATAGCAGCATTAAAAAGCAAATAATTGTAAATAGTAATATTCTGAATACCTTGGTGTTGATTTATATTGAAGATGCAATTCACAAATCTGATATGTTTATAAAAATTATATTTGTAATTTTCTTAACCTTTGTAAATGATTATTTTATATCATTAAAACATATACCCTTAATCTCAAGCTTGATTTTATCTAATATTCAGTTTATAGATTTATAGACTCTCCTTAAGGTTTGGAATAAGCTTGACTTGTATCTCAATTTGATCTTGAATATCATTAGTTTAGTTAAGTTTTTAATTGACTTCAAAAATCTTGACAAGTTTAGGCTACAACTATACTTGACAAGTTTAGATACACTCTTTATGTTAAGTCTGAGAACCAAACAAATAAAAGTCTGAACCTTATTTAGTAATATTTGTATGCCATAATTTTAAACAGAGATGCTGTGAGTTCTAGAACTATTTTCAGGAAAAGTTTTCTGAATTTTCTTACACAGATGCTTGCTATTATAACTAATTTTCTTGCATACATCCACTCAATTTTGTGGAGTTGAAATGGAATTATTGTGACATTTAACTAGAATACTGCAGTTTATCTGCTCCTAATAGATGAATCATTTTATAGTTTTAGAAGATTCTAATTTTCTTGTATAAGATTAAGGTCGTGAAGTCTAGGAGGATGGTACTAGCGTTAGACGTTGAACTATGTACAAAATTTGCTAAGTTGAGTCTTATATTCCATTTGTGTTGCTTACACCTTAACTATCCCTATTACAGTATGATTAAGTGTGTTCCAAGTAAAGCAAAGTACATTTAACTCCATTTATAATAGCAACTGATAGAATCTTAATGCAGCTTTGATGCAGGTTTTATATCAGCAGATTTCACCACTGAACAGCCCAGAACTTTAATCTGAAGCTTCTCATTACTCATTTATTTCATGATGACTGAATCAAGACCATAAATTTTAGTAACTGGACTGCTAGTTAAGTTACAGCATGCAGCATTAGTGACAATCTATACAGAAATACTTAAGATAGCAATGAAAAGTCCATTTGAAGCAACTACTAACATATGGGTTTAGTCCGTATATAGGATTGGCCCTCATCTTTGCAATGAACTTTGATTAATCAAATGGCAGATGATTTAAGATGCGAGGTTTTAGAACGTTTAGGATGTGATTTCCCATTACATTAAAAGATAATTTACTGACAATTCTAAACGTACATTAAATAGAACGGAAGACATTTTGATCTAATCAATCTCAGCATAACATGGGAATTTTCTGCACAGTGGAACCAAGATTCTTTTCTATTTTACATTACATAATGCAACTGATAGATAAGGTTCACAACTCCATGATAGAAAAGGTTTAGACTTCATTAAAATGATAGATTGTTTCATAACTAAGTTTATTAAAATGATAGATACTTTTTGAATTTCAACAACATTTGGAACATCATTATAAATTTACATTTGTTTTATGTGGTTAGAAAACTACAGATTATTTTTTATATCATCAGGTACTTCGTTTGGAATCCGAACTGAATGGAGAGTACTATTGATCTTAAGAATCTTATCTTAGTGTGTTTAGAGCGCCTTGATGCTAAACTGAAATTGGAGGTGACAGAATCCTTTTGGTGCAGTTCAAAGGTAATTGTCTTGAACGCTTAAGCTTGGCATAAGCAGTTTTCATGAGTTTAATGCACATTAGCTCTGGAATTGCTTAAGTTAAATCTGTTTAAGAAGAAACTCCAACTTTTAAGTTTCCAATCCTAATTTCAGTACCTTGATTTTCCCTACTTAGCTCTAACATAAGACATGGTGTACCTTATTGATTTGCAGAACTCTAAGTTCATGAAACAGGAATTTTTGCATATAACAATTTTAATCTTCAAGCTTAAATTTCAAAATGACAAGTTTCTTCACTTCAAAAGTATATGCTGCTGTCTACTTAATATCTCAACAGGTTGTAGTACTTGCTTAAGGGTACCGAAAGGGATCATGACAGAAATTAAGACAATTGCTGATACAATGGAACTAGAGTGAAATTGGAGGCCTTTAAATCTTCTAGAAATTAACCACTTGAGTAAGGGACGCAGAATCTTATATGGGCTCACTACTAAAAATTTAATGTAGTTCAAACCACTTTGTTTCGTTAATCCTAGACATTCTGTATGGATTAAACTTTCTATAAATGATTTTATACTCTACCATAGCTAATGAAAGCTTACAAACAACAACCATATCTGAAACAACTATACAAAAACTTGCTATGAGGCTATTTAATTCAAATGCTAGCATATAACTAGGCCTTCAAAGTGTTCCAGAATATTTCAAATAATCTTGTTTATGGGTTTACATTTAAGCATTTTTCATGCAAATCAAGATTTTTTTTTGATATGCGAGTTAAAGGTCTGGAGAATATGGTTTAGCACCTTTCAATTCATCCTTGTACATTTGTTTTAAATCTAAAGTGATTACATTAGTTTTCCATCTGTCACTTAATTCTGATTCAAGTTGGAGTAAGACTTAAATCCTTATTATTTTTTAAGCAACATTTGCCATTAACCATAAGTGGAGTTTGCAGCACCATGCATTACAGGAAAATTCTATAATAATACTTATCAGCATAATAGATTAGGGGTTTAGTTCATCCTGGCTCAAATTCTGAGCGTCCAGACAAACAAAGACAACCAGATGTAAATCAAAGAAGACATGAAAATGGAACTAACTACCATTCAAAAGAGATTTTGCAAGATTTCACAAGTGTAAAGGAAAATTTGAGGGTTCGGAGTAATGTCATTTGTAAAATCATTTGTGAGTTTTAGTCTGCATTTTAGAAAGATTGCATCTTCTTTGCAAGCATGCTTTATGATTTTCAAGTTTAATTCGCATAATACACACCAAAAATTTTTTACTTTCAATTCATCAATATCCCCATCTAGAACTTGACATCTAAATTTAAAAAATGGATAATATTAGATGGAATCATACCTTATGAATCAAGTTCTCTCCAGAAAAAGTTTGGAATCGAGGAGCTAAGGATCTAACACGCCAGAAGATTCTTCAAGATAGCGAAGCATTTATGGAGTATTAGGAAGTTGTGCTGTGGGGTCGTGAGGCTTCGGGTGTTTAAATAAGGTTCTCATGTTGGCTAATCTGTTAGAAACCGTCAACCAAATTACTGTCGATTTTTGGAGAAAAGGGAAAAATGGCGTTATTTCTGCATCGATTTGCTTTCGTCGGTTACGGTAAGTGGAATGGGAGTAGCGTTACTCTGTGTGTGTGCTGATAGCTTCGGTTTCATAAGGGTAAAGGAATGCAGCGCCAAATGCCTGAATATTGGGTTTTAAAAGATAAGTTTGCAGGTTTATTTAATCTAAACCGATTGTTAATAGCTTAGCGCCAAATAAGGTTTTCATCATTTTTTTTTTTGATCGGTGAAAATACATGTCATGGGCCATTGCACGCTGAATGGAAGTAAATGTAAAACAGAAATTAATGGGGAAAGTTAACATAAGACAAAATCAGCGGGAAAATTAATGAAAAACAGAAATTTGTGAGAAATTAATGCGCTTAAACGTTCTCCCTTTTTCTGCAATAATGACCAAGGGTCATTACAGATAGCTAAGATATAGGTGGAACATAGTAGATAATGTGCTAAGCAAGAAAAATTAGATTGAGAGGTGAAGGCTGCTGTTGAAAAAGGTAAGAAAAAAGTCATCTTTTTCTTGAGCTGGGTGTGAGCCCTATTTTTGAGCTGTGTTTTAAACTTGTGTTTCCCTCCTTTTAGTAGATATGTTTCGTGGTAATGGCTCCATGATTTTCTTATTTTAGGATTTTTCACATAAAAGATTTGTATGCTTGGATGTTTTTTTGTTGAGTTTGTGATTTGTTTGTGCTTGTTCTGTTCTGATTTTGCTAGTGTACTGTGCACAAAACTTGAATCCACTGTTGAAGTGCTGTAAGAATTTTTGTTGTAACTAGGACTTGATACCACCCTTTTACACTACAGAAGTGTCATATCCAAATAGCAATAAGAAGTTAAATGTTTTTGAAAGAATTTTTATTGGTCTTGCCTCATGTTGGTATTTTCATTGAAATCTAATTTCCAATTTGTTGTTCATCAAGCTAGTTAAATATCAAAATTCTTATGTTGGACAATTGGAATAGAAGTCAGCACCAAAGCTAAAACCGCCAAGTTGTGCCAGTTGAAACAACGAAGTGTAAGACAGCCACCTAGTAGAAAGGCAACGAATTTTTCTGCATTAGGTACTGAACCAGAATAAAATTTATTAGGTAAAATAATACTAAATTAATTTGTTTTAATTATTTGGAAATTTGCCAAAGTAGTCACTTGACTATTTTATTTTGTGACCAATTTAGTCATAGGCTGTTCAGTTTGTCTAATTTAGTCCTTCAACAATTTTAGTTTGTTCAATTTAGTCTTCAACTATTTATTTTAAGCTCAATTTTGTCCTAAAATGAAAGTTTAAGGACTGAAGATGGTCTTTAATAGAGTAGACGAGGGATTGAATTAGTTGAGGGATTAAAATGAATATATTTATAATAGAAAATATCTCCGAATTATTTAGTTGCTTGACTTTTTTGATGAGTGTAAAGTAGTATTTTTAATTGCAGATTTCCCATTCATTCAAACTTTTGAATTGCAGAATGGGTAATTGCATAAAGTGGCCAAATGGTGATGACTATTAGCAACCATTTTAATTTCATTTTTTCATAGCTTTAGACAGGGTGAGCTTTGTGCAAGGATAAAGAATTCAATGTTTTATTAAAGATTTGTAGTTATTTACCATTATTTATTCATCTATTCACTTTTCTCCCCTTTGACATTACTGAATTTTGTTCTTACAGAGAAGCAGCTGATGCTTCAGGTGGCCGAGTTGGTGCCTCGACATCCCGGGAGAGTGAGGAAGCACGAGACTACAAGTGCATCTGCTGCTTCTGGATCATCAAAATCAGGAAAAGGTGGCAAGAAGAAGAAATGAATCTCTTGAAAGGTTGAATCTCATATTCTTTTCTGATCACATCAAGCAAACATTTACTTGATTTAGGGTCATGTTGCTTGTTCAGTTGAAAATTTGAGTGAATGTTTTTTATTAGTGATTGGATTAATATATTATTTTATATGGTTAAATTCAGTCAATACATTTATTTAAATTTTATCTTGTTCTTATAATGAAATATGAAATACACTATTGCTTATATTGTAAAGAATGATTTTATATTTTAATAAAATTTAAGAATAAGTTTCAAAAGTTTAGTAGTCATCACACCATAGGTTTGATTGTGTTAGAATTTGGTACGAATGCGAATTATTTGATATTGTTATTTAAATAATATTTAAAAACTTAAAGTTAGACATTAGTAGTCGACTCCACATTGTTGTTGCCTAGCTAGTGCTTAATAGCTCAGTTGGCAAAACCTTTGGCTCTCTGCAGTTTTACACTGGATGGGTTCAAAACTTGGATAATGCAATTTTTATTTTCAATTCAACATAATTCACCATCTTATTTAACTATTCTAAATACTAATGATTTCAATTTTTCAAATCCCGATAAAACTCTTAAGCCCTAAAATCTCATTTAACTCCCAGGTTCTTCTCTCTTTGCTCACTCCTTAGTCCCGTCTCGAGTCATGCCTTCTTTTCGATTTCTCTGCCTTTTTGTGATTCTTCTAAGCTTCTTTGTTTGGCCATGTGAGTTTCTTAGTAGTAAATACTCTATCTTTTTCTTGCAAATTTATTTTGGATTTTCTTGTAAGGATTTAAAAACATACAATAAGTTGCGAGGATTTTTAAAGGTTAAAGCTTTTAGGTGAAGTTGTGATACACTTTAAAATCTATTTATTTATTTTTTTTCAGATTTTTTAAGATTTTTAAATATACAGTAAATTGTGATCATATTTTTAGGATTATAGCTTAGCTGAATTTGTGATTCTCTTTATGGTCTCTTTAAATTTTTTTTGAATTCTTTTAGTATTATTTTTTGTAGCTATAGCTATGAGCTGTAGGATATGTAGTAAGTTTTGAGCTGCAAGATATGTAGACAAGTTAAGAGCTCGTTTTTAAGGTTGAAGTCGTGAGTTGAAGCCGTAATCTTCTATGGTATGATTAATTTTTTTTTGTTTAAAATTTCTTTTGAAGGTATTTTTTAAAGTTCTTAGATATGAAGCAAGTTATGAGCCATGAGATGAAGGTGTGATATTTGTTAAATTTTGATATTATGCGGTAGTTAGTCTCATAACTAATCGATACTCCAACGCTCGCACTCGCACTTTTGAAATATGCCCGGATACGGAGCTCCTTGGAATCTTGGAATAATGGTTGTTGCAATAACTAAGGTTGTTAATCATGTTTATCAGTCTAATAAGCATGCAACATCTTCCATTAGTGTCTAATAGTATTGCATTTAGACGAGTATTTTATTTTATATTAATTTTGAAGTGAAAAACTTTTAAAATTCACCACGATCAATCCGGAGCTCAAAAATTAGCGAAACTTA
The DNA here is from genome assembly GCA_016760335.1 of Gastrodia elata. NCBI lineage: Eukaryota > Viridiplantae > Streptophyta > Magnoliopsida > Asparagales > Orchidaceae > Gastrodia > Gastrodia elata. The sequence goes on along the minus strand of CM028682.1, from coordinate 10,498,122 downwards.
AAATATAGCATCCTTATTCGATGCTTAATCTTAATATACAAAATTTTCTAAATTTCAATTTATATTTTTCTTATTATTGGTCTATGAAGTTTAAATTTCATGAATTTATTTAGGACGATCCGGGATCCTAATTGTACCAAATTTTTTGCGGTATGATCCCTTCATTATGTTTTATCTAAGGATATTTTTATTAAATTTTTATTTGACTTACATCGGGATCTTGAGTTTCCTCTTAATTCGATCAGATTTATGCCAAATTGACCGAGTAACAACCTTGGGTTGTTAAGGTTGTTACAGTCCCCCACTTAAGAATGATATCATTTTCGACATCATAGTTAAGACGGTAAGGAATTGCAAAAATTAAGAACGGGAAACAAAAAAAGAGTACATGGATTCTTGAATAGCCATGGATATTTTTGATGCATATCCGCTAATTTTTTCCACGTAGATTCTTTAAGGCTACGGTTATTCTATTGTACCTTCACCATAAGGGTAGAGCAACTTCTTAACTGCCTTTGATCGAGAGTTAGTATTTTAATAGGTTCTCCCACATAAGAAATATCAGACTGAAGAAATATGCTGAAAGTTGAACTAAATGAGAAGGATTTTGAAGACATTCTTAGCCATGATACGTGAAATACGTTATGAACTACTGAGAAGTTGTCTTGAAGTTTTAACTTATAGGCTGCACATCCCACTTTTGCCGATATTTTGAAAGGTCTGATGTAACGGGGACTGAGTTTCTCAACTACGCCAAATCTGAATAGTCACTTCATCAGACTAACCTTTAGGTACTAAAATTCACCAAGCTTTATCAATCTTGCACAGCACAAATCCTCTGATGAATGAGTTGCACTTTCTTGTTGGTTTCTTCAACCAATTCAGATCCATAAAATTGAACGCTTTCAGTTTCAAACCAAGCAAGTGGAGTGTTGCACCGTCTATCGTACAAAGCTTCATACAAGGCAATGCCGATGTTTGCTTGATAATTATTATTATAAGCAAATTCTCCAAAAGGAATATGATCTTCCCAGAACTCATCAAAATCTAAAATATAGAGACACAAGATCTTCAAGAACTTGATTAATCATTTTCCATTGGTTCTTCAGTCTGAGGGTAAAAACATGTGCTCATGGCATGGTATTTCCTAGGTCTTGATGCATAATTTGCCAAAACTTAGAAATGAACCTGCTATCTCGATCGAATATGATTGATTTAGAAATCTCGTGGAGTCTAATGATTTTAAGTGGATGAAATAATACTCCAGGCCTTTGATGTTCAGTCTTGACCAGATCACATTCATGACATTTTGAGACAAACTTTGCCACACTTTTCTTCATTCAAGGCCAATAAAAAGATTACTTTAAGCCCTGTTACATTTTTGCACTACCCTGATGAATTTTGTAGTCAGAATTGTGGCCTTCAATGAGAATTTCTTGGTGCATGAATTTGAGAATCCACAGCCAATTCACTTTGTAGATAGTATTTCCTTGCACTTGAAGGTCAATGCGACGACCGTTTTCATTATCATTTTTGAATTTTGAGTAGTGTTCATCTTTCGTCTGCGTGATGGAGACGTCCCTGAGGAAGGCTGGTTCAACTGATCTCATTTCTATTAATAAATTCAACATTTCACCGTGCACAAGTTCTATACTTAGTTTATGAAATTTAACTGCTAATGGGCTTTCTGCTATCATTGAACAGAGAATAGCGTGATGGCTTAGAGCTTCTGCTACAACATTTACTTTATCGAGATGATATTGAATACTGAGATCGTAATCGTTGATAAGCTCAAGCCATCTTCTATGGCAACAATTTAATTCACATTGAGTGAAAATGTACTTTAAACTTTGGTGATCGGTGAAAATTTCACACTTAACTCCATACAGGAAGTGATGCCAAATTTTCAAGGCAAACACTGCAGCGACAAGTTCATTATCATGGATTGAATAATATCTCTCAATCAGTTTCAGTTGATAGGATGCGTAAGTGATGACTTTCTTTTCTTGCATTAATACACATCCCAAGCCAGACCCTGAAGTTTTGATGAAGATATGGAAATCCATGCCCTCTTTGAGTAAAGTTAAGACAGGAGTAGAAGTAAGAGCTTATTTAAGCTTTGAGAAGGCTTCTTCGCATTCATGATTCCATTCGATTGGAATCACTTTTTGCGTTAACCTTGTAAAAGGAGAAGTTATCTATGAAAATCCTTTTATAAATTTGAGATAATATCCGGCAAGTCCCAAAAAATTGTGAATATCAATCACTGTCTTTAATTCAGACCATTCTTGCACAGCACTAACCTTCCTTTGATCAACTCTGATTCCTTGAACATCGACAATGTGACCCAAAAATGCCACAGAATCAATCCAAAACTCACACTTGGAATATTTAGCATAAAGCTAATGCTTGTGCAATTCTTCTAACACAACTCTCAAATGGTTCTCGTGCTACACTCCACTCTTAGAATAAATAAGAATAACATCAATGAATACGATTATAAGTTTACCTAAGAAGGGCTTCAGTATGTGCTGTATTAGATCCATGAAGATGGACGGTACATATGTTAGTCTAGATGATATCACTAATAATTCGTAATGCCCATATCAAGTCCTAAATACAGCCTTATCTATATCTTGTTCCTTGACACACAACTGATGATATCCAAATTGTAGATCTATCTTTGAAAATACTTTGGCTCCAACCAATTGATCGAATAGATCATCGATCCGAGGTAACTGATATTTATTCTTGATTGTTACATTGTTTGGCTCTCAATAGTATATGCACATACACATAAAACTATCCTTCTTTTTAATGAAGAGAACTGACGCTCCCCAATGAGACATGGTTGGCCTAATGAGACCCTTCTCTAGCATATTCTAGAGCTGCTTGTTCAATTCTTACAGTTGTTTGGGCGCCATGCGATACATAACTTTCGAAATAGGCTGAGTTCCTAGAATGAGCTCGATCGCAGATTCTACTTCTCTAACTGGCAGAAGACTAGGTAGGTCTTTGGGGAATATGTCAGTGAATTCTTTAACTATGTGAGTTTCGCTGATAGGAATATCTTTCTTCTTTCACCAACTTAATCACTAAGTACGCATCGCATCATTTCTTGACTAACTTTTTTCTTGGAGTGTTAATTAGAGAAGGTTGAGTATTAAATTTCTTGATGAATGATTTTGGTTGAGTATTAAATTTCTTATACTACCGGGTGTGATCGTAAACTTCTGGCAGTTTACATGGAGTCACGCTTGCTTAGTCAATTCATTCCTAGTATTACGTCAAAATTTTATATTGGAGGCACAATTAACTTGGCTTTGAAATTTTGTTCACCGATGGGTATGACTAAGTTGCAAAATTTATGAACTGGCATATGGACTCCATAGGGTAGCTTATGTTCAAGGATTTCGCAAATCGATAGTAGGGTAGCTTTAAAGATTTTGCCCATATTTTAGATATGAATGAGTGACTTGCTTCAGTATCAAATAAAATATTGCAGGTTTGTAATTAATGTCTAAGGTGCCTATTGTATGATTACAAAGATTTAATTACAATAATAGGAAGGAAATAGTTGAAGACATATGCAAAATGAAATAAAAAACATGCCCGAAACAACTTTGTTATTCTCTGGGGCAGTAGCCGGAGTGAGCATATATACTTTGGCAGGAGCAAAGGGTTGGAGATTCTGGTTCGCCCAACCTGATAATTTTGTGCAGAAGAGAAAGTACTTTCATTGGGGCTTGAATAGGAGCAGGTGGCTACATAACTACAAGTGCAGGAGCTCGACTGTTCAAGGGTTGAGGACAAAATACTTGATCTCTTTTGGAGCATGTGATGACAACTCCATCAATTATCTTCTCAAAGGTGCATCTATAGTATTAATGGCCCTATATGCCACAATTGTAACATACATTTCCCTGATGGTAACATCTACCATAAGGACAGTGGCGATTGCATTTAGGAGTAGTTATTGGTGGTTGCTCAGCGTCAAGATGGTATACTTTTGTTTTTCTTGGGTGCTTGAAGGTGTCCTTTATATCATTAACGTAATGAGCCTTCCATTTCTTGTCCATATGGAATTGGAAGTGCTCTCAAATACGGTGACTTCGACAAGTTCGACAAATTGTTTGAAATGATGAGACACTAGATGTCCCTTAATGGAGTTTCAAAGCCCTTTCATAAACATGTTTCATCTGGCAGCTTCTAACCTAATCAGATTTGTAGTGAACCTTGACAATCTTTGGAATTCCATTTTGTACTCAGAAAAGGACTTTCCTCCTTGTGTGAGATGGAGTAACTCATCCTCTAGTATAGTCTGTGCTGATTGATGGATGAATGCCTCCTTAAAAGCTTCAATGAATGATTCCCATGGAATGTCCTCTATCTTATATTCAACAAACGATGCTTCATTTTCCCACCAATACCCTGCTTCATCTTGGAATAAGTGAGTTGACAAATGAAAAACCTCTGAATTCGGACACTTGATACTTGTCAAATTCTTTTCGACTAGCATCAACCAACTGATAGTGTTCATGGGGTTCAGAGCCCCATTGAAGGTAGAAGTTCTCAATCTATGGAAACTTTGGAGAATTCCATCTGCCGGGAAGTAAGGGGCAGATGTGGACGCTACGTTGATAACGGGAGGTTGTTGGCCATCAAGGATTCTCTAAGTTTTCTGAGACTAATGAGTCTGACTTTCAATCAAGAATTTCACTAAGCCAACAAGAGAGCTTACATCTTCTGATCTGCTAGAAGAAGAAATGGTATTCTTGATTGGGGTTGTCATCGACGAAGAACTAGGAATCATGACTGGAAAATAAAAATTCAAAAGATAAGTCATGCGATTTTATTTCATTAATGCTTTTAAGGGAATTACCATCCAATCAACATGGACAAGGGAAAATACAAGGTTAACTTATTAAGTCTCCACAAGTGACTTAACTAAAAGGGTTTTCTAAGGATAACTATAAATTCTAATTCAAGAATTAGAATTCTAATGCATTGCAACTTAACAGAATGTTTAATATTCAAAGAACAAAGATTCTTTGACTTAGAATGTGTCCTATGTTTAAAATCTAGTTAAATTACCACCATTAGACCAAGTCTAATGAGACAGGTTTTACTATAACCTATACTTATGAGCTTACTACATACAAAGATTAGAACAATCTAACCATGATGTAACCTCACACTAGGAAGTGTTAGGGTGAACTAACCATAAGGTTAATCCATTCTAAGGCTTCTATTATTAATAAGATATTCATCCTTGGCTAAGAGATGATACTAGAATAAAGAGGGTGATTATCTAATTTGGATACTTAACCTCAAGAGGGAGAAAAGTTTTAAGGCATCAAGTCACATAATTTGACCTACCTAACAATAGGTTCAAGGATTTAACAATTTAATTAACCTATAGAGTGAGAAGCTATTCACCCATATGGATAAGACACTTCTTGATAAGTTCAAGGTTTATAATAAAATAAAAGAGGAAATGCAAATTAATTTATGTTAGAATGGTCTACTTTGATGAATTTTTTAATATTTTTCAAGCAAAAAGATAAGTAGAGCAAAATCTGGATAAAAATTGAAATTCTAGAAAAAAATTGCTGTCATAAATTGCTATCGCGCGCCACAGCACGCCCAAGCAGAATCGATTCGAAAGTTCACCGCTACCGCGCGCTACATCAGCATTTATGGAACCCAGACTCAGTAAATGAAAATTAATTTAACTGCTACCACTTGCCACAGCGCGCCAAAGCGGAATCGATTCGAAAGCTCACCGCTACTGCGCGCCACAACGGAATGGAAATTGAAATAAAAGATTATTTGATCCGCTACCGCGGGCTGTAGTGAAATCGATTCGAAAGCTCATCGCCACAGCGTGCCACATCGCGCCAAAGCGGAATCGTTTTGAAAGCTCACTGCTATCGCGTGCAGCAGCATAATGGAAATTAAAATAAAGATTAATTGATCTGCTACCTCGTGCTGCAGCGGAATCGATTCTAAAGTTCAATGCTATAGTGTGTCGCAACGAAATAATATGGGATTAAAAATTATATAAATGGCATGAAATTTAATGCAATCGCTATAACGCATCGCGACCCGCTACAGCGCGCCATAGCGGAAACAAACCGAAAGCTAGGCGTTACAGAGCGCCGCGACCCGCTACAACGCCCACCGTATTTTCAGCCATGATCAAGCATTAAATTCAGCATAGGGAAGGCCACAAAATCATATTTTTTGCCTTTCCCAACTATTTGAAACCCCAATTCTATTAATTCGTTGTATTTTTCAAGAGAATATTAGAATATCTTTTTCGTGCATGCCATTAAAGCAATGGAGTTGGAAAGGTGACATCATTGATTACAAAGAAGGCTGAGGGATGTTCTATTTAAGCTAGTATGCAAGACTAAGAGAGGGTTCCTATCTTTGACATTCCAAGATCTAAAATCAGAGCCTGCTGTGAGAAAGGAAAGGAGACCCTCACCAAGGAAAGAAAAGAGAACCATTCAAGGAGAGAAAAGATGACCATCTCAAGAAGCTGGAAGGGAATAAGTTGGAGAGCAAGGAAAGATTCAGAGAATGCCAAGGACTGTTCCTAGTATTCTTCTCAAAACTCTTATCTTAATTTTTTTTCAGTAGAACCATGCAAAGGTTCATGTTCTTGTATGTTATTTCTTGTATTTCTTTTGTAATGGAAGGCTAAACCCTCTTTGGGAAGGGCTAAGCTGGCATCATATAATGAGTAAAAAGGACTTATGGTGTTGTATGAATATTCTTCAATAAATAAAAATCTATTTCATTTTAATTTAGATATATTACTTGTGTTGCATGCCTGTGGAATGAATGCTTATATATTTTATTAATGGTTTATAACGAAAATAATACTGAATTCAACCCTACATTTCAAGCTCAAGGGAATGCACATAAAGGTCCTCGTCGCGAACGCACGTCCGCTGCATAAAGATTCTCGGTGTAAGCACCTCGAGATTGAAATGAAAGGTTGATTTGGTAACTTTAATATCTTTGAGCTTCATAGCTCACCAATTGGCATAAAGCTAGGAATATGTGTGTTCGTGCTTAGAGCCCAATGACAATCTCTTGTGCCTAACAACACTATTCTTTGAGCTCAATCAAGGGGTCGATGCATGTGAGCCAAGAGCCACCAATCAAGCTCCGTAGCTCAGCATATGTTAAAAGAGGAAGAGGAATTATTGAGCGCTTATGGATGATCGTGACATAGTCCATGTAGCTCGATAATTCACTTTCTTAGCTAAATTGTGCATGTAGTACGTGACGCTAATTGTGTAGAAATCAAGATTATGTGATCATTGATTTAAAAATGATTATTTTGATAACTTAGACGTAAGTAATCTTAATTAACGCAAATTGATCAGATGAGAGTATATGTGCCAAGATCAAACCCTTGTGTGTTCATCTTGTGCACTAGATATAAAATAGTTGGAATTAGAGGACCAATCTAAGGAATATTATCTTCACTTGATTAAATTAGCATAAAAATAAGTTTCATTTAAGGTTGAATGAATATGAGTACTGAAACCAATCCCATAACAATTTGCATGATGAAAACCCAACTCTCCCTTCTTGACAAATAGTTTCTTCAATTTAAGGTCTTGGAATTGTTAACTAGGAGCCACAAAAATCTAAAAATATCATTGTCTAAACATTATTAAAAGTAGATAAATCTTAGTAACAAAACACACTGTTCTCTGAGAACGATAAATCTTGGAACTTACTTTCCAATTATTACTTCAGACCACGTATACATGCGTGCGAGTGCAGACGTGTATTCATAGTCTGTCACTTCTCAAAGGAGGAACTATTACTATAAGTCACCAAAAGCATGAGTTAGCCAAAAAGAATATAGAGCTTAACTAACTAAGCTGAAGAAGAGGTGATTGATCAATTAGGAAAAGGACACCTTGATCATAAGATCAGGCCTACTACACGAGTAGTAGATTCAATTTGATAGGTAATCTTAAGTAGGGATTTATTCTACCAAACTAGTGTAGAGATATTTATACAATTGGGTTAAGTCAAGCTGACCCAACACCAAGGCTTAGAAGTGGCTTAGATAGCAATAATCAAAGTATAAACCATTGGGATTAACTTAATCTAACCTCAAGGGTGAAATAGTCATTCTAAAAGCATAGTACTATGTTTGATTTGCATGATCCCAAATCTAAAGGTTACGAACTAATCATAGCTTAAGACTATTTATAGAATCCTAAATATTTTCAAATCTTCATATTCTATAAGCTCTTCTGATTGTTGAGCCTGGCTTTTTAAGCAAAGCTCCACCCAGATCCATGAGAGAATTGATATCTTCAAGTTGTTAGAAGAAGAGTTAATGTTCAAAATTAGGATTTGTAAGTGAATAAAGCTACGCAGAAATCATTTAGTGAACTGATAATGAGGTTGAGGGGGAATAATAGGGCATAGGAACCACAGGCACTGGTTAGAAGTTTTGGTTGCCTTGAACAATGAATAGTTTTTCCATCTATTTTGTCTATTGTAGATGAATATATATTAAGGCTTTAACAGTTCATCCGAAGCATTGATCTTCTCTAGAAGAACTGTTGGATGCAACAGGAGTGGAAGGTGACTGTCTAAGATTAATTTCCATTGATTTTGAAAATCATGCATTTTAGAATTCAAGGAGAAATTCAAAGTGCCATTGAATTGTAATAATCATAAAAGGTAGAATACAATTTTATCAAGTTGAGGAAGATACAATTTAGAACACGGAAGAGACTACTGAAAATTATAGAAAGTCTACTCTGTGCATTTTGCAACAAAGGCAAGACGGAAGTTAGTGTAGGTGACATCATGATGTTTTCTTCTACATTTCCTAATGAGTCTCCAAGAAGTAACATGCCGCCAGGCTTCCGCCTCATTCATGTAGAAGGGAAGCTATTATTGAAATACAAACGTGATCTAGGGATTCAATTGTATCTAAGATAGATTATACTCATTTTAGTCACTCCTTAGTTAGATGGGAAAATCAAGTCTTTTGAATATGACGCGCTGAAGGAGTTTATCCAGTACATGAATTTCATTTTTTGAAACTCCTTAACGAATCTTCTATATGTTTCGACTATTTGGTAGTCTAATTTTTAATATGATTCAAACCTCTTAATATAGAAGTCAAAGCCTAACATTTTACTTTCTTTGGTCCTATAGATTTTATGAATGTTTATTTAAGTTAGTCAACTACTTGTTACCCTTTAAGTTTGTTCTTACTTAAGTTTCATTGTCTATGGAAGTATTTTCCATCTCATGCCTTTTATTCTAAGTATATGATTATGGTAATATGGATGTCTTTCAAGTATTCATTTAGTGATTGTATGATAGAAAAATAATTCATTAGGTAGATAGAAATACAAACTCCAATTTGACACCTTATGGTGTTCTCTGATACCAACTGTGACACCCAGTCCCACCGTGGTCCTGTTAACACTTAAGTTAACATGATTACGATGAGATGGTCACCAAATAATAGATTTCCTTATTTATAGTCAGATTAGGTATTCACCCTAACCCTTTATAACTAAGAAATTTGCCATTAATAATAAAATGGGCAGTAAAAAAAGTTCGGAAGTAAATAACAAGGAACATCCACTTAACCATAATACAGAAATAAAAGTTGTTTAACTAAGAATAAAATGGGCAGTAAAAAAATACGTCGAAAACTGTATTATTGCAATATTTGAATAAGTTTAACTAAAAATATAATAAACACTTAGCCTCACAAGTAAATAATAAAGAAAATTAATGATCTTCAGTAATAGGAGGCTCATTCTCCTAAACTATCTCCTCTCTTGGCTCAACTATCTCAAACAACTCAGAATCTGCCATTGTCAGTTTCACAATGACAGGGCCCCATCCAAAAAAAGAGAAAAATATAGTTAGACAAATTGTCTAAGTACATTTTAGACTTAATTATCAGTTCATAATCTTTTAAGATATCACCATTCACTTTAACAACTAAAGCAAGCAAATAGGTGTAACAAGATATGAAAGAATATGATAAGCCATAAATAATACATTTATAATTTAAACCAAGTGAAATATGTAGAACAACATACCTTAACCAAAAGCTGCAACAAGGTTAGGTAGTAAGTATATAATAACTGAAAGTGCCGAAAGTAAAACTCATCCTAACGTGCTTATGATCAAATATATATGTGATGATTTATAGAAGGCAATCTTAACTAAAATATTAAAAGTAACTGAAATACAATTAGCATCCTATCATGTATAAGCAAGTAAGTACTGTACAAAATCTAAGCTACAGTAAAAGTGAACAAAAAGCAGAAAAAGTATGTAACATATAATGTTGCCATATCAGAAGAATTGACTAAACAAGCCACTGAACTATAACTGAACTGTATCATGCATACCACTTAGCTTCTCAAAGCTAAGGTAAAAAACTACACTAAACTGAAAAGTAGCAATGTGCCTAAGTTAGTACTGCCATAACAAAAATGGGCTAAAATAAGGTGTGAAGACTCACTTAAGTAGTAATAAGTGAAACTCTTAAACATCAAGGCGTATTTTTAGATAACGGTGGAGTTTCTGATAAGAACTTCAAAGTTAAGTGTGCTCAGGTGGGAGCACTCCCAGGATGGGTGACCTGCTGGGAAGTTATCTTCTGTGGGCAAAGCTGTAAGGCCTTTTAGGCTAAAACAGACAATACCTTGGTGCTTAAGAGTTTGGGCTATTACAAATGATATCAGAGCAGACCATAGGGTGTCAGATATGAGCTAAGTCCCATAGAGGGCAAAGTATCACTTCATGTGAGCAGCCTCTTGAACCCATGATGGTTAAGGTGCTACATAGTTGTGGATACCTCTTGTGCCTGTAGGGGATGAGGACGTCAGTTACTTAAGTTGGGGAGATTGTGAAGACTCACTTAAGTAGTAATAAGTGAAACTCTTAAATATCAAGGTGCCTTTTCAGATGACGGTGGAGTTCCTGATAAGAACTCCAAAGTTAAGAGTGCTCAGGTGGGAGCACTCTCAGGATGGGTGACCTGCTGGGAAGTTATCTTCTGTGGGCAAAATCGTGAGGCCTTTCAGGCCAAAGCGGACAATACCTTGGTGCTTAAGAGTTTGGGCTGTTACACAAGGCCCCTGCACAAAAGTTTAACATGTATCCCTCTAGGCAACCGCAGCGCTAGGTCCGAGTTGAACTAATATAATCAGATATGTATCCTCCTAGGCAACTACAGTGCTAGGTTCGAGTTGAACTTATAGAATCAGATATGTATTGTGGCGCCCCAATCCCACTGTAGTTCTGTTAACACTTAAGTTAACATGATTACGGTGAAGTGGTTATCAAATTATAAGTTCCACATTTATAGTCAGATTAGGAATTTACCATTAACTGAGAGCTTTTCACTAAATGATAATACATGAATTTTTAAGAGTGCGGAAGCAAGAAACATACATATCCATTTCATCATAATTTAGAAAGTAAATATATTCAACTCAGAACAAATATACAGTAAAATAAAATATAAATAGAAACTGTATTATTATAATATTAAAAGTTTAACTAAAAATATAGATAAACACTCATTCTCACTAACAAAAGAAAGAAAACTAATGATCTTCGGCAGCAGCACGCTCTTCTTCCTGAACAAGATCTTCAGATGGCCCAACTACCTCAAACAGCTTGGAATTTGCCATTTATCAGTTTCACAATGACATGGCCCTAGCCAAAGAAAAGAAAATTTGATTAGATAATTTGTCTAAGTACATTTTAGGTTTTAGTTTCAAAATATTTTAAGATATCACCATTAACTAAACGACTAAGCAAGCATAAATAGGTGCAGCAAACTAAGAAAGAATAAGGGAAAAGCTATAAATAACATAGTTATAGCTTAAGCAAAAGGAAATAAAGCACATACCTCTACCCAAAGTTATAACAAAGATTAGGCATTTATATAAGTATAAAATAATTGAAAATAATTAGATTTTAAGTATACTTAATTATCAATTTAGAAGGCTTATGTATGACATGATGTGAGATAAATCTCACATCATGATATTACTTAAAAATATTTTAAGATGAAACTTAAAGTCTTACTTAGAAATTTAATTAATATGCTTAAGTAACATAAAATTAAATCTAAATCACTTTATTTACTGATTTTGGTGATTTAATTAAGACTCTAAGGTTTAAGGACACTTAAATCTAAATTTGGGCAAAATGGCCATTTTGCTCATACTTAAGATTTAAAATATTACTTTTTAATTTATGATTATAAATTAAAATTTATTAATGCCAAATAATTTCTTACTTTTTAATATGAAGATAGACACTATAAGTACATCAATTTTGGACAATGATTAAGCCTTTTGAGCTCAATTTAAGATTTTTAACTCATAAAGAAAATTTTGTATTTTTATATAGGAAAATCTAAAAATTTAGTTATTTTATTGTTGTTTACTGTCTAAGAATTCCATAAAATCTAAAATTACTAAATTCATTTATCTATTGGTCAAGATATAACCAAAATAAGTTTGGGATTTAAATATGTAATTTAGGAGGTTTATAAATGGGTTAAATACCTAACTTTCTCAAATAGTGTCTAAATTTAAAAAACTCAGTGACTATAACTTTCTTATAACATACTAAGTGTAATGACAGGGAGTAGACCCAATTTGGATTTCATTTGATTAAGTAATGAGTCAATCAAAATTTAGGGTAATTATGACAAATTAATAAATTTACTTATTAAAACCTAAATTTTCTTATAGTTTACTGTTAATTATATTCTCCTGATCAAAATAGTTTATTGGATGACCTAATTTGAAGCTAAATTGACTAAGTTATGGATAATTGAATTTTTAGGTCAAATAGGGTAATTAGTGCGGATATCTAAAAGTCATTAATCAAACCCTACACCAAACAACAAAATTAATACTATAAAAACATTCATGATATTCTCCTAATTAAAATGAGACCCATATTGCCTATGCTTGGATCAATGGTTGCAAAAATATGAGTGTTTGAAGTTATAGGGTTAAATGAATCATTAATGAGGGTCCTAAATGTCACTATGTTAAATACTCATCTAAAAGAAAATTTGACACTGTTAAAATGTTCATCTCATTTTTCTGATCAAAATGAGAAATATATTCAATATGTTTGGACTTATGGATCTCCATCTACAAGGATTTAAAGATCCATATATAATTTATTTAATAATATTTAATCTAAGAAAGTCAGATTCAAATATAAATCCTTGAATTAATTATTCCTTCTGCCTGATTTGTGCAATAGTGGATCCCACGATTCAGCGGATGGGACAAGTGGGGACCCATTGCTTACATCGACGGGTGACAGTGCAGTAGCGGGCCCCACCGCCTTATCTTCAGAGAAGGACATGTATACACGAGGTGGGCCCCGCTCCTTCATCTTGAGCACGGAAGAGACCTGCGATGGAAGTTGAAGAAGCGCTTAGCGCAGGCAATTTCGTGGTCCATTTGGCCTTGTCGGAGGCCGGCCCGCATGGTCGCGAGTAGGGCTTAATGAGCTCTTCTTGACAACGGTTGAAATAAGAGCGGGGATGGCCTGAGTCGCCAACTACAGCTAGCCCTAGAATCCTAGAGTTTGAGTCGAAGGAAGACACTGTAGAGCACTGTATACAGATCAGCAAATTCATCCAATCGACCTCATCTCAAATCGATAAGACCTCTCAAATTGCAATCTAAGTTATAAAATAGATAATCGAATTTGAACAAAAGAAAACACATAATTAAACAAGGAGGATGGGGTACCTAAGATGTGTGGCTGGGGATCAAAGTTCTTTGGGAGATGCTTTAGGTTCATGATATTTCTTCGGACACTTACGACCGCTCGAATTTTCACTAGATCAATCGAGTGTGATTCAGGATCCCTTGTTATCCATATTGAGCACAGAAATGATGGTGATAGCCCAACACGAAGCGAGATTCACCGTGTGTATACCACGCGCCTTGTGTGAGTGTACAGGCGGAGAAGGCGATTCAATGACCGTACGATCGGATCTACTGATCTAATCTGATGATCCTCAGCAATTGGACGCTTGCTCTAACAACATCAAAGGAAATAGAGAACTATGCTAGATAGAGTCGTTAGATTTAAATATAATAATAATTATTCAATTATTTAAATCAAATTTTCTTAAATTGAAATTGGTCTATTAAATAATTCGAAAAAATCCTAATAAATTACCCTTAGCAAATTAAAGGGTGAGGAACACAACGGTGAAGTCGAATTTCAATTTTGATGAGTATTTAATTTTTTCTATTTTTTGAGGTATTTAAAATATATTAAAATATTCGACGACATTCCAACAAGTTCCAAATGCCTCCAAAACTTCACCCTCAATTGATTTGGGGGTGATGAGCGCAATGACGAAGTCAGATTTTTGATTTGAGGTTAATTTAAATAGGTCAAATTCCAAGGTTCCTGAAATTCTCAAAATGAGGGTTTGATCCATTTAACCCCTGATTTAGACCAAAACTTCTGGGTGAGCTCCTAATGACTTATTAAGAATGATAGAATCAAAATTAGGACTTAGTTTAATCTTAATTGATTAGGGTAACAACATGAGGTTGTTATATGTACTCTCCTAGGCAATCACAGTGCTAGGTTTGAGTCGATTTTAAATCAAAAGAACTGAATTAAAGAGGCAGACTAACTAGGACACATTCTACTGAATAAAGAACTAAAGAATTAACTATACTGAATCATATTTATGCATTTAAAATCTAACATAGGGTACTCATCAAATATCTTATGTCCAACTAATATGTCCAAGGTGTAAAACTCAAATACAAGGAATACAAAGCAATAAAGTTCAATAGTAAGCAAGAGACTCTACTAAATACAGGTGATATCTGATGTTATCTAATTTATATATTCTAACTATTCTATATTTACAAGCTCATGATATCCAATATCTTACTATTTAGTATAAACTCAGATTCACAGTCTTATAAGGTTAAAAGCAATTAGAATTGATCAGATTATAATAGAATTCAATTAATGATGCTTTCATAAGTTAAATAATTAATCATTTGTCTTAATTTATGATTTTAATAAACCTAAATCAATCTAAATTAAAATAATTAAGATTGAGGGAGTAATAATTAAACTCTAAATATTAGGGTTTAATCACTTAATCCAAAGGTGGTACTAAAGGCTAAGGTTTAAATCTCAATTCTCACGAACTAAAGATAAAGGCAAATCCTATTAAGTAAAATTAGAACTTAATAGGATGGATCTCTAATGTTAATCTAATTTTAAAAAATAAAATAATCATAATTAAAATATGAAGTCTAAAAACTAATAAAATCAAGATTTCATCTATTGAGCAATCTATTTACCAAATGAATGAATTCTAACAAAAGTTTACATCTAATTTCTAAGGAATAGTCCTAAAGAATTAATAGGAAACTACTTTGGAAAAGATTACATTGATACACATTAAAGTTAATTAAATCTTAATTATACTTATTTATCGATTTAGAAAACTTACGGATGACATAATGTGAGATGAATCTCACATTATGAAACTCATAATTTACTTAGAAGTGTTTTGGGTGAAAATTAGGGTTTCACTCATAATTCAATTTAATAATTTCAATAATAATTTAGAAATGATTCCTAATCAGATAATTCACTAGTTTTAATGAATACTTCATGTTTTTAAAGCTTAATAGTGCTTAAACCTAATTTTGGGTAAAATGATCATTTTGCCCCTACTTAAGGGTCTAAATTATGATTTTTTTATTTATGGTTCTAAACTAAAATTTATTAATGTCAAGTGGTTACTTACTGCTTAATATGAAGATAGGCATTAAGTACACCCAAATTGGCAAAGGATTAAGCCTTATGAGCTCAAAATAGGGTTTTAGCTCATTAGGAGTAATTTAGAAATTTTACTTAGGGAAATATATTTTTTCTATGATACATGTGTTGTTTACTTCCTAAGGATTCCATAGAGTTTGAGATCGCTAAATTTTGAGATAATTTGCCAAGTTATGGTCAAAATAAGATTGGGGTCTAAAAGAGTAAATAATGAGTTTTATGAAATGCCCAAAAATCTAACTTTTCCAAATGATGTCTAAATTCAGTAAACTAAGTGGCTATAGCTTCCTTATAGTATGTTGAATACAATGACTAGGAGTAGACCCAATTTGGACTTCATTTGATTTAGTTATGCTCTAATCAAATTTTAGGATAATTAGGGCTAATTAAAAAAACTAATTGCCAAAACCAAAATATTTTTGCAGTTTACTATTATTTAGGTTCTCTTGATTAGAATAATATATTGAATGACCTAATTTGGAGTTCAAATGATCAAATCATAGCCAAATGAATTTCTAGGGCTTAAGGTGTAATTAAGGAAGTGACCTAAAAGTCATTAGTCTAAATACACTCCAAAAAGCAAATTTGGTACTTCTAGAATATTCTTCATAATTTTTTTAGCAATATAATATATACATTTGCTAAGATTGGATCATTGGATTGCAAGTTATGCAAGCTTGAAGTTTTCTAATAATAATTAAATTTAACAATATTAACTTTAATCATTCTAAATTATTTCCATTTGTTATAATTGCTTTATTCTAACGGCGGCGAGAGTTAAGCAATTGGGCTAGCCCAAGAATGGACGGGCTCGACATAACTGCACACACACTGGCCGAAGGCGTTGGCCAACACGGGAGAGCCCAAAGAGGATAAACGGGCGGCCCACCATAGGGTAACTGGGCAAGGGCGGACTCAACCCAGCCCAGGGAAGGGAATTCCTTCTTCCTCGAGAGATCAAATGAAGGGATGGATTTGAATAGATGCTAGATTGACGCACAAACCTCCATGCCAGGCAAACCATACGCCCACAGGATACATCCAGATTAGTCGTTCCATCGAGATGGACAAGGGTCTCTAACCTCCTTCCATCATTTGACGAGGGGGGAGGTGTGGCGCCCACCACCCTTAATCCGCCAAAGGATTAGGTTAAGGGTGGGGTGTCACTCTGGCTAACCCCTCACTTATCATTAGATTAGGATAGTCTCAACAATCCACCTAATTAGGGAAGGATTAACACAGAATCAAACTATCAGTCACTGTATAAGTAAATAAACAGAGTGCGGAAGCGATTTAAGGAAATGTAAACAATCCAAGCATCATAGTGTAAATAAGAATAATATACTCAGAATATAAGCATAAAATCCAATATACAGTCAATGGTACCTATATTATTATATAATTTAAAAATATTTAAATAAAAATAGAATGAAAACCACTCATTCTCACTCGAAGTATAAAGGGACTAAACGGCAGCTTCTTCTACGGGCTCCTCCTCGGGGTAAGGCTCCACACCTAACTTCTGCTCGTCTAACTGAAAGGAGTCTGCCATCGTCGGTTTCACAATGTAGGGCCCCAGCCAAAAAAGAAAAATCTGGTTAGACAATTGTCTAAGTACATTTTAAGCTGAAAATTTTTATATGTGTTAAGTAATATCACCATTCTACAACATCTAAGCAATAATATGTGTAAGGGAGCAGCAAGCAATACAAAAGAAATAGGGAAGCTATAAATTATCATTTATAACTTAAACAAAGAAAAAGAAAGAGGCTGAGACATGCCTCGCATACAAACTAAATAAGGAAGGGCGTATAAATATACGTAACTAAACAAGTGCAGTAAGAAAAATTCTACATCCTAAACATGCTGGTGATCAACAGAAAACATGCCAATTAAAATAAATAAACAACTCAGCAGTGGTAAGTACATATAGCAGCAAGATTCTAACATCCTAAATATGTATATCAAGCAGTACAAGAAAATAGCTGACGGAATAAGAATACTGAAAAGTAAGTAACAACAACTGCATATAAAGTCACACGTGCATCGACTGCCATACAGAAAGAGCTACTCAAGCCCATCGAATACCAAAGAAGCTTAGCACCATCACGGCTAAGTCATAAACTGTGTACCCCTAGCGACATAAGGAGGCTAGGCATATAAGCACACAAAGCAAGCGAAGGGTCTTAGCACCAGTACGGTTACGGCCCAACTGTATGCCCCTAGCGACATACGGAGGCTAGTAAACTAAGCATACAAGGCAACCTTAATGCCAGTACGGCTAAGGCACCAACGGTGTACCCCTAGTGACATAAGGAGGCTAGTAAACTAGGCACACAACAAAATGGATCCTTCCCCTAACGACATAAGGAGGCTAGGCAATAAGGATATAACTGAGAGGCAGCTCATAAAATCATTATCTTTTCATAAATCACTTTAATATTTTCACAAAGGATCTAAGGAGTCTCCATATTTCCTAACATTTTATTCATGCATCAAATATCTTATATGATATGCTCAAGGAAATATGGCACAAAAATCAAGGGATGCGTAAGCAACAAAGTATCAAATAGAAGCAAGAGACTCTACTAAACATGATGATATTATTTGTTTTCTACTTAACCATTCTAATTATTCCAAGTACACAAGTTCAGGATCACCGTTTTCCTACTATCGAGTGTAACTCAGAAATTCGTCCTTACAAGTTAAAAAAAGGATTGGAACTGATCAGGTTCCAATCTAGTTCAATCAGATAGACGACTACGAGTTAAATCAATAAATCATACATCTTAGTTTTGTAAATTTAGATGTTCTAACTAAGATCTGATCAAGATCTTCTATACCTATAGATTATGGATTAAACACTACAAGAATTAGGTTTAATCTCATAATCCAAAGGATAAGACCTAAGTTCTATATTTTATTCTATAAGTGATCTACTAGTTATGACAAATCCTATTAAGTAATTAAACATAATAGGATGAATCTCCTAC
This sequence comes from Gastrodia elata, assembly GCA_016760335.1. Taxonomy (NCBI): domain Eukaryota; kingdom Viridiplantae; phylum Streptophyta; class Magnoliopsida; order Asparagales; family Orchidaceae; genus Gastrodia; species Gastrodia elata. The sequence continues at coordinate 10,479,235 of CM028682.1, read as the reverse complement.
CTTAAATTTAAGGTTAAAAGACAAAATAATCAGAACGAGTTGTAAAATAAAAGAAGGTCTAGAAATTAATAAACCAAGGTTTCACCCATAGGGTAACCCAATTTACCCAATGAATGAATTCTAACCTATGATCTAGTCCTAGTCTCAGGAAAGGTCCTTAAGGTGTAGTGCTTTTAAGACTTAACAAAAATTATTAGAATCTAACTTAAGAGTTTATTTCACTCACTTAATTGATACTAAGAAGATTATAACCTTGGTTTAAGAGTTTTGAAATGTAAACTAGAGGTTAAGAGTACATAGTCCAAACTTAGGGCAAAATGACTATTTTGCCAGTACCTTAAGGGTCAAAAAGTTAACTTTCAATTTACATGTCAGAATTGAATTCTTTTAGTTCCAATTGGTTCCTTACTGTCTAACTTGAAGATAGACAGTAAGTACGCCTAAATCGGGAGAGAAACGGTCAAGTTATGGCTAAAATAAGGCTAGGGGTAATTTGGTCATTTACCTAAATTTCCGGGGTTCAGATCCTAAATATTATTTTATTATAATGATGACATTGAAATTCTAGGCTATTTAGCATCTTGAATTTTCCAATTTGGAGTTGATCTGACTAAGTTATGGCTGTTTGAAGTCTAGGGGCATTTTGGTCATTTTTCACTAAAGTCAACTCTAAATTCTAGGGTTGACTTTTTATCCTGATATCTGAATGGGAAAACTAATACTACCACGGTGATGGGGCCGCTCTCCTGAGCATTTTAAGACCCATATTGAATATGTTTCGATAATCGGGTAAGAAGTTATGGGGTCTTAAAGAGACTCTAAAATGCTACCTCGTTATACGTACCCCGAAACGAATTTTTACATTATGCCATTTGATTCTAAATATTTTCGGAGTATTTTAAGACCCATATTGGCTATGTTTAGATCATCCTACAAAAAGTTATTAAGCTTTTAAGATTTACTATTCAAAAATACAATTTGAATTAATTTACTATTCATTTATTCAAATTGAATGATTTTACTATTCATTCATAAAGTTTTTATTTAATTAATCACTATTTAATTATTAATTAAATAATTAATTAAATTTACTGTAGCAAAGTAATTAGTGTTAATTACTGTTTAATTAATCTTAATTAATTTTTAATTATATTTAATTATTTAAATTTACTGTTTATTCATAAAGTTTTTATTTAATTAATCACTGTTTAATTATTAATTAATTAATTAATTAATTTTACTGTAGCAAAGTAATTAGTGCTAATTATTGTTTAATTAGTCTTAATTATTTGTTAATATTAAATTAAATATAATTAATTAGGTTTTACTGTTCAAAAGTAATTAATTATCATAATTACTATTTAAGATTTAATTAACAGTTAATTAATCCTTAATTAATCTTTAATTATAATTATTTAATTAAAGTTACGGTTTAAAAGTAATTAATTGTCATAATTACTGTTTAGTATTAAATTAACATTTAATTAATATTAATTAATCCTCTAATTATTTTTAATTAAATAAAGTTACTGTTCAAAAGTAATTAACTCTAATCCTGGGTTAATTAACACTAACTGTAATTAATTAGGGCTAACAGTAATTAATTAACACTAACAGTAATTTAATTAATTTCTAATTAACTGACAGTGGGCCCCACTGACACGTGGCACTTCCAAAGGCTGCCACGTGGCACTGTGGGCCCCACAGGTTGCTGACTCAGCTCGGCTGACTGGACAGTGGGCCCACCTGACACGTGGCACTGCCAGAGGCTGCCACGTGGCACTGTGGGTCCCACGAGCTGCTGACTCAGCTCGGGTGACCGGGCAGTGGGTCCCACCTGACACGTGGCACTGCCAGAGGCTGCCACGTGGCGCTGTGGGCCCCACCTTGGCTGAGTCAGCTCGGGTGACTGAACATGTGGGCCCCACGTGACACGTGGCGGGCTCGTAAGTTGCCACGTGGACGGGTGGGCCCCACCCGCACTGACGCGGACCCAACCCGGATGGGGCGGGCTCGGGTCGACTCGGCCTGGCCTGAAGGCGCGACGCTTCGCCTTCCGAGGGGGTTCGGTGGACCGAACCCAGTCCGCTTCGGGGAGCTGGTGCGCCCGATCGGGTTGGTTTAAGCCCGATCGGAACGGTGGATGTGAAGATGATATCCTAATCTACATATCCTACAATTTTTGTAATGATCGAACGGTAAACGAGGGAGATCGGGGTACCTGAAGTTCGGATCGGCGAAGGTTTCGGCGGAAAAATAGGGCTGACTTCCGGGCTTGATTCCGGCTCGATCCGGGCTCTGATCGGTGAAAACTCGGAGCCTAGGGGTAGGCCGAGGTCTTATAGACCGGACGGCGACCTCGCCGAGGTCTGGATGTGGCCGAATTGGCCAAAAAATGCGACGGGCCGCCGCATTTTTGCGATCGCGGACGGTTCGGATCGCTCCAGACCGCGTGACGCGGATCGCGGCCGAGGACCGTTGGATCCGCGCGCGATCGGACGGTCCGGATCGCTCTAGACCGCTTGACGCGGATCGCGGCCGAGAGCCGTAGGATCCGCGCGCGATCGGACGGTCCGGATGGATCCGTCCGATCTGACGGCGCCGTTAATTAATTAATTAATAATTAATTAATTAATTATTATTATTATTTTTAAACATTTTCAGAAAAAAAATTTTGAACATGTTTTTCCTAGCTAATTTGGGGTCAAGTAATTCAATGGCGCAGTCGGATTTTTGATCCGACGAGTATTTTGATACCTCGATTTCCGTGATATTTTTATTATTAAAATATTCGTCGAAATTTCGACGACTTCCGATTCACACGAAAACTTCACCCCAAACTAATTTGGGGTCAAGAAATTCAATGACACAGTCAGATTTTTGATCCGACGAGTATTTTGATACCTCGATTTCCGTGGTATTTTTTTTATTAAAGTATTTGCCGAAATTTGACAACTTTCAATTGATACGAAGACTGCACCCCAAGCTAATTTGGGGTCAAGGAACGCAATGGTGGTGTCCATTTTCTGATCGGAGGTCAATTTAAATAGGTCAATTTCCGAGGTTCCTGAAATTCTCAAAATAAAGATTTAATCCGTTTGACCTCTGGTTTGGACCGGATCTTGGTAGTTGACTCCAAATGACCTAATTAGCACTTAAGATTATGTTTAAGACTTAGGGTTAGTCTTAATCAATCAGGGTAACAACTTGGGTTATTACAGGAGGGGGTACGACTTAGATTATAGGGTCAGGGTAGAGTAAGATTTGAAATCGCTAATTGATACGAATCAAACTTAATTGAGTTCAATTAATGCTTCTTGACAATTTAATTAGTATAGATAATCAATTACACCGTTCAAAAATGCAAAAATTTAAGTAGAACAATTGAATGAGGATAGGAAAGGTAAGGTATCTGATGGTTGTTCGAGCGACTGGAGGCTAGGGTTTCATAGGTGATTTCTGTGAAGGGGGTGGGGGGTTCAATTTGCATCGAGGATTGATGATCTGAAGCCATTTTCTTGAGGTCCCAGACATTTTGGAGAGGTCTCACGGTGAAGGGAGGCCACACGTGGAGCTGTTGCCACTACGTGCCCAAATCCTGCAACACGTGCGACGCTCAGATGGATAGGGACGACACGCCTCGACCTGATTGATTGTCGGCCCGATCAAGGGCTCAACTAGCGTCGATCGGGATGCAAAGCCTGGCCCAAAAATGGCCTAGCACGAACCCAACGATGAGTTTGGCCCGAAGAAGAGGCGTCTCAAATAAATTAGGAGGAACCCACTTAGTGATTAAATAGAATATTTAATTAATTCAAATTATATCAAAAATTTTAATTAAATTTAAATTATTAAAAGGGTTCAGAAAATTTCCAAAAATTCATCTCTAACTAATTGAGGGGTGATGAACGTAACAGCGAAGTCAGATTTTGATTTTAACGAGTATTTAATTTTCGTATTTTTAGAGTATTTTAAATATATTAAAATATTTTACGAGAATCCAATGACTTCCAAATGCTTTCAAAACATCACCCCTAACTAATTTGGGGGTGTTGAACGCAATGGTGAAGTTAAATTTTTAATTTGATGTGAATTTAGATAGGTCAAATTCTAAAATTTGTGAAATTTCCAGAATTAGGGTTTGATCTATTTGACACCTGATTTGAACCACAACTTCAAGGTGTGCTCCAAATGACTTATCAAGAGTGTTAGAACCAAAATCAGAACTTAGTTTAGTTATAATTGACTAGGGTAACAACCTTGGGTTTTTACACACTGTCCTCTTTTGTGCCTCCTTCATAGCCTTCGATATACTTTGGCCTACCATTCTTCAACTTTTCCACACAAAAGCATACCCAAGATTTGAAGACAGTAATTATCGAAACATGCTATCTCACAAAACGAGGTAGTCACACGGTCTAACCACTCTCGAGTAAAAGTTGGGAAACTAGATTCGTTGAATGTGGGGTAGTATGAGATCTTATCAAGCACCTCTAGACCAACATGATATGCTCCTCTAACGTTTCTACCATATATCATGCCGTCTTGAAAAGAATTTATCCAATAGTCATCGAATAGTCTAAGGTAGTAATTGAATCCATGATAGTAGTTTTCCATTCCTACGAAATATAATTTGTTAAAATTACATTTCAAAAATTGCTTTGATTTTTAAATGTCCTTAAACTTTTAAGTTCATTCAAGTCCTAAGGTGTCACTTTCCAAGTGTCACTTTCTAGATGTATTCTTATACTTTGTAATTATGATCATAAGTATTCTAGAAAACAAACCATTAGGTGTATAGGAACACTATTCTTATCTGACACCATATGGATCTCTCTGATACCAACTGTAATGCCTCGGGCTAACCGCCATTGGATAACCCAGAACATTAACTTGAGATAACCCATTCTGACCCATCATCAAGTCAACGTTATGCTGAATTGATTGGATCAATGAGTTTTCTCTACAATCTCTATTTGAGGGCAAATCCTTAGATAAATAAAATTTCTTTATCTTAAGTATTAAATAGCTTACCCCTATGCATTGGCGACATAATAATTTATGAAGAGCCAATGAATATGAAGTAAGTACTAGTCGCATAATGATCATATCACAATACTAAGTATAATAATGAACTCAATAAACATAATGAATTTGTGAGAAGAGAACAAAATGCAAAAGAACAAGATACTGAGTGAAAAGGATGCCACGACGTGCTCTGGCGCGCACAACGATCATGTTCCTGAGAGCAAGACGCCATAGCGCGCCATAGTGCCAAAGTTCCAGAAAGAAAAGCACTACAACGCACCAAAACACTCTTGTTCTTGAGAGCAAGGTGCTATAGAATGTCATAACTCTAAAGTTCCAGAGATAAAGGCTCTATAGTGCCCTTGTAATTGAGAGAAATGCGTCATATCGCCCAAATTCCAAAAATTGAGGCACCATGGTGCGCCATCGCGCCAAAGTCCCAGAGAGAAAGGTGTTGTCGCGTGCCACAACACCAGAATTCCAGAGATTAAGGCGCTATAGTGCACCATAGCACCAATATTCGATATAGAAGGGAGTTGCTGTGTGCCATTACGCTTGGATTCTAAAAAGCCAAGCCCTCCAGCGTGCCGCAGCATCTAGTTACCTAAGACTTAGACGCTACAGCCCGTCGTAGCGCCAGACGGGCTGAAAGCCTGACGCTATAGAGCGCTACAGCGTGCGCCGCATGCTGCTTTGAAAATCTGCTCCAAGTCAGCATTGGAAAGACCAAAAGACTTAATTATCTTCATTTTCTCACAACAAAGATTTATTGAAAGCATTAAATCACCTTTAGTTCCAAGGGAATAAAATAATAAACATTAATTAAATTCCAAGTTTCAAAGATGTGACTATTGGGAATAAAGAAGAGCTGAGGAGGAAGTTATAAAATGAAGAAAGAAATGCTTAGTGATGGTTCTAATTTTTAGTTTGAGAAAAGACATTCAATGACACATCCTAACCCTAAGGAGGAAGAGAAAGCTGCAGCTTTAGAAAAAGAAAAGCACAAGGAGCAAAGAGAAAATATAATATTTTAGGAGGAGGATACAAAGAGAACGCCAAGGATTATTCCTGCATATAATATTCTCACATATTTATCTTTCTATTTCCTTGTAAGAGCTATGAATACGCTTAACATCATTTGTTGTTTTCTTTTTGTATCTCTTGTAATGGCAACATAAACCCCCTTTTTGGGGATGGTTAGGCAAAATTATGTAGTAAGTCATGGATTAATGAATTGTAAAAACTCTTCTCTTTAATGAAGTGTCATTTAGAACTTAGGACATATGAATGTATTATTTTATAATATGAGTTGAATAATGATGAATGCAATAAACATCTTTTAGATTTAAATCCTTAAAGAAAACCTCATAGATGCTTAATGATCGCATTCTCAAGAATATATACATCATGAGCATTAACATCATGAATGATTGTGACAACATTCGTTGTGCAAAAATTGCTCATGTATAACTTTTGGACAAGAGCTTGATCATTTGAGTCATGAAAAAACATAAGAAATTCTCTGAACTCCATAGCTCATATCATACTACTTGGAGTAGGCATTTGCCGACTCTGAGTTAAGGTATAAACTTGATGCATGTGAGCTGAGAACCACCTATAGAGCTCCATAAGTCACCCTTAATTTACATGAGGAACTCAAGCACGTCAAGCTATGAGTGATGTGGCATAAGCTCATTTAGCTTCACATCTTATTTGCTTAACAAAATTAAAAATATATACATGTGAGCCATAAATGGAATTAAGATTATGTGATCCTTAACTAAAATTATAGATAATTTAGCTCACCAGAGTATCACATAATTATCTATGTGGTGAAATTGAAGCTTAGAATGTTCATCTAAGAGTACTGGATAAGATTTAATACATTTAATGATTCTATTAAAAAATACTAAATATCTTAATAATGAAGTGAGGATTAATTCAACTTACTTGATATATATTTAAGAAGAAGAGTAATTATGCATGAACCCTTAATGAATTGCTTGTTTAATCTCAACTCTCCTCAATTTTCTTAAAATTGATTCAAAACTAAAGTAATTTAGAATTTATAATCTATGAACATAAAACCTAACAAATTATTGCTTAAACATTATTAAAATTGGGTACACTCTAGTAACAAATCACAACACCATTCTCAAAGGATGATAAATCTCAAGATCTCACCATCCCATATTACTTCAGATCACGTACACTTGCATGCAAATGCAAACATACATAATTTAGGTATATCATATAAAATAATATAAAATCAGGGTTGTAGAAGCTTAAATATTCATCCATAATATTTATCACAGAAACTAAATGAACATTTGTCTCAAAAAAAAGTGAAAATACATCCATAGTTAATTATTGTAAAACTAGAATTTAAATATTCAGATAAAATAGTCCTCTCATTTCACTAGTAGGAATAATAAACAAAGCACTCAAATCAGCTCTCCAGTGGCTACTATTCCTCTGTCTCCTTTTGAAGCTCCTTAATCTTCTCAAAAGTAGGCTCCTCAAATTGCTCCAAGCCTAACATATTGATTTCACATGTTAGCGCTCTATTTAAGAAAAAAAATCTTATGTTAGATAATAAGTCTAAGTATATTTTAAGTTGATTATAATATTTTATTATCATTTAAAGGATATTACTTAGCATAACAGTAAATAAGCAGCAAAACAAAAATCAAAATTTAAGAACTAAAATAAAATTATAACTGTAAATCAAACTACTAAAAATAAAAATAAACTAATACTAGAATAGAGCAAGTGTGCTAAAAGCAAAATAATTGAATGTAAGACAGTAAACTGAATAAAATATAAAATTGAGCGGTAATGTATGCCACTGAATAGGCATCTAAATATGCTATAGAATATGCCATATGTATACATAACCTTGATGCCACATTGCATCCCATGGATCCTATGTGTGCTCCAAATCACACCGCTAACATATCATAGGTGTGCTACACATCTCACCATTAATGATATGTTTTGCTTATACACTTCATGTTATGCCAAAAGATCAATGAAACAAGAATTAAGTAATCAAATTTAGAAAATAGAAAACATATCTTCTTTTTGTTATCTAACTATTTAACATGTCACATCTTAATAAGCATATTAATTTAGATGCCATATTATTCAAAAATCTTATCCATAAGATTGTCCAATTATACCTACTTAAGATCTTAATCATAATTAATTTAACATATTTCATTATTATAATTCGAAGTTAACCTAATTAATCTTATGTTAAGAGTCATACATATAACTAGTATGTTCTAAGTGAGGTAAAATTGGACACCTAGGCTGTTTAATTGCATTTATTCTCGTGCACAGAGATATGAGACATACATCCTTTTGCAGTTTGTATCCCAAACTAAGGTCTTCAAACCTTAACTCATAATGCACAATGGGATTTGGGATGTTTATCTTGATAGGAACTTTACTTATGTAAATACTTAAGATAAGACAGTAATTCTACAGTTCCTTACAAGGCAAATCAACCAATTATTTAAATTAACTGAAAATCAGAGTTAAGTTATGGATATGTTGTAATAACCCAAGTTATTACTCAGTCTAATTAGGGCTAATCTAAATCCTAATCTTAATCCTAAGTGCTAATTAGGTCATTAGGAGTCTTCACCTAGTCCAAATCAGGAGTCAAATGAATTAAATTCTAATTTTGGAAGATCCAGAAATCCTAGAAATTGACCTACTTAAATTGACCTCAAAACAAAAAATCGGACTTTGCCATTGTGCTCATTACCCCCAAATTAACTAGGGGGATGCTTTCGTGTCAATCGGAAGTCGCCGAATTTTCATCGAATATTTTAATAATATTTAAATACCAAAAAATTATGAAAATAAAATACCCGTCAAATTAAAAATCCGACATCGCCGTTGTGTTCTTAACCCATCAATTATCTAAGGGTGAATATTTGAAAATTTTTAGAAGTATTTTAATAATTAAATGTAATCAATAAAGTTAGAATTATTTTATTCATAATAATTAAATTTATTAAATCGGGTGGGACCCGCCATCCTTACCGGATCGGGTCCCATTTGGGTCGGATCCACGGACCGCCCGAATCATCGCGAACCATTCGATCGCGGGTCTGGATCGAACAAAGGAGCAATCTCCTTCTTCCTCGAAGGCTCCATCGACCCTCCACGCGGCGTCTCGCCGCCCCGCTAGCCAATCCCTACACCCACGGCCTCGTCGACTCCGCCTGGGATCCTTTAAGCCCTAATTCACAGCCAGGGTGCCGGTTTGCATGAAGCAGAGGAGCACTCAGAGCCTGGCATTCGAATATATTCGCAGACCGTCCACCTAAGGTGCATCCACTCTTCCCGATCTCTTCTTGATTTGCAAAATTACAATTTCGTATACCTATTCTGTGTCTTGGATTGATCATCCACCGGTTGCGAGTTGATCGAGTGCGAGTGCGCCTAATCGGACGTTTGGCAATAGTCGAATCCGTTAGAAGGAGTCTCGCCCCGTCGGTAGTCCCTAGGTTAGCATTTATGCCTGCCTCCGGCCACCTCCCAGCCTGGCTTGGGTCCCGTCGGGTAGGACTAGCTGAGACATACCCTCGGCCGTGCGGGCCGCTGCTTAAGGTCGCCAGTATAGCCGCCAGGAGCAAACCCTAATCTACTCGTCACAGGACAGTGCGGTTTGCAATAAAGTTGGGTTATAATTATAATTACTGTTATAATTATTTAGTTAAATTAATTATGACAGTAGTTAATATTAATTATAATTAGTATTTAATAAATTAGTATTAGTATTTAAATAGAAGATTAACTAATATGAGTAAAATGAAATCTTAATCTTAAATAATTAGCTGATAATCATTAGTAAATAATCAATTAATAAAATTAAATAATAATTAGATTAATTTAATAAATTAATATTAATTAATTAAAAATATTAAATATATGTAAGTTAATTAATTTAATAATCCTATTTTATGAAAACAGTAAATGTATTTAATTTGTATATTTAAATAGTAAATTAAATAAAATTAATTTAATTAAATAAACTTTAAAGCCTCATAACCTTAAAAATATTAATCAAAGCATATCAAATATAAGCCTCATTTTATTCAAAAAATTAAAAGGAATCAAATGGTGTGATTCAAAAATTTGATTCAGGATATATTTAACCTAGTGACATTTTAGGTCCCAAACACACCCTCATAATTTTTAACTTAGTTATCCAAATATAGGCAATATGGGTCTTAATATACTCAGGAGAATAGCCCCATCACTGTAGTATTATTAGTTTTTCAATTTGGAGCTTATTTTGAAAAGTGACATTTAGGACCCTCACCCAAAAATGACCAAAATGCACTTAGTTTTCAATTGACCGTAACTTAGTCAATTCAATTCAAAATCAAGAAATTCAAAGTGCTAACTAGCTTAAAATTTTAGTACTAACAGCAATCTAAAAAAATATTTAGGCTCTAAATACTAAAAAAAAATCAAAAATGACCAAAATACTCATAACTAATTAAGCTATAACTTGACCAATTGAAGTCCAAATTAGGTTTACTCCCAGTTAAAGCATTCTGTGTGTTATAGGCAAGCTATAGAAATAGAGTTTGTTGAATTTGGACCTCAAATGAAAAAATTCAGTTTTTGCCTCTCTTTAACCCTTAGAAAATTATAGAATTGCCCCTGAATTTTAGATTCTCAATAACTAATTCATTAGACCTCATAATTTAGTGCTCTTAGACTATATGGAATCTTTGAATAGTAACAAATAGTAAACTACATAAAAATTTAGATTTCGTTAGATGTAAATTACTAAATTGTCCCTTAGGTCAAAATCCTTAGTTTGGACTTATATAACCTGTTTTTTATCCAAATTAAGTGTACTAACTGTCTATCTTCATATTAGATAGTAAGAAATCATTTGGCAGTAACAAATTCTAATTTGGAATCTTAAATCAAAAAATAACTTTTCAGACTCTTAAGAAGGAAAATAGTCATTTTGCCCAAATTTTAGGTTAAGTGTCTTTAACCCCTAATTTACCTTTTAAATCATTAAAAATCAATATTAAAATTGTATTAAAATCATTTAAGTGAATAAAATTTGCTATTAAATCAAATTAGTTAAATTCTCTGAAAATTTCCCTAAGTCTTTCTTTGGGATTTTACACTTTACATTAGGACTATTCCTAAGAATAGGACTAGATCATATATTAGATTTCATTAATTAAATAATAGAGTTATTAAATGCATGAATTCTTGATTTTATTAGTTTCTAAATTTTATAATTTAATTTTGATTATTTTATCTTTTAATCTTAGATTCAGGATAGGAGAATCATCCTATTAAGTTTGGCTTTACTTAATAGGATTTGCCTTAACCAATAGATCACATTTAGATTAAAACCTAGATCTTAAGTTTTACTCTTTGGATTATATAATTAAGCCCAAGCTCGTAGTATTTAATCCATAATGTCTAACTTAGTAGAACATCTAAATTCATTAATTAGGTCATACTATTTTATTATTCAACTTATATAGTCGACATTGATTAATCATATTATGACCTAGCTAGTCCTAATATTTTATAACTTATAAGGCCATACTTCTAAGTTACACTCAATAGTAGGAATCAGAGATCCTGAACTTGTGTAACTTAGAAAAGATAGAATGGTTTAATTAGAAAATAAATGATATCATCATGTTTTAGTAGAGTCCCTTGCTTATTACTTGATTTTTGTGCTACGCATTCCTTAAACTTTGTGCTTATTTTTCTTGGATATGCCATATAAGAAAACTTGGTTGTATGACAATAAAAATATAGAATATGAGGATAATATTTGCATTGGGTTCAGTTTCTTAGTGATCTGGCACATTTTACTCTACTGGACAGGAGTAAGGAGAAATAAGGAGTACTTGGCATTACTCATTAAGGAGTGCCGTGCTAAGTTTAACTCGTATAGTCTTGCAGACGTGCTTGACTCCTTAACTATTTCTGAACGTGTCCATATAAATAAAAGTAAAATAGCTAAAATATTTTGCATTTGTATTTACTGCTTCTTTAGTTCTTCTGCTCTGTTCTGTCTACCATATTCCAGAAAGACTATGAGAATTTATGTCTATCTTAGCCCAGAAAGGCTTTGAGAATTATACTGGGCCGGATTGGCCAATTCATTTTGATATGGCAGTTTTACGTACTTGTTTCAGTTTCAGTTTATTATATTACTGCGTTATTGATGCATATTACCTCAGTTAGTTATAATTCTTTTCTTACCTGCTCACTTGTATATATATATTTATATAATGATAGATTTTACTGCTTACTATATATACCACTTTCATATTAGTATTTTAAATCAACATATATCATGAGATCATCAGCATATTTATGATTATACTTTACTTTTAGTACTTTTACTTATTGTATTATATATGTATGCATATTCCTTATTTAATTTGATTGAGGTATGCTTTTGCTTCAATCCCTGCTTAGTTATAAATATTGTATTTACAGTTTATTATATTCCTTATATGCTTACTGATCATATGCTAGATAGTTCACTTTTGTTGAGTTTAAGTGTAAATGGTAATATTAATAAATGCATAACAAATTTTCAGCCTAAAATATACTTAAACAATTGTCTAATAAGATTTTTCTCTTATTGGCTGGGGCCTTGGCATTGTGAAACTGACAATATCAGATCTTGAGCAGTTTGAAGATCTAGTGCCTAAGGAGGAGCCTTATTTAGAGGAGGCGCAGCAGATTGGAGCTGAAGATCCTTAGTTGATTTATATTATTTGTGAGGACGAGTGATGCTTTATTTCATTTATAACTTTAATCAAATGTTGTAATAATACAGGTATACTTGTGATTATGATTACTTTTTTGAACTATTATTTTTTGAGCTACTCTTCATTATTATTCTTATTTGATGTATAGTGCAATGGATGTAATGTTTACTTTGTATGCTTCCGCACTCTGTACTCGTATTGATTTAGTGACTGATAGTATATATTCATTATGTGCACATCCTTCCCTTATTAGTGGATTGTGGATCTTACCTAATTTAATGATAAGTGAGGAATTTACCAGAGTAGCACACCACCCCTTAGACCTGATCTTGTGGGTTAGGGGATGGGGAGCTACATATGTACTTCATTCCCATATGATAGTACTAATATTATCACTGGGTTAAGCTCTAAGTAAGCAATTCCTTACCTCATCTTAATTATAATTAATCATTCGAAAAAGCAAAACTATGCTGATGCGTTGGCCCGAAACAGTCGAATACAAAGAGAATCCTAGCCATTGGATCATGGGCACGATCCGACACCTGATAGCTTATCCGGACAAGATTCGATCGGGACCGTCTGATCCTCAAGGGTAGATGGCTGAATGGCGCTAGATTAGCAGTTGCGTGACCGAGGTGCCTCAGTGGCTTGCCCGTGCTACGCACAACAAATCTCAAACTTCAGTCAGCCGTTGGGAGGGCATAAATGCAAATATTTAAATTCAGGTTCCCTTTTATACAATTTATCCAATTAATTTTTATTGAATTAAGGCATAAATGACTTCAAAAATTTCTCAAATTCTTACCCCTAGCTAATTTGAGAATGATAAATTCAAAAATACAATCAAAATTTGGTTTAAAGATCAATTTAATCTAGCTAATTTTTCGAGTCACTAAATTGACTATTTAGCTAATAGATCTAACCAAATTTCGATAAACCCCAAATGTTTAGGGTTTGGTCATAATGATGATTTGAACTTAATTGCACAAGATTTTAGACTTAACTAGGCATAGATTTGGCAAGATAACAACCTTGGGTTGCTACAGTTAATGATGTAAAATCCATAAGATGACTAGGTGATGCGTAACATGTGTTTTGGTCCGATAAATCCTGTCTATAAAAAAAAATTTACACTAACTTAGTTAAAGTCTATTAGCGACCAAATAGCGCATGTTTATCAGAGTAGAAGCGATATTCGATCTATAGCCATGGAGATCATCAAGTCATTATGACGGCTACCCCTCCATCCATCTCTCCTTTCTTTTGTAATTGTTGCCAATTTTCGTTGCATATCATCCCCAATCTTAGATGCATATGCCACATATCACATCACAATGTTGTTTCTCTTCGTGAATGGCCATCGAGCCTTAGGAAAGATGGCGCACTATGAGTTGCAGCACCTATTTGTGCTTAGCCATCAATACCAAGGTATCCGTTTCATAATCCTTTCCTAAAGAAGCAACAAAAATTATCTCTTTATGTTTTAAAATTGGCACAGGCTTCTTTTTATTTTGTGTTGTTGGATTTGTGATTATCAACCCATGACTTTACCACATTATTCCTTTACGGGCAAGGATTTCTACACTAATATCCATTCAAAGAAATATAAAAAGTCATATTATGTTCGCAATTCAGCTAGATCTAACCGCAATCATGCAGGCATCTCACATGATTAAAAAATTTAATGAATTTTAAAATTGATAAATCCTCTAAAGTCTAGCTTCTAAGGGATTGCATGATTTAGGAACTATTAGGCATCATACAAAATTCAATTTAAGTAGAATTTAGTAATCCATATTGTTAGGTTTAATAAATGTTAATGATGTAAGATTCATAAGATGACTAGGTGATGAGTAATAGGTATTTAGGTTTACTAGTAAATCTCATGTACAAAGCCACTTTATCACAAACTTAGTTTAAGTCTACTTGTGGTCAAATATTGTAGATTTATCAAATTAGAAGCGGTCTTCGATCCGTAGCCATGGCAATCATCAACTTCTTACAATAGTTACCCCTTCATCAATCTAGCCTTTCTTCTACAATTGTTGCCAAACTTTTCACTTAACGCCCACAATCTTAGATACAGATGCCACGTATCACCCCGCGATATTGTTTCTCATCGTGAATGGCCATCAAGCCTTAGGCTAGCTTTCTCACAATGGGATGTGGCACATGTTTATGTTTAGCCATCGATATCAAGGTACTTTGTGATTTACAAATCGTGACTTTCTTGCGTTGTTCCTTTGCGTGTACGAATTTTTTGTACTAATCTCCATTAAGTGAATTTTAAAAAGTTATATTATGTTTGCAATTTAGCTATATCTAATAGTAATTAGGCAAGCAACTCCCAGGATTCAAGACTAACTAATTTTTAAATTGCTAAATTCTCAAAAACCTCACAATTAAGGATTTGCATGATTTAAGGACTCTTTGCATCATGCAAAATTTAGTTTAAGTGGGATTTAGTAATCCATAATTGTTAATTTAATAAATGTTAATGATGTTAAATTCATAAATGACTCGATTAAGAGATAGTCATTTGAGTTTATCTGTAAATCTTCTTATAAAGAAAAGTTCATGTAAATTAGAGGCTGTTTGGTTTGACGTAAAATAGAGTTAAAGTAAATTTTTTGAAGTATTGAGATTACCAACATTTGGTATAAAGTAATACGAGTAAAATATTTTTACAATTTTGCGTTAATATACATAGAAACTATGTAATCGAGTTACGACTGAGCGTAACTTGCGATTACGCTAAAGAAGCCGAGCAACGCCTTCTTTGGCCTCAAATCGAACGATTAGTTTGAACGAAATCAAACTATTCTTTGGATTCAACGTTTCTTCGACAAATCATTTGCACGAACAATTCGATCGAACGGATAGTTCGAACAATTCATTCTTTTATTCATTTACCCTAAAAAAAATATTTGTAGGGAGTAAATGTATCCATAATTTACTTAAAATATTATACTATATATTATTTTATGACAAATAAAAAATATTAATTATTTATAAAATTATCAAATAATATTAAAATAATATATTTATAGTGTAATTAGATTTACCCAAATTTCTTTACCCAAATTTCTGAGCCTCGTGGCAAACAGCGCAGGTTGCTTCTCTTGGATCCGTAGACATGTCGATCATCAACTCTTTACGACAGCTACCCCTCCATCCGTCTCGTCTTTCTTCTGCAAATGTTGTGAAATTTCCTTACGATGGCCGATGGATGTCGGCTGGCCGTGAAGGCCAACATTGGCTGGCAAAGGAGGAACGACAAAGTTATGATGAAGTCACGGAGGGGGGATCAGCGAAAGGGGAACGGCGTTTCATTAAGGCCACGAACGCTTGGGAAGGCCGATCATGGGCCAACGGATTTGGGCGTAACTCGTTTACGCCTAAACTAGTATCACAGAGTATTTTAATTCCCCTTGCAAATTACATTACTTTGTTTTTATGACAAACCAAACACACTTTATATGTGAATTACAGTAAGCCAAACAGCCCTTTAACGGTGTCTCCACATTATGCATTGCTTCCACATTTTTGCAGGTTGTCTACCATTTCGGGCAAGTTTTACACAGGCTTTTAGTGCAACTGCCACCGGCCAATTGCCTGTTATAGTAGATCCCGAAATAAAAACTGCATTCATGGATTTAATGGCTGTAAGTTGGGACGAGATCCCTGATTCTGTTGTTCGTGAAACAAAAAAGGCGTTGTCTAAGACTAATGATGATGCTTCTGAGAAGGAGGTTTTGTTGAATACTTTACGTGCAGCTGAAGCATCTGTGGAATTTGGTAGCACTTTAGTATCTCTCAGGATGGCACTTGATGATCTGGCTGGAATAATTGGCGAGGTCTACTTCTTTTGTTGCTTTTACTTGCTATGTGTTGTGGCATAAGATATGGTATTAAGTGATTTGCCATTTGTTTGTCTTGATTGGTTTTATTTACAGAGTGTTAGACACTTGCCAGTTGGTTTAGATAATGCCATTGAAGTCGCATACAAACGTTATATGACTTATCTTGATTCATTTAGCCCTGATGAGGGCTACCTGCGGAAAAAAATTGAAACAGAACTGGGAACAAAAATGATACACATCAAGATGAGGTGCAGTGGTATTGGTTCTGAGTGGGGCAAGGTGAGGAATTAATCATATCTGATAGTCTCTTTAGCTATGAATCTTATTTTTTTGAACGAGTTACATTCAAAATGCTTGCTATATACTTCTATGCTTTCATTTTGTGATACTTTGTGATTATTCATTTCATTTCCCATTTATTTTCATTTCATGATGTCTTACGATAATTACTAACAGTAGCAACACAGCCGTAATCTAACTTGTTGGGGTTGACCACATGAATCATTTGTTTATGTTGAAATGGAGATAGAGATTTGTTGATTTGTTAGGAGGTTGAAGTGGGTTTGTATCAGCCAAAGGGAGCCACAGAGTAACAGGCACTCAGGCGTGCCCAAATGCATAGTAGACAGAGCAGGCGCTCAAGTGCCTTGCAGACAGAGCAGACGCCCAAGTGCCTAGCAGACAGAAAGGCGGGCACCCTTGCATGCCCCAGGCTCCCCATTGACAGAGCGCCAGGCTCACAAACTCCCGCGGTATTACAGGCCCGATTTCTGGGGCCTATAAATTTGTTTGTAGCCCATTTTAAGGCATCCACTACCTAAAATCCCTAATACTTGGTGTGTGACTGCGGGAGGTTGTAAGGAATACCATTGTTGAGGGCTTTGGAAGGGGTTGTGAAGCCCTAATTTGTATTTTTCTTTTAGTATTGTGAAAATTTCTTGCCTCTCTCTCCATGAACGTAGGTGTTTACACCAAATCACATAAATCCTTGTGTTATGCTTGTTCTTGGATTGCTTGTGCGATTTTCTCTTGTTTTGTTTTTGTTTGATTTTTTATCTCAACAAATGTTCATTGATCCTAATAAGTGGTATCAAAACATGACGTTTGCAAGAGAAGTAATAGAAGATAAGTTGGAGGAGAAGCTTCCAGTTCTTCATCATCATCAGTGGTGGAGAGAACTTTCCACCAAGTTGTGACACATCCGACGAAGATCAAAGTGGTCAAGTTTAATGGAAAGAACAACTTTGGGATGTGGAGATACAAAGTCACGGATGCATTTTGCACATTGAACCTAGAGGATGTTCTTGACGATGAAGAAAAATCGGAAGAGATATCGGAGAGAGATTGGATTAAGATGAATCACAACGCATGCGGCTTGATCCAAAATTATTTGACCTAAGACAAAATATGCAGTGATGATGGAAACATTGGCGTGGAATTTGTGAAAGTTCCTTGAGAGTAAGTATTTGACAAAGAGCATGGAGAATCGTCTCTACATAAAGCGGCGTTTGTACATATTTCAAATGAAACAGAGAATTCTTATTGATGAACACATCAATGAGTTCACCAAATTATTGATAGATCTTTTTAATTTGGATGAAGATGTGGAAAATGAAGATAAGGTACTCTTTTTTTGAACTCGTTCTCGAATGAGTGTGAAAACTTCACCATAACGCTCATCATGGTATAGAGGCCTTGAGGTATGTTGAAGTGATCACGCATTGTTGAATAATGAACTTTGACAAAGAGACAAGGAGTCTTCAAAGTCAGAGATGTCTGAAGCACTTATCCTCCAATGAGGAAGATCTGAGAAGAAGAATGGTGGTGGTAGCCAGAAGCGGGACAAGTTTAGGGGTCGAAACATTCGACGCAATCAATGTGACTTTTGTTTGGAGAATGACCATTGGAAGAAGTATTGCCCTAAATTGAAGAACAGGGGGAAAGATTCATCAAACACAGTAGCAAATGTTACATAGGTGAACTCCAATCCCGATGACTCAGATATTTTTCTTACAATTGTGTCATAGTGCATGTACACAGAAGACTCGTGTTGGATTATATACACGGGTGTTATCTATCATATTTATTCATGACGCAATTGGTTCCATACTTATAAAGTGTTGGAAAGTGGTATTGTGATGATGGGTAACAATCATGTCTGTCATAATGTTGGGATATGGAGCATTTTTGTGTGCTTGCATGATTGGTACAATTAGAGAATTGAAGGATGTGCAATATGTTCCATATATATGTAAGAATCTTCTATCGGTTGGATCCCTTGAAGCCGAGGGTTTCATAGTTGTTATTGAGACAGGAATTCTAAGAATTAATCGTGGAGCTATGACGTACATGAAAGGAGTTCGACAGCATAATCTGTATTATTTATAGGGAAGTACAATAGGAGGTGGAGTTGCTATTGCTGATGAACCAGTTGATGCTACAACTTTGTGGCATATGAGATTATCATATGCTGGGGAACTATCACTTATTACCTTGAAGAAGCAAAGCTTGATTGAATGAGTTTATTCTTGTAATCTCAAAATTTGTGAGCACATGTTTGGTAAGAAGACTTGTGAATCTTTTGGTACCGCCATTCATAATGCCAAAGGGATACTCGATTACATGCACACAGATGTTTGAGGTTCGACAAAGACGACGCCATTTGGCAGACGACAATATTTTGTCACTTTTATTGACTACTATTCCAGATTTGTGTGAGCGTATGCTATGAAGTGCAAAATTGAAGTGTTGGAAAGTTTGTGATTTGGAAAAAGTGGTGAACAATCAAATTGGCAAGAAGGTGAGAAAATCAGATTAGATAATGGGGGCGAGTATTCTTCACATGAATTTGTACAAGAGTGTCAGAAAGCTGGGATTGAGCACCCCTTCATAGTGAAGGAAACACCACAATAGAACGGAGTGGCAAAGTTGATAAATCGAACTTTGGTGGAGAAAGTCCGGTGCATGTTATTGAATTGTGGGATGGAGTTTTTTAGGTGAAGGCTCTTGACTATATCTGTCATATTGCTAACCATTTACCTTCTGCAGCTATTGGAAAGAAGACTCATGGAGTTATGATCAGGAAAACCTACTACTAATTATCAAAATTTGAAAGTCTTTGGATATTCTGCCTATTATCATGTTGATAAGCTTGAATCGAGAGCCAAAAAGGCTTTATTTATTGGATATAGATGAGGAGTTAAATGTTTCAAATTGTTTGATACGGAGGATAGAAAATTTGTGATAAGCAAGGATGTGGCTTTTGATGAGGAGTTTCTTATGAGGCCTAGGAGATCAGAGAAGGTGGAGCATCCTACAGGAGCCATTGAATAATTGCAGAAGGTGGAGCTTGAAACAATTCCATATGCTCCACATTCTCTTACTTCCTTGGAGCCTATTACTGGACAGGTTAACTTAGATGATGAGCGAAGTGTTGATACTGAGGAGATGAGAGTAGGAGAGACTAATACGAAAGTTTATTGCTATCGGTAGAACCAAGATGGTAAATGTTTCAAAGGCTGCATGGCTAAGGGATTACTTTGAATTTGTGTTGTTAGTTTCAGAAACTGATATTCCATGTCACTATAAGGAAGCTATGGAGGGTCTTGAGAGTGAGCACCGGAAGATGGTGATGGTTGAAGAGATGGAGTCTCTTCATAAAAATGCAACATGGAGTTTGGTGAAGCTCCCTCCAGGGAAAACTGCTATTGGATGCAAATGGGTGTGTGACAAAAGAAAGGATCTCAAAGAGTTGCTGATGTGTGCTACAAGGCAAGATTTATTGCTCAAGGCCTTGCATAAAGAGGGGGATAGACTATGATGAAGTCTTTTCTCTTGTTGTTAAACATCTCACTGTTTGTGTTCTCTTAGCACTTGTAAGGCAAATTGATCTGATAATGGAGCAACTTAATATGAAGAAAGGATTCTGACATGGAGAATTGGAAGAACAGATTTGTATGTGGCAATCTCTGAGAATATTTTGACAGTATTGAAGTTCACTAATTGCAATAAATTGGTGAACATTTGGGAGTCTTAATAAAGGCTCATTTTTGTCTGAACAACGTGCAGCTTGATTCCTTTGGGAGGAGGATACGTAGGCAACCAAGATGGTGCAATTGCTATGCTTAAGAGTGTGCTTGTTTTCAGCTCTCATATGACCCATATGAGATATGAGGTAGAGAATTGTTGAAATGAGTGGAGATTTGTTGATTTGAAAGGAGGTTGAAGTGGATTTGTATCAGACAATGGTAGCCACAGAGAAGTAGGTACTCAGATGCTCCCAGGAGCCTAGTAGATAGAGCACTAGGTGCTCAGGTGCCCCCAGGCGCTCAGCAGACAGGAAAGCAGGCGCTCAGACACTCCCCATTGACAGAGCCAGGCACCAGGCGCGCCCAGGACCCGCGGTATTACAGACCCCATTTCTGGAGCCTATAAATTTGTTTATAGCTTATTTTAGGGCTTCCATCATGAAAATCCCTATTACTTGGTGTGTGATGGCTGAAGGCTGTAAGGAATATCATTATTGAGGTCTTGGAAAGGGTTTGTGAAATCTATATTTGTATTATTCTTCTAGTAAAGTGAAATTTCTCCTCCTCTCCTCATGAATATAAGTGTTTACACTGAACCACATAAATTCTTGTGTTGTGCTTGTACTTGGATTGTTTGTGTGATTTTCTCTTATTTTGTTCTTGTTTGATTTTCGATCTCAATAAGTGTTCATCGATCCTAACAATTTCCATTTTGCATGATTAAATAGAAGGCCCTCCCTCCCTAAGTTCTAAATAGAGAAGATCATTTATAATGATTTCTTCTCATGCTTTTTTTTGGTATGAGCAAAATTCATAAACTCAATTTTTCTAATAAGGTCATTGAATTGTTTGTGCTTAATATTCTTGAACCATCTTAGGCGGCACTATCTAATCTTATCCACTATTGAGGCCAATCCAATCATGATGCTGATAAACCCATTTCTCATTCTATTTTTACGAATATACCCACTCTTCCATCTGATTATTCTCATCTAAAACTTATTTTAACTGTAAGTTTCTTCTTTATTGGCCAACATTATGCTCCATATAACATAGCTAGTCGAACAATTGCTTTATAAAATTTTCCTTTAATTTTGAGACTGCACAATGTTAGGAACTCTAACCACCAGCTCTAGAGTTAATTGAGAGCAAAACCTGCAAAACAGAAAATCATATAGATCTCATAACAATTACAAAGAAATAATCATCCAAACACAAGGATATACGTATAAAATTCAATTATAGAAAATATCACGGAGCCACACTACTATGAAAATCCATTATGAAAAATTATCAAGAGCTTACAGAGTTATTCTCGAGAAACTCTAATACAGATAAAGAGGAATATTGCACAGCTAGGGAGATTACACAACCCTAGCATCCTTTTTTTATTCCCTTTCTTTGGTTCTCTAACTCAACTCTTGAATATACAACAACTTCCACTGCAGCCACCGAGCCACCACTTTAGCACTCTGCTATAGGCACCCCCGCAACACACCACTGCGGCCACCGATGCAACCTCTTTTGGTCACCTGCTGCAGCACGCCGCTGCAGCCCTCTTGTGCAAATTTCTTGTGAATTCCCATCAACAGCTTCCTGGTGCAACTCCCGCTGCAGTCTCTCGTTGCTGCCTTTGGTTGTGACCTTTGTTGTGGCCTTTGGTTACAGCCGCAGCCCTAGGTCTGCAGTCCCCTACTCCTTTGCTCTCACAAGGCTTGTTTATGCATCATACATAGCCCCCACATGTTTAGGCTCTTATATAGGGTCAAGACAAACCCTATTTTTGCCCTAAACAGGCCTTGGGACCCAAGGGACAAGTCTCTTACTGTTTGAGTCCACTGCGAGTGCCCCAAGCTCAGTTTGGCCTGCTCCACGGGCGTTTGAGCGTCCTTGCCTCTATCACGCAGGCGCTTGGGCACGCCTTAGCATGCCTGGGCGCCTGAGCTTCAGTTTCCAGGTGCAGGGGCGCGCCCGGGCACCTGGCCCTCGGGTCCAGGGATTGTAGGGCGCGTCGAAGCGCTCAATTTGCTCCCGACTTGTCTCAAAACACCCCTGGACCTCCCGGAAATCCACTGGAACTTCATTGACACTTCCATGGATGATCAATATGGTTTCCACATCCCAACAATTTCTCACTTAAGATTTATTGGGATCATATCACCTTCAACCTTGTATCTTCAACTTTACTTCCATCATTGTAATAGGACATGGTGTAGCTCACCTCACCCTCTTATCAGGCATCGAGGCCAACTGAAGCTGTGTTGTCAATAACTTCATGTTCTTCATCTTCTCATAGTCACTGAATTTCTTGGAATTTCTTTGTGGCAAAAAACAATTTCTTTTGTACTGCAAATCTTCAACGAAGTTTGATTCTTTAAACTTTTCCGATCTTGTACCTCATTTTGTCTGCCATTGATCTTAACAACCTCTCTCTATTACCACTTGTTAGGAACTCTAACCATCAGTTAAAGAGTTAATCTAGAGCAAAACCCGCAAAATAGAAAATCATACATATCTCAAAACAATCATAGAGAAGTAACCATCCAAACATAAGGATATGTGGAAAATCCGATAACTGGAAAATTCATGGAACCACACCACCAAGAAGATCCACTATCAAAAATCATCAAGAGCTTATAGAGTTATTCCCAAGAAACTCTAACCCGGAAGAAGAGGATTACACAGTTAGGGAGATCACACAAACTCTAACATCCTTTTCTCTTTGCCATTCCATCGGTTCTCTAACTCAACTCTTGAATATAAAATAGTCATCGCTGCAGTCAACATCGCAACCATCAACCACTGCTTTAGCCTTCCGCTAATGCACCGCCATAGCACTCCGCTACGACCACCACCGCTTCAGCTCTTCGCTGTAGGCACCGCTGTAGTACTCCGTTACGGCCACCACCGCAGCACACCGTTGTGGCCACCTTCGTAGCACACTGTTGTGGCCACCCCTGCAGCACACCACTGCAGCCATCACCGCAGCACACCACTGCAGCCATCACCGCAGCACACCACTGCGGCCACCAATGCAGCCCCCTTGTAGTCGCTTGCTGCTACACGCTGCTGCAGCCCTCTGTGCAAATCTCTGTTGAAGTCCCCATCAATGACTTTCTAGTGCAGCCCCCGCTGCAGCGTCTCGCTGCTTCTCTTGGTTGCAACCTCTGTTGTGGCCTTTGGTTGTAGCCACAGCCCTAGGCCTGTCGCCCCCCTTCCCCTTAGCACTCACATGGCTTGCTAATGCATCATACACAGCCCCCATATGTTTAGGCTTTTATATAGGGTCAAGACAAACCCTATTTTTGCCCTAAACAGACCTTGGGACCCAAGGGACAAGTCCCTTATTGTTTGAGTTCGCCACTGGCACCTGGGGGGGGCGCCTTGGCGCTCCACGCTCTGTCTGGACTGCTCCATGGGCGCATAGGCACCCTTGCCTCTATCAGGTAGGCGCTTGGGTGCTTGGGCTTCGGTTTCCAAGTGTTGGGTCGCTGCTGGGCGTCTGACCCTTGGGTCTAAGGTCTGCAGGGCTCGATGTGGCATCGGGCGCCTGATTTGCTCCCGACTTGTTTTCAAGAACGCCTTGAGACTTCCTGGAAACCCATTTGAACTTCATTGGCACCTCCATGAATGATCAAAATGGTCTCCACATCCAACACACAATACTCCAAAAGCGTTCCTCAATTTCATTCAACTAGCTTGGATCCTATTAATCACATTACTCTCTATTTCACCATAATTTTGAATAATTGATCAAAGGTACTTTGAGTGGGAACAGTCAACTGCTTTTTATGATTACTCATTTCATTAAAAGTTTTATAAATATGAGCTTGAAACAAAACTTTCATATAATTGTTTCTTTTCTAGTGTTTTTACAATTGTAACTTATGTCTTCAATGCTAAAAGAAAGGAAAGATTGAACTACTTTTTCAAACAGTCCCTTGCATAATTATAAATGAGCTTTTCTTATACTTTTTCATATGTATGTATATATGAATGTAATGCATGCATGTATGTATTTAGAGAGGGACAGAGGCTATAGACTTGTCTACGGTGATGGATGAGATTTAGCTATAAAAGCAATACTAGGAATCACATAAATGGGTGGTTGTGGAGTTAGGGAAGGTAAATGAGCGGTGTTTGGTCATGATTGATGAGGAAAGGCAGTTATGGAGTGATAACACATATGGACAGGGTGGGGATACTGGTGGAGTGGAATGGGGTTTGTTAGAGTGGTTGTTGATAGGGTGTTTTGTTCATGCTTGTTACAGGGAATGGATAGTGGAGAAGGCTGGTTCAGTGAGGGGTTGAAAGGGGTCGAATTAATGGGGATGTGTTGAGGTCATTAATGGGAATGGTGAGGTGGACTGACATGGTGATTTGGAAATTGTATATTTTTAATTCAATGAATGAAATTTTATTTTAAATGTCTTTCAAATAAGTAAAATTTAGGTTATTTTCATTAGTGGTATTATAAATGAGGAAGTTAATAAAATT
This sequence comes from Gastrodia elata, assembly GCA_016760335.1. Taxonomy (NCBI): domain Eukaryota; kingdom Viridiplantae; phylum Streptophyta; class Magnoliopsida; order Asparagales; family Orchidaceae; genus Gastrodia; species Gastrodia elata. The sequence continues at coordinate 10,454,026 of CM028682.1, read as the reverse complement.
AACTGCTATAAATCAATAATCGTCTAAATTTTTTGCTCATAACATTTGTAAAATACTGGCTTATTGAAATGATAAAATGACATTACTAGTATGTGCGGAACATAATCCATTCATAATAGAAAATTTTGTTGATACCCTAAGACGTGCACAACACACAAAGCATCGGATGCTTGCATCTGACTGTTTCCACTGAGTATATTCCCTTAGTTTCATCCTATACTCAGGATGATTCGATAATTAAGAATGTAAAATTGGGCCAATTGCTTGTTGGTCTTTAAGTATTGGTAGAACTTTATTAACAAGTTCATATGATGTCATATGTTGAAACTTTTTTAATAGTTCAGTTTTTTTAATGGGATTGAGCTTTTATTAATAGGTTTAGTAGGGATTTCTTTAGCGATTAATAGCATGATCATTTGATTTTTGGCCCTTGAATCCTTTTGACAAAAGTCCATTAACTTGCTTTTGCTGTTGAATGTGTTCCTTCCCGTTGTTTTTTGACAATGTATATTTTAGGTTTTGAGTTATTTGATAATTACGAATGCAGAGTTGATCACTTGCTTGTTTACTTTCTAACATGGGGAGAACTTCATTAAGAAATTCATTTGATGCCAAATATTGTAATTGTTCTAATAGAGGAATTTTCAACGGTTTTGAGCTATTAAATGTATTCAATAACGATTTCTTGAGCAACTAACAGCATGAACACCTGATTCAATACTTTTTTACAATTTTCTTTGGTGCTAGAATCTGCAATCCTAAGTTTCAATCATCTACAGACTTATGTTGTCTTAAATTAGGGACTGGGCTTTTTTATATGTTTAGGAAAACTGTTTTAATGATTACACTTTTTTGCTCATTATTTTATTTGCTATGGCAGTAGTTTGACGCACCAACCAAGGTCTACCAAGAAAGATATGTCCCACATCTACTGGCTATATGACACATTTATATTGTCATTATAGTAAATTCGATTGGCATTAACACCTTTAAGTAGTTATCTCGAAAGTATTTTTATGATTGCTACATTAAAAGTTTTAGGGTTCTGCATTTTCCAACATATTCTTCATTATTCAAATTTGTAACTTAGTAGGATTTTGTTCTATCAGTAGACTCGTTTATATGCACACATGTGATTCTTTCTTGTGAACTTATTTGAAACAAGCATTATATTTGTTACATGTATTCAAAGAATCAGTTTTACTAGTGGCAGTGCCTTGACGTTTAACAAACAGGCAGTTGGAAGAATGATTATTAGATTTAAGAGGGATTCTATTTTGAGTCATGTGTGTGATTAGAGTATGTCATACAGCAAGGTAGTATCATTAGCATTCAATTTCTAAGACTATGATGCGCCTCTTCAAAGGGCTTGACAATGCAGCTTAGATCTAAATGTAATAATAAATCTAGACATATCAAACTAAGGATTGCCCATCCTAAGCTCTGCAGAAAGGGAAGAGCTTTTTAAACCTATTCAATTGTATTATCACACATTCAATATTTAAGGTTAATCTGTTGCTTTACTACTACTATTTATAAAAAGTTGCTCTTTTGGTTGGAGCTGATTTTCATTTTGATCTAGGCATTCTCAGTCAACTGCTACTCTTTGCTAAAACTTTTTGGCAAAACATATAATTTTAGCTACAAATATAAATTGTTAGCAAGCATCCATGCATTTAGCTGCTATGAACTTCCTCTAGGATTTTAATTGAGTCTAGTTTGAGCTAGCTAGGCAATACCGAGCTTGCCTAATTTTATTTGAGCTCAAACTTTAGCTCGACAAATAGCTTAAACTTGATAACCGGCTTGTGTGCTGGCTTATTAAGCCAACAAAATGAGCTTAGTGTGTGATGATTTAAAGGTTAAGCATAACTAGATTATTTTCTTAGTTAAGTTATTTAAAGTTATTATAACATATTATAATATGCGCTACAATACTATATATATATATATATATATATATATATATAGTAGCAGGCTTGATGAGTTAATGAGTTGAGCCGATGTGAGCTTGAGCTTGATTTGTGGCTCAACTCCATCTTGTGAATTCGATATGCTTCCCTCATGAGCCCATTAACGAATTGACCTCGAGCCAACGTGGCTTATTTACACCCTTAAATTCCCGTATCTTAAGAGACATGAAATATGCCATTTTCTTTGAGTTCTTTTGTTGAAGGCATAAGCATTCAAAACTAATTAAATTGAAATTCATATTTTTATTCAAGCTAAACAAATTAAATCTCTAATTTTTTTTTTGTGCGAATGAAATAAATTGTTCAAAGCAATTTAATAAGATAATGAACTCAATTTAAAACTGCAAATTTTACTTTACTATTTTTCTATCTTTATTAGAAATAGTGAACAATTAATTTAACCTGTTACTTTGTGATTTTGAGGCATTAAAACTTGGGATTGAGATAATAAACGTATAATCCAAAATCATACATGATTATTATCAAGCTGTATTCTAAAAATTTGGAACCAATTAAACTGTGTGGGATAGATGAACCATTTTAGCTTTGAGTTCTTTTGTTGAAGGCATAAGCATTCAAAACTAATTAAATTGAAATTCATATTTTTATTCAAGCTAAACAAATTAAATCTCTAATTTTTTTTTTGTGCGAATGAAATAAATTGTTCAAAGCAATTTAATAAGATAATGAACTCAAATTAAAACTGCAAATTTTACTTTACTATTTTTCCATCTTTATTAGAAATAGTGAACAATTAATTTAACCTGTTACTTTGTGATGTTGAGGCATTAAAACTTGAGATTGAGATAATAAACATATAATCCGAAATCATACATGATTATTATCAAGTTGTATTCTGAAAATTTGGAACCAATTAAACTGTGTGGGATAGATGAACCATTTTAGCTTCAATACTCTAGATTACAATCTAAAGTTAATTATTTTTTTTTTTCTAGCATATTTCAAAGCTGAAATAGTTGAAATCATTAAAAATTTATGCATCATTATCATATAAATCATTATAAATGGAAAATATGTTCAAAATAAGCGTATATTTTAGACAATTGTGATTGTTTAAAAAGGCAAATAAAGTTGTAAAAATTGTGTTTGAAGATGTTGTGTATGAAGTTGGTTGTGTTGCTTGGGAGTCCATTACAAGTCACTAATAAATGAATCAAAATTATGTAATCACTTTAAGTTTGTCATGAATGAGACCTTTGTTGAGAGCTTGTACTGGCATTTTTTTCCCTTGAAGTTCTGAGTTTTATGTTCTTTGACATTTACAAAATATGTATTTTCCTTAAATTATAATATTATTTTGAAATTTTAGTCAAATTTTTTTTGTTCTAAAAATAGTAAATTTGCTCCTTAAAGAGTATTGATTAAAAAATTAATGTAGCTTTTAAAAACAAAATAACTATAAATCTTTTTCAAATAGAACCTGAGTTTCATTAACATGATTACCATGTTTGTGTATTTTGTTTGATTTACAAATAATTAAGCTAATCAATTTTATCTACTCAAAATTTATTCTATATTTTTGTTATTAGTGGCATTCACTTAATTATAAAGAGTATTGATTAAAATTGATGTAATTGTTAAAAAATTGAAATAAAATTTGTTAAATGGATTCAAAGTTCATTAATATTACCTTGTTTGTGTATTTTCGTGATTTTCAAATAATTCAGCTAATCTAATCCATCAACTCAAAATTTAATTTTTAATTTGTGTATTTTCGTGATTTTCAAATAATTCAGCTAATCTAATCCATCAACTCAAAATTTAATTTTTAATTCAGCAATACAAGAATTAAGCAAATATCAGTAATTTACAAACATATTATAATATTGAACATGTGAAAATTAAGTGAATGCCGCATATAACAAAAAATATGTTTTATTTATCATGAGATCTATATAAATTCTCATTTTAATTTTAATATATGATAAAATAGAGTATTGTTCAAAACACTAGTTCGTGTAAAGAATTACAAAATTATATTCAAATGTGTTTTTAGAATAAAATCATGTATTTGTAAACTCAATTTATTTTGGCATAATGAAGATCAGGTAGCATGTTTAAGGAACATGTGAAAATCAATTGAATGTCTAATAATAACAAAAAGTATACTTTATTAATCATGAGATTTATATGAATTTTTATTTTAAATCTTAATTTATGATAAAATGGAGTAGTGTAAAAACTTTCTTGTATGAAGATTTACAAAGTTAAAATATAGACATGTTTTTAGAATAAAATCACATATATTTTAGAATTAAGCAAATAGTGCAGTGGTAAACTGGTTGGGCTCCCGGTTTTTATACTTTTGACGGTCAATAGTTCAAATCCCGCTGCCACATATATGCCTCATTTAGCCTCTACTTCTTAAAAAAATCACATATTTATAACATTAATTTATTAAGGCCTAATGATGATTGTGCAGCATGTATAAGCAACATGTAAAAAAATTAAGTGAAATTCTCTTGAAACAAAATATATATTTTATTTGTCATGACACTTATCTGAATTTTCATTTTAAATCTTAATTTATTATAATTTTGAGTATCGTATTAAACACAAATTTGTATGTAGATTTGCAAAACTAAATTGTAAACATGTTTTACAATAAAATCATATATTTCTAAATATTAATTTCTTAAGGCACAATGAATATTTGGTAGATGCACAGAACTCTAATCGAATTGAGTTCAAGCATGTCAGTCAAAACTCAAGCTCGATATTTTATATTTGGACTCACTTACATAATTTGATCTTAAGTGGATTTTTTTTATTCTAGTCAAATCAAAATTAAATATTTTAAAATTAGTCAGTTCTTTATATTAATACATTTATTCTGCATAAATATGTATATGAATAAATGTGTAGATTCGAATAGAAAGTAAAAATAATATACATGTAGTTTGAATAAAAGTCTCAATTGAAAAAATATTGTTTAATAATTCATACATGCCGAGTTTATATGAAATAAGCATCTCAGCTAGAATATAAAAAATGTAGCTAATTTTAAAATCTCTAATGCAAATGGTATGCATATTTCAATATTGTAATTTAAAGAAGTTTAGGGTATTAAACAATTAGGGTTCTAAAAACTTTAACCCATAAAAAATTACCCTAAAGCTGCTATAGAATCTGTAGTTTACAGTACTAAAGGCAAATACAATAAACTAAATAAATGCAAAATCATTCTGTTATAACTTTAATAGTTCACCTAGTTTATAAGAATCATATAAGCAATTAGATATATCTAGGTGCTATAGATAAGCTTGAAATAGTTATAAATTTTAGATAAGCAATAAAGTTAAGAATTAGATAAGCAAAAATTGGTACAGCAAAATTTAATAGGCACTAGACCCATCTTATGGATCCAACCGGAAATTTGCTGCTATAGATCCCAATAAGCAATCAAGATCCAACTGAAGAAAGTTTAGTTTCACTAGAAATTCATCAAAATTCATCTAGTTTTCAAAATTCATTTTCAAATTTAACACAAATTTAAATAAGATTACAAGTTTGCTTGTAACAATCATTGTTTACTAAAAGTATGTAAATCACTTAATATGCCAAATGATGAATTTTCATCTCTATCCTTATAACTTCTATTGGATATTGATAAGCATAAAAAGATTAAATAGTAAGTTATTAATTTGTAACAAATAAATAAAACACAATCTCCACAATAAATTATCAGTTTCAACTTACAATAGCAATCTATTAATTTAATAAAGATGCCATTTATTAGTTACAATTTTCAAGTATTAGCAGAATGATAACCTCACAATTTATAACAGGCTTATTTCAGGCTGAGCTCAATTCAATTGGGTGCGAGCTGGATGCGAAACGATTTAGGATTGGCTAAGAAAGCTGAAGTCCAAATGACCTGGTACTTAGGTGATGATTGGGCACTTGTGCAGGTCTGGCACTTAGGTGCCCGGTGGGCACTGGTTGAGTCTCGGTCTTGCACTTAAGCACCAATTGAATGCTTAATGGATTATTGAGAAAGAAAGCCCAGTGCTTGGGTGCTCCCAAGCGCCCTTGCAATGACCTAGAGAATAGTGGGTCAAAAGCTCGACACTTGAGCGCCACAAGCATAGAAAACTATGCAGAGCAGCGAGGCAGGGCTGTGAGCTCAGCACGCCAAAGCACCGATAGTTGATTCAACAGATCGAAGGGCCGACGCCGGGGCACCCCCAAGTGCCAGGCGTAGCATGACTGCAGGTTGAGTTGCGCTATGAGCCTATTTGGGTCTAGTAGAAGTTGATTAGGGCTATTTGAAGATTTCTATAAATACCCAAGAGATGTTTTAAGGTTTATGTAAGTGAATGCAAACTGTGGAGGCTGTGGTGGTTGTGAAGGCTTGGAAAAAGCTATGAGGGGTTGTGAAGGAGAAGTTTGTTGTATGTATGATTGGGTGAAAGGCTTGTGTGCTCCATGAGTGGGAGAGTGTGATTTTTATACTCTAATTTTCTTTTTATTTGTAGTGATAATTCTTCGTTATGTAACTCCATGATTTTTCTAATGTGTGAAAGAATCCCTTACCACATAGTTCACACTTGTAACGCTTCAATGAGGTTCCAAGTTTGCTTTACAACAGTGAAATGGCAATGCAACAACTAAGAAAACACAAAAATAGAGTAAGACAACAAATCACAGCACAAAGATATGCACATCCAAGCACAAAGTACTTTACATGGAAAACCCCAAGAGAGTGAGAAATTATGGAGTTACCACCACAAGAAGATTCCATTAAAAAGAAGAAAGGAGATACCGACTTACATCAACAACAAATGAATCTCACTTAACTTATGGAGGAAGAAGGCCCTTCTTTCCTATTCCTTTAGAAGCCAATCACTCTAGAACACAATAAATCTCAGTGACACTCAAATGGACAAAACAGGCCTCAAAATCTCGCCATAAATTGGCTATGTGAAACTTTCACTTTGCCTAGTGGTTGTGCACGCCCAAGTGGCATACTTGCTGTATCTGGCTGATGGGCAGTTTGGGATTGGGCGATCCCTTAGCACTGGGGCCTCGGGTATTCTTGCACTTCGCCATAACGTGCCCAGCGCTTGGGTTTGTTTTAGCTTCCGACTTTAGATGTTTAGCTAAGTTTCACGGTGCTTGAGCGCGGATAGGTGCCCAAGCATCTACTTGTTACTTTTGTTGCATAACACCTTGGCGCTTGGGCATGCCCAAGCATCGGTCTCTCGGCTGCTCTATATCTGTTATTTGTTCATTCTTTGTCCGTCTTCGTTCGAATGACCTCTAATCGTCGATCTTTGTGTCTTTTTCGATGCATTTGATGCTCTATCTTACAACAACCTCCCACTTGGAGACTGAGTGAGAATCAAACTTTCTTCTTCTCCTTCTTCAAGAAATGTCTTTCCATAGTGATGTGGGGTAGCTCAACCTTGTCTCATCATCACATTCCAAGGCCAATTGAAGTCAAGCACAACTTCATTTGTCTAGCATCATCGTCTTTGTGGACATACCTACTATGTTATGAGAGGTGCATATCATCTCCAACTCGAAACGGTTTTTCTCTAGAAATGATTTGATAAATTGATAATGAAGATGGATGTGTTTTGTCCTTGCAAAGGGGAAGCAACATTCTTTGCTAGATAGATTGCACTTTGGCTATTGTTGTGCAACCTGCTATCCTCCTACTTGTTGCCCAGCTCATCCATGAAACTTTGCAACCAGATCATATCTTACTTGCCTCCATATTGGAAACATATTTGCTTTTATTGTTGAGGGGGCTACTAGTTTTCGCAGTCTTGATAATCAGCTCTCTGCCGTGTCTCCGACAGTAAAGTCATAGCTCGTGGTGCTTCACCTACTGTTCATGCCTTCTACCAAGTCCGAGTCTACATAGCCTTGTAGCTTGACATATGAGCTCCCAAAACACAAGGCTTTATCCACTGTCTCTCTCAAATATTTGAAGATCCATTTCATAGCATCTCAATACACCTTCCCTGTTGGCCCTAAATTTGCTTACCATTCCCACTACATGGGCTAGACGTGTGTAGATTGTTGCATGCATCAAGCTCCTGATGGTCAAGGCATATGTAGTCTTCTCTATTTTCTTTCTCATTTGTCGTCATTTGGTGATTGTTCCTTTGATAAGTGGAAGTGACTTCCCAACTACGCGTTAATTGTCTTTGATGCAACATGTTGAATCTTTACAGAATTTCACAACATAGCGCGTTGGCTCAGTTATAAAGTCTCTATCTTTCTATTCTTATAGATTATAATTTCAAGAATTTGTTTGGAGCCCTCAAACTCTTTTATCTTAAACTCTTTTGGCAGTGGCTCCGTCAGGTGTTGGATAGCATTCATATTAGCTCTTGCAATCAACATGTCATTGACATACAATAAAAGGATTATGTAAACACTATCTACCTGCTTTAGTAGCAGCAGTGGTTCGTTTGACACTGGGTGTAGTAGTTCTGTTGCATGAACCCATCAAACTTCTACTACTGTTTATGCGCCTGTTTCAACCCGTACAAATATTTGTTTAATTTGCATACCAATTTAGTTTGTGCCTCGAGCTTTGAAACCATATGGCTCTAGCATGTATAATTCCTCCTGCAGCTTGCCATGGAGGAACGTTGTTTAAGCATCCATTTGCTCCAGGTGCAGATCTTCACTGGCTAGCATACTCAGCACAAGATGATCGTCATTATCTTTACTACCAAAGAGAATTTCTTCGAGTAATCAACTTCGTGATTCCGCTTAAATCCCTTCATGATCAATTTGGCCTTGTACCAATTGCCCCGTTGTGTTCTTGCTTTAGCCTATACACCCATTTATTATGGAGCACTTTTTTTCTAGTAGGTAGCTTCATCAAATCTCATGTCTGATTTGCTGCTAAAGACTGCATCTCTTGCTCCGTTGCAAGCTCCCATTGCTTGAGTCTTCAACTCGCATTACTTCATGTTAACTTTTTGATTCACCACCATCCATTAATAACATGTCAAACAAGGAAGGTGTATACTTTCTTAGAGAGCGCAAAACTCATTGAAGGTGGCATATTTGCTCCAAAATAATCTTGTGGTTTTGGTAGCCCAAAGCATGTTTCTTTCATTCGCCGGAACTGTATTTGATGAATGTGCATTTTAGCACCTTAGTATCCAATTTGCTCCTTTCTCACGCATTAATGTGAACAAATGCTGAGCAACCAAAGACTTTGAGATAAATCTACCTCTTTGCCACTCCATTTCTCTTCTGATAATTCTTCCTTTGGTGGCATCAGTTGTCCACATGATTAATTAAGAGCACCACTATGCTAATTACATCCACCCAAAATTGTTTGGGCAACTCCACATGTAACCTCATATTTCTAGTGCATTTCGTGATCATATGGTTCATTCTTTCGGCTGCGTCATTTTGTTGTGGCATTCTCAGACTATAAACTCTCTTATAATTCCCTTAGTACAAAAGACTTTGAACTCCTTGTCACTATACTTGCCACTATTGTGGGATAATATTTCAATTTGAGTCTATTCTCAATCTCATCTACAGCTAGCCATCTCTTGAAGGTTTTAAGCACATTTGATTTCTTTTTTTTTTGAAAATAAACCACAGCTCTGTGTGATCATCAATGAAATTGACAAAATAATTAGAACCACTCAAGAAGAAAACTGAAGCTAGATCCCAAACATCCATATGTATTAGATCCAATTTTGTGCCTTCGATTCTCGACCAATTTTTACAAAGCTAATCTTTTTTTTTTTGCCCATCACACAATCCTTGCATAAATCTAAATCAATGGAGTTCAACCCAAGAATTTTACCTCACGATAAGATAAATTTCAATCCTCTCGCTCATATGTCATGCCAGAAATGACTCCACACTTAATGACACTGAAGCATTGATCGCTATATTAATCTAGTAAGCGTTCCCTCGATATTTTATTTTGTTTACATTAATGTGCCTTTGCTAACCTTCCATGAATCCCCTGTGAATGTAGTGCAATGTCTAGGTCAAGCTAGTTGGCTCTTTCAAAGATGGCATGTGCCGAACTTCTTTGAGCTGCCATACTGAGCCGTTCAACAACTTAATCAACATCTCCTTTTCCTACGATGTCACATGCTTTGTCATCTTTGAGGTTGGCTTCTTTGTAGTTACCCATGCATAAGATTTAAACATTGATTTGTTAGGTATGGCATGGAACAATGCGCTCTTGGTGTTGTCCAATGACATAATCATCACATCTTAGAGACTGTCACATTCGCTACTCCGTTGTGCCCCACAATGACACCTTTCTTAGGAGTTGTAGTCCTTACAATGCCCTTTCTTACAATTTTAGCATTCACACGGCCTTTGGATTTTCCCCTTCTAGACTTGTACTAATTCCTGTTTGCATTTTGGTCCAGGTTCCTCCTCTGCTTTCGGCACTTAGAGCTGAAGTTGATGTCACGCCATTTGGTTTCCATCAAACTTCTCTCAAAATCAAACCCATGATGGCATCAAATTTTAAAATTGCATTACCTGAAGAGCTGCTCGCTGTTGTGACATAACTGTCCAAGTTATCTGGCAATGATGAAAGCAACAACAACGCCCTAATCGCATCTTTGAACTTTATACCCTCTAAATTCAGCTTTGATGTTCTGCCGTTGAGCTGTCCACCATTCTTCATGTTGAAGAGTCACTTCATCAATAAAATTTTATTTGATGCCAAAGGTTTTTCATTCATCTTTGAAAATGCATTCATTAAATCAATCGTGATCTTCTCATTAATAATGTTGAAGGCAACAAAGGATGCAAATGATAGGTGAATCAACCAAGAGCAGTTCTATATAGAATTTTCCCACTTAAATTAGTTGGCTTGTCACGATAATGAAATTGTTTAAATGTTCAGCCATTGAACTGTTGTTTACCATTTTCATATGGAAGAGTCACTTCATCAATAAAATTTTATTCACCATTAAAAGTTTTTCAAAATCTTTGACAACAGGTTCATTAAATCAATCGTGATCTTTTCATCGATTATATTGAAGGCTACAAAGGATAGGCGAATCAAACCAAGAACGGTTCTATTCAAAAATTTCCAATTTTTTCGCTCCTATTTGAGGGTTTCTTTTCTATTTTGAGTGGTTGGTACAATTTTTTCTGATAGAGCAAGTCATTTATCTACATCTTCCACAACACGAAGTTTATTCTATTGAACTTGTTGATCTTGGTATCCAGCTTCATCCACCATTTCTCACACTGGAATTTAACTTAGCCGCAAGCAACACTCAGATACAAGTGTGTAAAAAAATTCCTTACCATAGTAGTTCACACTTGCAGCACTCCAACGAGGATCTAAGTTGAGGTTACGACAGTGAACGTTGGCAATGCAATAACTAAGAAAATATAAAAGCAGAGCAGGACAAACAAATCATAGCACAACGATACACATCCAAACACAATATTTTACATAGAAAACCCCAAGATGGGGAAAAGCCATGAACCACTACCACTAGAAGAATCCACTGAAATGATGAAAGATGGTGCAGACTTACAACAGCCGTAAACCGAGTTCACTCAACTCAAGGAGGAAGAAGACCATTCTCTCCTATTCTTCAAGCAACAAATCACTCAAGAATATAATAAATTTCACTATAAATCTTAAGGCAATGCTGCCTTATATACCCCATAGCACTCTAGCCACAAATGGCCAAAACAGGCATCTAAAGCTCGGCAGAAATCGGCTCCGTGAAACTTTCGCTCTTCATAGAGCTTCAGCACTTAAGTGCAGGGCTTACTATTTTTATCTAATGGGCAGTGTGGGCTCTGGCGCTTTGGCATGCCCAAATATCGGGGTCTTGGGTATTCTTGAACTTATTCATAGCAACAAGTGCTTGGCTGGGTTGTTCACTGTGCTTGGGAGCCCCAGGCGCCTAAGCCTCTGTCAGTTACTTCTGCAGCATAGCGTCTCAGCGCTTGTGCACGACCAAGTGCTGGTCTCTTGGCTGCTCCATATCTGTCTGATGTTTTCCCAAGTGCTTAGATAGGCTCTTTAGATTGTTGTAAGTTTGTTCTTCATCCGAATAATCTCAAATCATTTTTCAATCTTAGCATGTTCAGTTTTCAATCATCGCATGTTTGTTCCGTAGCACTCGATGCTCCATCACACAACATTTTTCCCGTTTTTGGAGGTTTCTACGTAAAATGTGTGTTTTTTGTGCTTACATGTGTTTCTTGTTCTTCTTTGCTGCTTGTATTGCATTTGCCCAAAAGTTAACGAAGCTATAGATCTTTCTGTGTTTCTGTTGCTAATGGGATTAGTTCGAAATCCTTAACAATTTTATGGTTTTGATTCCCCATTTTGAAAATTTTATTTCATTTGAATTTTCAAATACTGCAAATGTCATTGAAAACATTAGATAATTTTTCTTATTAAACGGTTACCATTCTTTGGGAATTGGTGTCTCAATTGGAATTGTAAGATGTGGTGGCGTGTGCTTTTTCCTTGATTTCTTGTTCTATCAATGCCACCAGGTGTTAGAATTTATATGGTGGGTTTGAGTTGAGGTTACCAAAGCAAAATTCAAAAATTCACACATGAGCACATAATTCACATGCCCAAGCCACAAACATCCAAACACAAGGCTTTATGTGAAAAACCCAAAATTTGGGAAAAATCACAAAACTACACCAACACAAGAAATCCACTATATTAAGAATATAAGATTACATAGTACAAACCAAGACTTGAACTTTTAGAGGAACAAAAAGATGACAAACTCCGCCTTGGAACACACCCAATCTCTGTCTCTCTTCAACACCCTCTCAAACTCTCTCACAAGTCCTATCCCAAGGGCTCTTTGTTAATCTCAAGAGGCACTCACACCCTTTTCACTCTAGGATAGAAGGATGCTAGCAACAGTCACAACTTCAAATAGATTAGGGTTAAAATTAAAGAAACATCCCTCATATGTTTTCTTAAATACCCACACCCCAAATAGACTCAAAAAGACCTAAAATAATCTTAAATTACTTAGGGCACCTCCAAAACCCATGGCAGGGTTTCCGTGGGCTCCAGGGCGGGCATGGGCACCCTTGCCTCTATCTGGTGGGCATCTGGACACGCCTGAGTACCTAGCCCTTGGTTCTCAGACGTTGGGGTGTGCCTGAGCATCTGACCCTCTGGTTTAGGGAATACAAAGTGCGTCAAGGTGCGTCGGAGAGTCCGAATTGCCCCCTACTTGTCCCAAAACACCCCGCAACCTCCCGGAAATCCACTAGAACTTTATTGGCACCTTCATGGATGATCTAAATGGTCTCTACATCCAAACACCAGGCTCTATAATTTTACATTTTGAATCCCTTGTCTTCTTTTTCATTATTTTCTTCATTTTCTTCATTTCATCTTTGTTAGCATTATTGTCAAGATTTACGTTTTAGTTTTTGAGCATTCTTCTTTAACGCTAATTTTTACCCCTTGTTATTAGTTATCTTATAATTAGCACTATAGAAATGAGTTGGAGAATCAAGAATATCCATTTCATTTCTAAAATTTTAATTCCAACTAGTCATCCGGCAGTGATGAGACGCAAAAATAAAAAAACGGCTAAAGAATTAAGCTGTTCAATTTTTATTACAAATAGTTAATGAATCTCTTGAGCCAATTTACTACATTACATGATCACTATAATTTTAAAATCTATGCATTCGATCCTTTTAGAAAATAACAGTTAATAGGCCAAAATCAGTTGAGAGTTCTGTGAAAAAAATGCAAGACAAGATAGTACTAAGGTCAATTATTGGATGCGAAGAATTGTTGAATACAAAGGAAAATGCGCTTTTGTAATACTTTTGTAGGTTAAAGGGAGATTGAATTTGTGATTTAATAAAGTTTTTGTCAAATAAATTAAAGTGCAAAAAAAAAATCCTGTTTATAAACAAGAGTATAACTAAGCATACATTTCAAGGGATAAATTTGCAAGAAACTAATGCTCACATAATACCAATGCGCTTTTGAGCCTCCAGCCCAGCCTATATCAACTCCTTAACTCCGCACAAAAGATTCCCAGTAGGTTGTAATTACAAGCCTAGTTCAGTTTACTTCACAAATAGCAAAGAAGCTTTCACAATATAATGCAACTATTTTCAAGGGAAAATGCTACGGACTAAGCTTTGTTTTTGTAAATCCTTAGTTTGATTGGGATTAAATATAAGCTAGGTAAATTAAGCTAAGCTTCTGTGCAAGTAATACAACGTAGCATCAAGACATTGTTATGTCTAGACATTCTGCACAAGGAATCAATAATTTAGAGATGATTCTTTATCATTGTGGGATTTCTGGTGGGGTTTGTGTAGTTGTTTATATTTAATAGAAGTTCCACCTCTTTGGTATCTTTCGTTATTTTCAGCATCCCACCCTTTATCATCTTTATTCTTTTCTTCTCGTCCAAATGGCTATTCTCTCATCAAGCACCACCAACCTTCTTGAGTTGCTTAAATAGGGGGTGTAATTGAGAGTTGAGCTTGAGCTAAGCTTATCTAAGTACTGCTAAGCTCAAGTTCGAACTCATACATTGGCTTGCAAGCCAATTCGATTACATGCTGGAGCTCGATTAGTTGTTGGGCTTTATGGTTGAGGTTCATATGATAGAATTAATTAGATAAAGAATTTAACTAAATAATTTATTCTATTTAAAAATTTAATATGCTTATTATATTATTTTGTATAAACGAGCTAGCTCGGTAAGCTAACGAGTTGAGATAGTCTAAGTTTGAGCCTAGTAAGCTCGACTCATGAGTCCATTAACAAACTGAATTCAAGCGGGCTTGGCTCATTTATACATACATTTGACTAGCCTTCACCTTCTCTGCACTCCCTTGAACAGCTTCCTTGACCCACCCCATGCAATAATGAACTCTCTCCTTGTCTCCTTATGTCAACTTACCTATTTCTCTTCTTGTTCAACCTAGGCTATGCAAAATCTTCACCTCAGTCTTCCTTCTGCTGATCTCCCGTCTCTTGTCCCTCTATAATTCCAAAATAGACCTATTATTTATTCTGCATTTGTACAACCATAATAAATAATCTCTTTCAACTCCTAAAATTTCAAATTCTTATTTATCTTTTTTTTTACCACTACTTGTGGACATATCCGAACCATGAATTGCATCCCATGAACCCATATTACTCGCCAATTATCACTCCTCATATAGTCCTTCCACCGTCAAAACCATTGTAGATTTCAGGCCATTAAGATATTCACTTCACCTATATGAGCATATTGACCATTAGTAGCAAGTCTTTTTTTTTTCAGTTACCATGGAGATCTTGAATGAAGGGAAATAACAAATCACAGATTCCATTAATAGCCTACCTGTGTTTTCTATTTTTAGTCGATTAGATGTTTATTTTTTCCTTCTTGTGTGGTAATTTTAAAGTTGCATGGTTAGAAATGGATAATCGTAGTGTCTTTTTG
Organism: Gastrodia elata; assembly: GCA_016760335.1. Taxonomy (NCBI): domain Eukaryota; kingdom Viridiplantae; phylum Streptophyta; class Magnoliopsida; order Asparagales; family Orchidaceae; genus Gastrodia; species Gastrodia elata. The sequence goes on along the minus strand of CM028682.1, from coordinate 10,438,605 downwards.
TGCTATTTTGAAATTCACACATGGACTCCAGCCGTTTAACTTCACTTGAATGCACACTTTTGTTATTTAATCAACCCATTAACCCAGAGCCTTTGTATGTTTGCAAGCTGTGATCCACTAGAAAGTTGATAACCATTGAGCACGAATTTCTCACAAGATTTAGAGTTATACTTATTAGTAGTTCATTTTAAAAGCATAATTACATTTATCATGATGAGGTTCTCTCCTTGAGAGTATCATCTGTCACAATATCCTTCATCAAGATTGTTGCCATTACTATATTGCCCTTTGTTAAGATATCTGCCTCCACCATAATAATACCTTTCATCTAAACTTATCTCCACCAGGCGCTTTTCATCATGATACCCATCTCCACAATGATATTATTCATCAAAATACTCATTCCAAACATAATTTTCTTCATCAAGATATCCATCTCTATTATATTTTACTTATTAGTAGGATATCCTTCTCCATGACCTTCTTGCCATAGTACTTCTAACATATGTACACATATTCAACAAGAGCCTTTCTGACACCAAGAAACAACCCTTCCAGAATTTGATTCAGAATCTGACCACAACCACCACCCCCATTGAACTCAAGTAAAATTTTATCATCATTCCACTGCTAACATCTCTTTAAATAGTCGTTTGATTTCCTGAAAAAGATTAACAGCTGCCTTTTATGTGCACACTCATTCATTATCTTAGTTTCACCAAGAAAATACCCATCAAGAACTCAGAATCCAACCGCCATCGCCACCATTAAACTCGAGCTAAGTCCTATTATCACACCACTTTTAGCAACGCCTGTCCACATAATTATTTCATTTCCTGAACAAGATTAACAACCTATATCTGCCTTACATATATGTTTCTAATTTTAAAAAAATAAACTTAAATAGGATATCACTCGTAATGCTTCTCTTAAAAGCACTTTTTAGGATTAAACTGGTATGAGAAGTTGCTTCCCCCTACATTTTTCTTGTTGCTTATGAACTAATTGATGCAAGATTGACACTAGCTGTGCTTGGATTATTTATTATGCTTTTCGGTGACTTTCTAAATACCTTTTGCTTATACGAAAGAGTCCAGGAAATATACATGAATGCTGACTAAGAAGGGAGGGTGTTTATAAAATCTTCATAATATAAAAATAAATAAAAAAAGTAGAATAGTTACTTGCATGGCTCAATTTTTGAGTCCTTACATATCTTATATGAATTTTTGATATTTACAAAATTAACACCTAATTATAGAATCTCATTCATTTGCAATGATTAGAAGATTCAACGTGGGGGTGACAACATAGATCATTTAGGATTTTAATTTGTAAAATTTGCAAATTTGGTTTAAGATTCAATATGGGTTACTGGTCTTGAGTCAATTTTCATAAAATCTCTGAGACTTTGAAACATTTGGCTTCAATAAATTTATTAGGGAAGATTTGTCTAATATTTTCCATGTATATTTTTTGAGCTTCTTATAGATTAATTAAAAAATTGGATATAATCTCTTATTCCTTACTTAAGCTAACCCATTTAAATGGATGCGATTAAAATTGCTATTCATAGATTATGTAGATTTAACAACATTTTTTATATTAATAGTATATCTGATATTAATAATATTAGTATTATTGTAATTGCTATGTTAATCAGTATGGCATTAATTTATTAATATTATGCTAATTAGTAAATTATTGTAATATTCATATACACTTTATTATTTCGTTACTTAATCTTATTTATTTTATTAATGTTCATTTTACATTTAATACTATTACTATTAATATAATAAGACATTAATAAATAGAATGGTATGTAATAAATTATGTTAGTTAATCTACAACTTAAATGATATTAATTATGCATTAATATTAATATTAATTAAACAAACTAATTAATCTAAAGAATATTAATTAAAATAGTTCACTATTATATGCTGGCATTATTAATACATTTATTCTGCATTAATATTAATCATATTAATGAATTTATTACTGTGCATAAATAGTGTGTGTTAATTAATCAGATTAGTAAAAAAGGCTAGCCAATCATTTGTTATGTGGAGAGATGCAAAAGTTAACCAATCTCAGATGTGCGGTGGAGATTGAATTTATAGTTTGTATGCATACATGCATGCATGTATATACTTGTGAAGAAGGAAGCTGGAGGATCAATGCTTGTGAGCATGCATGCATGTATATATCTTTCTATATGTATATTATGCTAAATCATCTTCCCTGACATATATACTTATTCGACATTCAGGTCACACTTTTAGGCACCTCTGGAATTTCTGGTTCTTATGTGGAACTCAGAGCTTGACGGCGGCTACCAAGGAAAAATGAGTTCCCCCCTCCAGCTAGCTGCCCTTGGAATTCCTCCTCTGCCGCCCTTCTTTCTCCCCAAACAAAGTTTTCTTTCTTTTTTTTCTTTCTTTTTTTAATTAATATATATATATATATATACATCTTTCATTTACAATAATTGAAGTATTGCAATGACAATTTATACTTAATAACTAAACACTTTTCGAAGTGCTGCCTTTTTTGTTGTTTGTTTGAAAATATACATGCATATTTTATCATCTTGTGTATCTTTCCCCGCCGTATCCCAAAATGTGCCGCGACGAAAGGTGCCAGAGAATTTTTTTCTCTGTACACCTTCCATTCACCAAACGCGTTTTGGGCTGCGGCGGGGAAGCTGAGGCGAGGCTCCCTCAAAAGTAATTAATGAGACCTATAGTATAAATGCAAAATTTGAAGCTTTAATTGGCATGCAACTCTCAAACAAATTTTTTATATTTAGGTGCTATTTCTGTGGTTTATATGAATCTTATTGTCTGATAAAAAGTGTGGGAGATCTTGAATTTGAATTTTTGATAGGTTAAGAGTTTAACTCTTAAGAGTCACATATTTGCCTTTATAAATCCGTACTTATAAAAAAAAATTTATTTAAAAATATTATGTTTACACAAGAATATACATAAAAAAATATATATGATTAATAGAATTTGTTTTTTTAATTTTTGCATATAAGCTTTACAAAAAAATGTATTTCATTAATAATTTACTTATATATTGAATTTATATATTGTTTATATATTTTGATGTATATTAATATATAAGTATAATAATATTCAATTGTATTAGTCATTTTTAAAATATTATCCATAAGGTTCTAGTGTGCATTTTAGGAGATTCAAAAAAGCATCTTAATCAAATTGATTGAGTAGATAGCTTTTTTGCTAACTCTCTAGGGGTTGTTTTATGTCATGGAATAACTATGACCATTAAAAAAAGCTATTAGCAATCTCACATGCAAAGTTATGAGCATTTCTTGTGATAGGTGGTTATCTAAAATATTGCATTGACATTCCTTGGGTCGGAATAGGTAGAGTACAAAGCTCCGTTTTGTAGTTGGTTGGCTATGAGGCGCCACCACACAAATCCCTTGATAAATTGTGCTATATCTTTCTTCAACTCAGCCTAATTAAAATATATAAATTCAATTGACGGTAGTCGGTGTGAACGTTTGCATATGAGCGGGAGCGAAACGAGATAAGGTTGTTTGAATTGTACACACCACACATGCTTTTGATTGTACACACCTTCGATACCCCAGAATTGTTCAAATTATCCACATTGCTAAGAAAACAAAGACTCAAAACACAGAAAATTTTGATGAAAATTTTAGAATTTTTTTTATCATTACAATATATTTTACATGAAAACTTATGATCTATTTATAGAAAAAAAAAGTCAAAAAAATGAAACACTCTTATTAAGTTGGCCTACTCTCTAAAAAAAAATTACATAATTCTTCTGCAGTTGTCACATCTACCTATTAAGGATACTAACATAGTTGGTGGCCTTGACATTTTATCAACAATTTTGCTCTTGATTCTTTTTTTATACGTAATTGATAACTTAAATTGCTACAAATATGCCATGACATTATCTGCCTATGTTATTGAAGTTTACTTTGAGTTTGCAAATATTATAGTAACTAATGGTTGACTTGCTCAATGGTCATCTAAGTTAAAAAGCTGGACAATGTGAGGCAATCCTAGGATAAAGGCCATATGAAGATCTTCCCATAGTTTGCGAGGAATTGAAAAAGATGTATATAATTTAGGATTATGTTTTCCATTTGTTGCTAACTAATCAGGTGTCACATTGAGAATCAACACTTGCAACATCTCTTTTAGTACTTGGCCAAAAGAATCGATCTTCCATCAAGAAAATATTTTGGTCACGACCAAAGTGGCCAGACACTCCACTCGAGTGCATTTTTTCAATAAGAAATTCTCGAACTAAAGAATCAGGGACAAAAAGACAGGTTCATCAAAAAAGGTATGTCTCGAAGTTGATAGAAAGAATCAAGAAGGGAGGTAACATCATTTAGATATTCATATTATTAACTAAAATCCTTGCAAGTTTTGTACTTATTTTCATTTCATCAAAACAAATGACTTTGATGCTCATACTATGTAAAATAGTACACATGCTATTAAAGGCATCAACAACTTTATTCTCAACTAGATTTATATTTAAGAATGAAGGTGTACTCCGAAAGAAATTGAACCCATTTTGCTTGATGAATGCTGGTCTTCTTTTGAGTGTTGAGATACTTTAGTTATTTGTGGTCAAAATACAGCACAAATCTCGAGAGAGAAGGTAGTAGTGCCTCCAATATTGAAGGATTTTGACCATTGCATACAATTCACGATCATATGTAGAGTAACAACGGTGTGCATCGTTTAGCTTTGTACTAAAGAAAGCAATTGTGTGGCCCTCTTGCTTAAGAGCAACTCCTATACCAACACCTGAAGCATCACAAGATATTTCAAATACATTATTAAAATCAAACAATTTTAATATTGATTGATTAGTTAAAAGATTTTTTTTTGCATCATAGTATCATAAGCTATCTTTGTCCAATGAATTCACCCCTTTAGAACATTGGGTGATTGGGGCCATGATTGTACTAAACACATGTAAAAATCATAGATAAAATGTGGCCGATGGAGTTTTGCCATTCTTGAATTGTCTCAATTTTCTCAGGATCAACAAAAATACCATCACAATATATAATAAATTCTAAAACAACTACACATGAAGTTATAAAGGAACACTTCTTCAAATGAATTTATAAATTTTCTTGTTGAAAAACCTCAAAAACTTGCATTAAATGTGTTATATGATCACTCTTAGTCCATCTAAAAATCAGAATATCATGAAAATAAAACACTAAAATCTTCCAATAAAGGGATGTAACATGTGATTAATTACTTGCATAAAAGTACTAGAATTATTAGTTAAGCCAAAAGGTATTACCAACTAATCATATAATCCATTTTTTTGTCTTAAAAGACGTCTTCCATTCATCTCCTTCTTTCATATAAATTTAGTGATATCCACTCTTGTGGCGGCCAACGCCTAACTGTCGTCGAGTAAACACTAACTCAACTCATATTAGGTGGTGAACCCCACTAATATCTCGAATATCACTTAGGATATCCATAATACCAATTGTAGTGCCCCGAGTCATTATCTACAAGATAACTCAAAGTACTAGCTGTAATAATCCCTTGTTTAATGCAGAGTTGAACATTTCACAATCCGCCAATAAACACGGGATCATGTGTACTAAGTGTACAAGTATACATAGAATTTATCAGAAGTGTGAAAGCAAGAAATGATACATCCATACGTTACATCCAAGCAGTGGTAAAGGAAAGTGAATACATTCATCCCAGAATAGAAGTGCAGAAAAGTAAAATCAAGTATCCAGAATTATTACAAGTCAGAATTAACTAAAAGTTATAAAAAATGAATATGTGTTATATGATCACTCTTAGTGCATCTAAATATCAGAATATCAGGAAAATAAAATACTAAATCTTCCAATAAAGGGATGTAATATGTGATTAATTACTTGCATAAAAGTACTAGAATTATTAGTTAAGCCAAAAGGCATTACCAACTACTCATATAATCCATTTTTTGTCCTAAAAGACATCTTCCATTCATCTCCTTCTTTCATATAAATTTAGTGATATCCACTCTTGTGGCGGCCAACGCCTAACTGTCGTCAAGTAAACACTAACTAAACTCATATTATGTGGTGAACCCCACTAATATCTTGAATATCACTTAGGATATCCATAATACCAATTGTAGTGCCCCGAGTTATCATCTACAAGATAACTCAAAGTATTAGCTGTAATAATCCCTTGTTTAGTGCAGAGTTGAACATTTCACAATCCACTAATAAACACAGGATCATGTGTACTAAGTGTATAAGTATACATAGAATTTATCAGAAGTGTGAAAGCAAGAAATGATACATCCATACGTTACATCCAAGCAGTGGTAAATGAAAGTGAATACATTCATCCCAGAATAGTAGTGCAGAAAAGTAAAATCAAGTATCCATAATTATTACAAGCCAGAATTAACTAAAAGTTATAAAAAATGAATATGTGCCCCCCCCCCCCCCCGTACCCCATCGTGGTCATGTTAACTCTTAAGTTAACATGATTATGGTGGAGGGGTCACCAAATGACAAGATCTTACTTTTGAATATCTTAGGCACACATCCTAATCTATTATAATTAAGGAGTTGTCATTTAAGAATTATTTCACTAAATGAAAAATACATGAAAGCAGAGTGCGGAAGCAATATAGTAACATCCATCCCATCATAATACAGTTATAAGAACATACAACTCAGAATAATAGCAGTAAAAGAAAAATATAATTTAAATATGTATTATTACAACATGATTTAAAAGATTAAGCAGAAATACAATAAGTAAACCACTCATCCTCACAATGCAGAAAGTAAAATAACTAAGGGTCTTCAACAGCTCGATCTTTCTCCTGAATCCGGTCTTCAGAAGGCTACAATTTTAGATAAAATGTCTAAGTATATTTTAAGCTACAATTTTATTAAGTTATTTAGATATCACCATTAAAAATACAACATAAAAGCAAGTATAGAAGAAGAATGCGTATGAAAAGAAAAAGGTAGTTATAAATAATAAGTTTATAATATAAATAAGAGATGAGGTAAGCACATACCTCCAACTATAGCTGCAACAAGGTTAAGTACAAAAAAAGGAATAATTAGTAATAACAGAAATGAAAACTCATCATAAACATGTTATGATGATAATTTTCCAATTCTGAAGTACTTACTGTCTATCTTCATGTTAGATAGCAAAAAATTATTTGGCATTAACAAAATCCAATTTGGAGCCTTTAACCAAAAAGTAGCAATTTAAACCCTTAAGTAGGGTAAAATGATCATTTTGCCCAAAATTTAGATTAAGCACCCTTAACCTCCAAAATGTCATTTAAATCATTAAAATTAGTAATAAACTGATTTGGAATCAATTTAGAACCCTTAACCTCATAATTGAGTAACTTGATAGAAATCTCATTAAAGACTTGAAAATTTCCTAAGTAAAATATACGAGTTTCTAGCCTAATTTCAATTTCATATCCCAAACTTCCTTAGGTGAATTAAATCAACAAATAATGAAAAATTACAATAACTACCATCAACTCCATAAATTGCCTAATTCTTTTAATATGAGCTTTCTTAGAAACTTCACTTGCACCCTAGGACCTTTTCCCTTAAGATTAGGAATAGATCCCATGTTAGATTTCATTCATTAAATAAAACTTTAATTTTATTAGTCTCTAGATTTTATAACTTAATTTTGATTATTTTATTTTTCAATTTTAGTTTACGAATAGGAGAATCATCCAATTAAATTTAATTTTTGTTTAATATGATTTTGCCTTAATCTTAGTTCACACTTAGAATAGAAACCTTAGTCCTTACGCTATACCTTTGGATTATGTGATTAACTCCAATCTTGTAGTATTTCAATCTTGTAGTATTAAAATCAGAATCCCTAGTTTAATAGATCTTGATCAGATCTTAGCTTAGAACGTCTAAATTCATCAATTAGAACGTGATGATTTATTATTTAACTTGTAGACGAATCTAATTGAATTAAATTAGAACCTGATCAGTTCTAATTATTTTTAACCTTATAAGGTCGTGCTTCTAAGTTATATAACTTAGAATAGTAATAATGGTTAATTAAATAACAAATGATGTCACATTGAATAGTAAAGTCAATTGCTCACTTGAATTATTTATTATTTATACATTCATTGTATTTTGTGCCATTTTCTTGAACATGTCATAAAGATAACATTGTTGCATGAAATGAAAAATTAGAATAATTAGGATAATATTTGCATTGGGTTCAATTATATTCTAGTAGGTTATGGAGCATATTTATCCCAATGGACAGGGGTAAGGAGTAATAATGATTACTTAACATTACTCATTAAGAAGTATATTGTTAAGTTTGGAACCCGTATAATCATGCAGACATGCTTGACTTCTCAGCTGCTTCTGAACGTGTCAACAGGAACAAAAGTAAAATAACTAAAATCAACTGCACTTGTATTTTCTGCCTCTTCAGTATTGTACTGTTTTGTTTTGCCCTAGCCTAAAAAGACTTTAGGAATATGCTAGGCCTGATTAGCTAATTTTCTAATATGGCAGTTTGTACATACCTATTTTTTGTTTACTATTTTACTAATACATGTTACTTTAGTCAGCTTTACTTTCCTACTTACTCGTATATCATAGTATGCTAGATTTTGTTGCTGCTTATTATATGTATCACAGTCAGATTATTTATTTTTAAATATGCATGTCATATGATCATCAGCATGTTTAGGTGTAGTCTTTCCTTTCAATATTTTTATTTACTTTATTTATACATGTATGCCTAGCCTTATTTTAGCTTATTTTGAGGTATGTCTTTTGTCTCATTATTGTTTAATTATAAATATTATATTTATAACTTACCACTTTTATTGTATGCCTGCTGCTCCTATGCTAAATAATTTATTTGTATGGTTAAGTAAAAATTGTGATATTAATAATACACAAAAGAATATTCAGCCTAATATGTACTTAGAAAATTGTCTAATAAGATTTTTCTTTTTTGTCTGGGGCCCTGGCATTGTGAAACCGATAATATCAGAATCTGATCATTTTGAGGAGCTTGTGCCAGAGGAAGATGAGCCTTTCTTAGAAGAGGATCAGCAATGTGGTGGTGAAGTCATCTAGTTCCTTTATTACTTTCTTGTGAGGATGAGTGATTACTCTTTGTTTCATTAAACTTATTTAAAATGCTGTAATAATATATGTACATTTTTACTATATTTTTTTCATTATACTGTTTATTCTGAGCTGTATGTTACATTTCCTCTATGTATTGTGATAAATTTGGTGTACTATTTACTTTATATTACTTCCGCACTCTGAGTTATATTTACTTAATGATTGATTCATGTTGTATGTATTCTGAGAAACCTCTCCCTTATTAGTGGATTGTGATTTACATCTAATCCAGTGATAAGAGAGGGATCTGCCAGAGTGGCACACCTCCCCTTAAGGTCTCATATTGCGCGCCACACATCCAAATTTCTCCAAGACAAAAGCCCTCTATGATGACTCCCTCAGCATTTCTGGGTAGAGGGCCTGCCACAAGAATAGTAATCGCCTACATCTCAGCTTGAAAAAAAAACAGGGCCTGTAAATGGGCTCCAACAGCAGCAAGCAAGTGGCCTCCTGAGTTGCGGACCATAACTCCACCAAAAGCAGCAGGCTCCTCGTAACTATAGGAAACATTAATGTTGGCCTTCAGCCAACAGGTCGGGGGGCACCATCTCAAGGAGGTGGAGGGGCCCTAGTGGGCTGTAAGACCCTAGGAATCAGATCTGTCATGTAGACCAGTACTGACCATCACTGAGAGAATCGAATCGGCACAAACCAGCAGAGTCAAGTACGGACGACCATGAGAACGCTTAGTCCTACTCTGCCAAGCCTAGTAGAGGGAGTAGGCAACAACCTGACGGCTGAAACGGTGGTGGCGAGACGCAGTAACAGTTGAATACAAAGCAGCAAACTAGTCCCAGGAGGTCAAAGTGGTCGGCAGCAAGCCCCAACGCACAAAAGTCTCTAGTATGGCCCTCGTGTAACTGCAGTGGGCCACAAAGTGCTCCATGTCCTCATTAGAATCACAACCCTAAACACAAGCCGCTGATTGAGTGAGTCCCCTCCTAAACAACCAACACCCAATCATGATGGCATCACTGAGTAATCACAACATGAGACAAGCCTCCTGGGGACCCAGAGCCATCACCCACATGGCCACAAACTGCCAAGGTCGTTCGCCCACCTCCGCTCTGTAAATCTGGCTAGCCCGACTCTTCGAGAAAGCATAGACCTACCATTACAAACTCTTCTCCACTGACAAAGTGTGACGCTAGACGATCAGTCACCCATACCCCAGTATCATCCAAACTGTAGAATCAAAACGCCGAACATTAAAGTCGTCACCCCGGCGGCAGTAGCAGAACTTCATGGCTCTCACCTAGAGGAGATCCTCTCTGCTAACGTAGCTGAAAGTGTGGCGGGCTACAAGTATAGTCCTCCACAGCCTCAAGTATCTGATCCCGAGTCCACCAGCCTCAAGCGATCGACAAACCTCCTGCCACCTCACGAGTGCAGACCACTACCCTTTGCTCATTCCCAAAGGAACTTACAGAGGCATGAATCCAGAATCAGGGCAACCAACATCAGATAGTTGAGATCATGGCTAGCACGGATCTGATCAAGCACAACCTGCCAGCAAGAGAAAGGTGACGACTGCTCCATGAGCCCATCATAGCTCGGACCTGCTCAATAACTGCAGCAAAATCTGCTCTTTGCAGAGGTCGGCCAGTGACCGTGACTCCTAAATATCGGAGCGACGACCCTCTCTAGAAACCTAGCCGGATCGCAATCCTATGTTGGCAATAAGCTGGGGTTTGTCAGCTAAAGATAACATGTGACTTGCATGAGTTCACAAATTGTCTAGTTCAGCTATCATAGTCTGCCAGAATCTATTGTACCTCTCTCCCTACTGTCTCAGAAGCTGAGGCAAACAATATTATATCATATATGTACATAAGGTGGGAGAAGCTAGGACCACCCCGATCGAGAATGATACCAATCAAGCGTCTGATACACTCCTGTCGCCTGACCAAGAGGGAAAATAGCTCTAAGCACATAATGACTAGGTAAGAAGAGATAAGGCATCCATGCAGAAAACCTCTCCTCCCCAATATCCAGGGAAGCTTGTGCTCACTGACCAGGATCGAGAACATGGGGGATTCCATGCACTGCTTGGCCTAGTCCGTCCACCTCTGGGGGAAGCCAATGATGTCTCTCCCGGGAACAAAGGCACTTTGTTCTCAGGAGATCAACGGGGGGTAGCGTTGCCTTAAGATGCCTGACCAAGATCTTGGCCACCACCTTATAGAAATTGTTGCACAGACTGATAGGGTGAATGAAAACTACTAAAGTGTCACATCAGCGCTACGGCATCTGCCCACCATCAAAGAAATGGTGAACAGCAGCTAAGGTATTAGTTTGGGTGACCCACCAGCATCTCGTAAAGAAAGAATGGGTGATACCATCAATCCCAAATGAACGATTGGGGCCGAGTCCCGCAGGGCTGCTCAGATTTATGCATCCATGACCGCACCTTGAAGAGAGGCAGTGTCAGCGTCGCTAAGGGTACGATCTAAAATCAGATCACATGGGCAATCTCTTATGGGACTAGAGATGCCCCACTTCCCCTTGATGAAATCGAAAAATACCTAGCAAATCCGCTCCGGGTTAGATGAGAACTCCCAGGACTCCTTCTGAAGCGCAAGCATGATGTTCGATTTCCAACGCTGTGTCGCAAGCCCGTAAAAGGTATTGTATTTAGTGTGCATAACGTAGCCATTAACATATATGATTCTTGGAAACACTAATTATATTACAAAATTTTACATTTTATGTGCAATATATGCATAAATTTAGTAGTTATCGTACACGTGTTATGATCAATCTACAAATTAGTGTATTAGCAAATCAAAACAATAATAATTGAAAGAATTTAAGGCCTAAGTTGTAATTACTATTCATACATTAGTCCTTAATACAAAGATATTGTAATCATGATTTATAAAGATTGTAATCACAAACTTTTAGTTTTATGCTCTCAATAATACATTAGTCCTTAAAAATTTTAGAATCAATAATAGTTTTTATTAATTGAAACTCACTTAAATTAATGTGTTAATTTTAACAGCCTAATCTTATTAAAATTGAAAGTGCTAGCAAAAGAAACAAACCTAAAAATATATCAATAAAATTTTAAGAGCAAATATATCTATAAAATTAAAAAAAAATGTAAATACATGAACTATCTCTCTTGTTTTAATAAATAAAAAGCAAACAAACCTAAAAATAATATACGCATAAGACAATAATAAAATAAAAAAACAAGATAGTTGCAGGGTAGGTGGAGCTAGTCTATCATCCTCATTACTCTCTTAAAGTGATTGCACATAAATTGGTGTCGACTTAGCAACTCCCATTGATACAAAAGATATCACCATAGAGAGTGACGAAAACAACATCTCTAAACACTCTTCAAACAAAGTCAAGTGTGTTTCAAGTATGAACAATGATCACAGTTGAGATCAAATCTAATGGAAGTATCAGAAAATAAAAACTGCATAACTAGTTGCACAAATCCATCATATATCTATGAAACCGTGCTTCTGTGGTCATAAACAGTTTTGAAGCAAATTAAAACATGCATAAAAAATCTTTCACATACTAGAACACTTGCAATGTTTCTGAGTCAAATTAATGAATGTTTGTTGCATCTGTTGCTATGCAAATGAAAGAATATAATGATCATGTAAGCATGTAATGAACTCTAAAATGAAGAAAGCTAATGACACAAAAGTTTACAGAGCACCATAAGCCTATGAATTTTTTTCCAAATAACAGATCCACTCTTCAATCTTGTACAAGTATTTATAGAAGTTAAAATAAATGATAATTCATCCATATAAAATCTTATAGAAAGTCTTCAACATGCTTTGAACCATCAGGATGGGGCTGAATTATCCATTCATGAACATCTGCCAAAAGAATAGCCAAATTGTCATGTAGAGGCAGGTGCACCTGCAGCAACTTACGGGGCACCAGGCATAACAAGTGTATGTAAATGTAAAAAATCACTCTTCTCATATGCATTTCCTTTTATCCAACCAAAACATTGATGGAATACATCTAAATAATCAAAAGATTTGGAATTAACTAGAATCCAAGGAATATATGTAAGGATGAATTCAAAAAAGTGATTAACATAATATCTTAATATTCTTTATATAATAGTGATGATGTAGCTTTGCTGAGGAAAGCTTCAACTCCAAAACCATTGAGCACTAACTAGTATTATCCCTTTGAGGCTTCCTCTTAATTCTACCAATTATAACCATCACTCTAATACCAGCCTTATAGTGACCCACACTAAGGCCTAAAAGATAGTAATTATACTATGGTAAGTGATTAAGACTTTAGCAAGTTTTCCAAAATCCCAAAGATTTGACCAGAGCTATATGTTATCAAAATAAAAATAGAATCAGAACAAATTAAAACACATCTTATAGAAAACTATAATATTAATTATTATATTATGATCTCAAAATTAGCAACAATTAGAGACTTGTAATAAGGACTAGTATCTCATACAAAAACATAGAAACCCATAATATAAAAAGAGCATAGCAGTCCTCCTCACAACAAATACTAATATCACTCAGTCAAAATAGAATACCACATAACTCTCTCATAGGTTTGTCTCCCGACCAACCACTGGAGCCCCATGTAATATGTAATTTTCTTCTTATCAAGGTCAAGGGAAAGTAGAATTTTGGGTACCAAATATCTAGAAAACGAAGACCCCCTGGGCTCCCAAAAATAGAACTAATGCTTACACGTACGCTGAATTGATGCATTATATTGAATTTAGATTTTAATTTTACCTTAAGTTCATATTTATAAGTTTTTGTCAAAGCCAAAAATATTTTAGAATTTATTCTATCTATAATTGAACAATTAGTAACATAAATTTTCTTAATCAAGATTAATAAATACTGGATATCATTCTCTAAATTATTTATTTGATGGTTAACAATGTATGCAGATAGAAAATAATAAATGAGTTAAACAACATACACTCAACAAATGGATGAAAATTCTGTCACATCATTAACACAAAAATGCTCAGTTAATTGGCGATGTTTAGTCAACTATTTGCTTATGCAAAACTAATTTAAGGAATTTTGTAGAGGATTTGGGGCCTGAATCTTTTTTTTCTCTCACGTAAAGTTACGCATGGTTTCAAAGTAATATTATTAGCAGAAAATATTAATGCATTGTAATCTTTAATACAAAAATTATGATATTTTAACCAAATTTTAAACTCTTAACAAAAATTTATTTTCACAAATTTTTCAAAAATCATTAAATATTATCATTTCAAAAATCTAAGTTGTGTAGCCTACATGTTAATCAAATTTTGCACAACCATTATTACAAAAAGTTAAGCCAATGGTTTTCATATGCATAAAATTTTTATTTAATAAAGCATGCATTGGTTTGCATATGAAAAATAATAATATCATGGTAATATACATGTTTTCATAAATTTAAGAGAAATAAAGCTAGATAGAAGATTAATTGAGCATATTCATCATGATCCAAAATGAACAAAGAAAAGATAGAAAGGAAAATCATCTTGAGCAAAGGAAGCTAATTGGAATGACTACTCTTATCAAGGAAAATAATCAAAATTGAAGAAAACTTACACTAAAAGCCCCTATGCTCAGAGCACAGTCTAAGCTTCAACAAGGTGAATATACATTTTTAGTACGGATCACCACAACACAGTAGCTAAAATAGAGAGAATGATAGAAGAAATGAATAAAAAGATATAAAAAGAGGATTGGTTGGCTTTTGGGGTTAATAAAGGCTTAATATTTAAATGTTTGAAATTTAAACTTTCCAAATCCTATGCACACTATCATAAACATTTTCATATTACTTAAAGATATTTAGAAAGCGATTAAGTAGGGTTTGAATACAAATTTGTTCCCTAAATGTCTTTTTGAAATAACTCAATTATTTAATAAGTTAAATGATAATGTGATTTTTTTAATGAGCAAGATGATACATATTTGTTGAAAAAAGGTGCATTCAACAAACAATATAGAACTATGGAGAAATTTGGAGGTTAGAATTTTAACATCCGTTTGATAAAAATTGAAGTTTTATTAACGGCTTAAGTACATAAGAACATACAATATGTACTTATGTCTCTTCAAAATCAATACTCTCAATTTAGTTAAAGCATTCTGCCAGTAACTTATCCTTTTTTAATATCCAAATTTTAATCAGATACTTTATTCTTATAAACCCATTTATTTCTAATTATAGTAACATGATTAGGTCAATATATTAAATCCTAAATAGAAATCTTATTAATTTGAATCAATTCTTTTACATAGCTCTAATTTAATTTCATTAAATTGTATTTACCCCACACTCATAGGATCAACTAAGTAAGAAAAATGACATGATCAATTTAATTTTTAATGCTTTGTCTTAATGGTTAACACTTATCTATTATGAAGGATCATTACTGTTGGGATGTAAAAACTGATTAGATCAACACAGGATGTGCCAACGGAATTCCGGTGGGTACCGGAGGGTTTCAAGGCAAAGGAAGCACTGGGCTGGCAGCAGGTCAGGCGCCACGCCCACCGTAGCAGCTGGGATTCGAGAGCTGGGCACCACGGCACGCTCCAGCACCTAGGATTCGACAGTGGGGCTCCACGGCGCATCCCAGCGCCTGGGATTCAGGAGCAAGCGCGTCATGGCACCCTACGAAAAATCCTGTCATGAATTTAAGTGGGACCCTAAGTAATCCTAGGGGTATTTTGAACTTCCACCGGTTGATTTTGGGTATTTTAGAGTTTGGCTTAAAACCTATTGAAATGCCTAAATGACTGTGGTTATTGTAAGTAGTTAAAAATAAATTTCTAAGGGAAAAATTTTATGGTGGCTAGGCTTTGAGTTGGAGAACCAAGGGAAGTGCATGGTAGAAGTGAGGTTCTAGGATTGTGTTTCCCTAGCAGGTGAGTACTTCTTCTTCCAAGGGTTAGGGCTTCTCGGGTACTTTGAAAAATCCTGTAATCTTCATAGTGAAATTTTTCTCTTGGTTGTGTGATCGTGATTTTTTCCATTCTTGGGTTTTCCACGTAATTTCTCTGTGTTCGTTTACTTGTGATTTTCTGATTTTATTTTGTCTTTATATTTTCTCATAATTGCTCGGTGTTGCTCAAATGAAAAACCCTAGAGGGATTTTAGAATACTAACAATTACCTCTTATACATCCACTCTTTCAATGAAACTTTTTTACTATTCTTAATTTTTTATCATAAAATTATGATCTTTTAATATATCCACAAGTTCATCATCTAATCATTTTGTTTGTAAAGTAAATTGAGAATTATTAAATGCCACATTAATTAGTCAATTTTCTCTTCTTATACATATTAAGTACTTTATTTGAGAAAGTGTAACTAATAATATTCTTCATCATCCTTTTAGTTAAATTGTATGTACTATCATAAAGTACAAACCATTTACAACCAATACATAATAACAATATATTTTATGGTTTCTTTCTTTTAACAATTCATATGAAGACTCTTAAGTATCTTTTAAACATTAACTCTATTGATGAAATAGCATAGAAGTGTTAATTGCTTGTATAAAAATAATACCAAAAGTATCATAGACGTATCCATCTAATATAGTCATATTCTTACATTCTGCTACACCATTTTATTGAGCTGCCTAGGAGCTATTAATACAATTTTAATTTTATTTGAAACATCATAATTAAATAACCTACTATTAAACTATAAACTAAGATCACTCTGAATATTTTTTATTCCATAACCAAAGTATTTTTAAATGCATGCCATAGAAAACTCAAACTCACCAAAAGCCTCATTCTTAAACACAAAAATTTACCCAAGTGAATTGAGTATAATCATCCACAGATACAAATTTATATTCACTTGCACTAAGTTGGATGGACTAAGAACTCCAAATAAATTTAATGTATTAATTTAAGAGGCCCAGTGGCTTTTCTTATAATCTTGAAATGAAATGATGCTTAGCTTTGTTTAGTCATTTCAGCCCAAAATAATGATCTAGTTCAAGCTCATTTGGCAAGCATCACATGTATGATCGCTTAAAATGTTTAACTTAGGAAAATCTTATATTAGTCTTATTTAAAATTTATATTCAATATATACTTACTATAATGCCATAATTTAAGATACCAAAGTCAACATTCTTCACATTATATTTTTAAATATTTTTTTATCAAGTTATAATTTGCTGAGGAGTTTATATCTAGTATACGCTCATTATCTTTTTAAATCGTTACCTTAAAACTTTATCATTCAAATTATTAAAATTTGGTTAGATTAAGACTATGCAAATCTTTATCATAAATTTGCATAAGCAATAACAAATAAATGTTTTTGATATAAAAAAAACCCTTTGTTGCTTAATTATCCTAATGCCGTTGATTTTCATTTTTATGTTTTCTTCAAGAGACCTTACAACTCTTTAGTTTCAACTCACTGAATTTTATTGTCACAATACTTATGTTTAAGAAACTATAATCTAGGTAGCATTTATCTTTATTGCTTTTTATTTGAATATACCCTTAAGAAAACTAAGTTACCATCTCAGAATCCCACACCTTAAAGGGCCAATTTTTTGTGCAGCATTAAAAACCACTTTGATTTCTTTTGAAACCTAAACAAGCATAGTCCAATTCTTTGATATTGTTTCCTCTAAGGATCACCTAGCCACTCTTTTATTTGAACTCACTGAATTTTATTTAATCACAATACTTAAGTTAGAATAACAACTGTTTAGGTACCATTTATTTTTATTACCTTTAAAAAACTAGGTATTCATCGCAGGGCTTCACACCTTAATAGGTCCAGTTTTAGATTAAACATTAAAAGTCATTTTGATTATTTTTGAAACCTAAACAAAGAATATTCCTATTTTTTTGAGATTGTGGTGTGATCTTACTACAAGAGTTGCATACCCAAGGATCTAAAGGATCATCTACAACTAGCTTTTGCTACATTCTCCTCTCACTTCTAGGTGCTGAATGAATAATCGTCTTATATTTATTAAGTTCTAATCCTAATAACAAGCATATAAAATTAAGATGCTAACTTTCTTTGAAAACATTAGCGCTAATAAAACTTTCTTTGAAAGCAACAAATAGAACATTTTGAAGTTAACTGCAATGCCAACTAAAATTAACATTATATGAGAGATAATCAATCTCCCACTCTTTACTGATTGCAGTACATATTTAGTCTTTAACAAAAGAGTAGTAAAATTTGTAATATCAATTTGATAATTTGAGAATGCGCAATATTTTTTATATTCAGATTGGATCTGAAGGTGCTAAAAGCATAGAATCAAAAACTCACCACGGCTTTTGCATTGAAAATCGGAGATCCCCAAACACTTGTCGTAAAGCTATGGACTTCCGTGTCACATAGCAAGCTTCTCCGGCATCCGAAGGCATTTAACTTCCAGTACCACGAAATCAACGCCTCTGATTCGTATACACGATTAAAAGGAAATTAAAGTTTAAAATGGCATCGGATACGTATGTATAAATAGTTATGCTTGGAGTTAGGAGAGGGGGAAAATGGCAGGGGAGCTTGTGAATAGAGGAAGGAGTCAAAGGCTATCTAGCCGCCCGATTCCCAAACGAGGGCAAGTGAAGGTGATGATAGCCGTTGGATTGGTGCACTCTTGTGCTGCTCTGTTTTCTCGGGCCGGCACGCCCGTTGTCTTTCGGGCCACTCGGAGCTGGAGGAGGCCTCACAGTCAACGGCAGTGATCAGCTGTACGCGCATCAGAGGGATGGATCTCTGCGTTTCTGGATTCTTCCCTTTTCTTTTTGTTTTAACGCTGCTGGTTTATTTGCATAATTTAAGAGGAAGATGCTGTTGACGGTGAAGTTATTTGACTCACTGCTGTTTTTCTGTGTTTATGAAAGTTTACTATTAATGAATGCATAAATGGAGAGTTTCTCTTCACTATAGGTGAGTATATCCACTTTCTGGCTCTCGTTTGGTTGCTGTTTTGGCAGCAAGACATTTTCTTGGTTTTTAATATATTGAGTTCTATTTGGTTTTCTTTTTGTAGTCGGTCTCTTACTAGCACAAACAAGAGTAGCCATGCGGTCTAAACACACGTGCGCACATGAACACACATGCAATACACGCTAACACATGAAAGGTTGACCAAGAACATAGAAGCAGTGGGTGAATTAGTATTAAGAATTCGTGGAAAGTAATCACATAAACAATCATAACCAATTTCGATCAAATTTTTTATTTTTATAGCTTACATTATTTTGAATACATTTTTATGAAACATTTCGCCGATCTATCTATTTATTAGATAAAATGAAGATCAGCATAATAAATATATCTATAGTTATCTAATAAGCAAATAACAAAATCTCTTAAAATATCTTTTTGATTTTTGTGCATAAATAGAATTTAGTTAAGGCAATCTAGCCTTAATTAGATTACATGCTTTGCACTTAAATTTAAATTCCCTCATTCTTCTTCATTCTCAACCACCATAGTATGAGCTTTGAATCTTAATATGTTTTGGCATGTTTAGGGTGAGTTAAATAGTATGTGTTTATTGAAAATTGATTGTTTTAACCCTAGATAGTTAGATGCACATAATCTATTTCCATGTGACTTTCTACTTATTTCATTACATAATGTTAGATATGTATATTATAATTTTTGATCAATTAAAACCATAAGTATTAGCATATATTAATACTTTTGGTGAAAAATTTTGTAGATCCCAAATTATGTCTTATAAATTTTTTCTTATATTTTAAAGACAATTAGTTGCAATAAGATCTAAGTCATGTACAACAAATTCATTTCATAATCTTGAGTTATCTGGAAGAATATGCTATAATTTATCCTTCCTACATTAGAGTATATCAAACCATTTAAGAATGTATCACCATTAGTCTATGTGAGTTGTACCAAAATAAGAGCAAAGATGAGACACTTCTTAAATTATTGGAAGGCCTTTTCACAAATAGAATTGGACTAATCATTGTATTGGACATGTTGACGGAGTAGCAATTTAGGATAACCCTTTCACAATTATCTATGACAGTATGCCAAATCAAGGAATTTTAAGCATTGCAGTAATTATAAATTGGGGCCAATCTACAACTTTATCAGTCTCACTTACAGTATGTTCAAGAAAAAATAATGACTTTAACTAGAACTCATTTTTAATAGTTTTTTTTTATAGTTGATGATTTCTAAGAAATTATTAAATAGTTCATAAATGTTCTTCAAATTTTTTATTAAATCTAGACTAGTTAATAAAGTAAATATTGTTGAACACAATGATATGCTTATCTAAATAAAGCTTCATAAATTTATGAATAAAATTCATTAAAAAGTTAAAGGTGCATTTGTTAATCAAAACATCATAAGAAAGAATTCAAACTACTTGAATCAAGTTTACCAAATTGTTTTCAAAATGTCTTTCTCTTCATGTGTTAACTATTGAAACCTAACTCATAAATCTTTTTTACAATTTTATAATTTTGACTATTTGACCAAATAAAGTGCTTACACATAGTAATAAATACAATTTTTAATTATTATCATGTTACTTTCTTATCAATTGATAATGTAATTCCCCTCAATATAAATTAATGAATTTGTATTAAGAGAAAGATTACTAAAAAATATTTAAGCAATTAAAATATTTTGAAAAATAGTAAATCTATAAATAAAATTCATAAGAAAGTTGAAGAGCTTAAATTTATTAGTTTTTTGAAAATTTTTGAGGAATTTCTTATTTATAGTCTTGCTTATTTAATTTTCTAAATAAAAAATTTAAAAAATCACATAAAATTATAACACAGAGAAGTCTACTCACAATTCAAATTTCATTAAATTTGGACGTAAATTGAGTGATCAAAGCATTTAAATTATTGTAATTAAAATATTTATTTAAATATTTCAGCATGAGGTTTAATAAAAAAAGTACAACAAAAGAAATAAAGGATGGAGATTCTTCCCACAATACTAAAGTTGATCTAATGGATCCCGCATCCCAGATTAATCTAATGAATCCCACATTCTTAGATTAAATCCAACAAAATAATCATCCCCTACCTTTGAACATCATGGCAAAAAATAGGAAACCCTAATTAGGAAATCTATATCATTCACGTTGAAATCAACAAATTTTGACCTTAATTAATCCTATAATTTAAAAGAAAACATGTGACATTATATTTAAGGTTATTGATTGATCAAATATCTATGATTTATGAAGTGAATTCTATGGAGTATATTCCAAGAGTTTGTTAGAATTTAATGAAAAAATGTTTGGCTTCTAGCTATGACGCCTGCCCCTTAATTCACAAGATTAGACTTAAAGAGAGGTGTGTCACTTTGGTAAATTCCTCACTTATCATTAAATTATGTGTAATTCATAATCCACTAATAAGAGAAGGAGGTGCCTAGAGTATAACATCATTTAATGTAATCAATCACTAGATAAACTACCATTACATAGTGCGAAAGTAAATAAAGTATAACATTACATCCAATTCATCATAGTCCAAGTAAGATAAATAATAAGATGGCTCAAAAATAATAGTACAGTAAAGAAAATACAGTCAAAGGTTCTGTATTATTGCAATATTTTAAATAAGTTTTAAAAATAAGAAGTAAATCACTCAACCTTACATAAAGCAGAAAAATAAATCTAAATAGTTTCAGCTCCACCCTACTGCTCCTCCTCAAGGTAAGGTTCCTTCTCAGGCCCCAAGTCTTCAAACTGCTCAAATCATGATATTGTTAGTTTCACAATGCTATGGCCCCAACCAAGAAAGAAAAATCTTATTAGACAATTTGTACAAGTACATTTTAGGCCGATAAAGTCTCATTAATTCATTAATATCACAATTTTACTTAAACTACTTAAGCAAGCAAAATAAATAGGTGCAACAAGCTGTAAATAAGTGGGAGGAAGTTATAAATAATGCATTTATAACTAGGTAAAAGTGAGGCAAAAGACAGGCCTCAAAAGTAAGCTAATACATGGCTAGGCATACATATAACAATACAGTATAAAATGTACTAAAATAAAATCTAAACCTAAATATGCTAATGATCATATGCCATATACAAATTCAAAAGTAAATAATCTAATAGTCGTACATATAAATAAGTAGAAAATGAAATCTAACATCCTATAAATAAGTAAGCAAGTAAGTAAAGCTGACTAAAGTAAAGTGCAACAGTAAACGGTAATAGGTGTGTAATGACTGCCATATCAGAAGAGGGATAATCTAGCCTACTGACATCAAAATGATTCTTAGCGTCACAAGAGGATAAGGCGACAAAATTTCCTAGCGTCAACAAGAAGGCTATGGCGACAAGGATCTTAGCGTCAACAAGGAGACTAAGGCACAAAAATTTCCTAGTGTTAACAAGGAGGCTAAAAGATTTTAGTTATTTACTTTATTTCTGTGGACACAGAAGTAGCTAAGGAGTCAAGCATGTCTATAAGACTATTCGGGTTCCAACTTAATAGCACACTCCTCAATGAGTGATGTTAAGTAATCCTTATCTCACCTTCCCCTATCCAATAGGGTACTAATGGGCAAAATCAGCTAGAAACTGAATCCTATGCAAATGTTATTCTAATTATTATATATTTTCATTTCATGCAACAATGCTCTTCTATGACATGTTCAAGGGATAAGGCACAAAATACAATGAATGTGAAAGTAATAATGATTCAATATTAAGTAGGGGACTCTACTACATATGGTGATATCATTTATTTTTTACTTAAGCCATTCTAACTATTCCAAGTTATATAACTTAAAAGCACAACCTTAAGAGTTAAAAAACAATCAGAACTGATCAAGTTCTAATTTAGTTCAATCAAAATAGACTATATATTAAATAATAAATCATTATATTCTAATTGATAAATTTAGACATTCTAATCTCAGATCTGATCAAGATCTACTAAATTAGAGATTATGGATTAATCACCACAAATTAGAGCTAATTAAATAATCCAAAGGTAAAGTCTAAGAATACAAGGTTCTTAATCTAAATGTGAGCTAATGGTTAAAAAAAATCTTATTAAGCAAAAATCAAGCTTAATAGGATGATACTCCTATTCTTAATCTAAGATTGAAAGATAAAATAATCAGAATAAAATTATACAAATCTAGAAACTATAAAACCAATATTTCATTCATTGAGTAACCCACTTTTATCAATGGATGAAATCTAATTTATTTAATCCCTAATCTTAGGAAAGGGGTCCTAATATGAGGTGTAGATTCCTAATAAGCTTCTAATGAGATGACTTAGGAGATTTAAGAGTTGACTAAATTTAATTTAATTTAACTTCTTTTGCTATTTTTATTCATTTGGGGGACTTAAAGATGAATTTTAGCTAAGGGACATTCTCCTTAGAGATTTCAAGCCTTAATTTAAGATTTATATCAAATTATTCAAATAATGAGATTTATGACTTAATTTGATTCTAAATCAATTTTATTACTGATTTTAATGATTTAAATGATATTTTGGAGGTTAAGAGCACTTAACCAAAAATTTTGGGCAAAATGTTTTGCCACTACTTAAGAGTCTAAAATGCTATTTTTTAATTTAGGGTTTTAAATTAAGTTTTCTTGATACCTACTGATTCCTTACTATCTAATATAAAGATAGATAGTAAGTTCACTAAATTTGGACAAATATTAAGTTCTATAAGCTCAATTTAAGGATTTTAACCTAAAAGAGCATTTTGGTAATTTACTTAGTAAAGTCTGAAAATTCAATTAGTTTATTGTTGTTTATTGTTCAAGGATTTCATAGAGCCTAAGAACATTGAATTCTGATTTCTAATGATCAAGTTATGGTCATTTCAATATTTAGGGTTCTATTTATATGAAAGAGGTCAAACCTACTTTTTTTCATATTTAAAAATCACATACAATTTTATATAACACTTAATTTTACTAAAATCAGGTTCAATTTTGATATATTTTGGCCCCATTAGGATCCTATGGTCATTAAAATGCGAAAAAATGTGAAGTTTCGGCTATTCGAGACATTTATGGGCAGTTCCGAACTGGGCGCTTGGCGTGCTGTGGCGCTAACCTTCCCAAGGCACGGGCGTTATGGCGCGCTGCAGCGCTTTTAAGCGCTGTGGCATGCTACAGCACTTTCAGGCGCCACGGCGCACTACTTGAGTCAACTTGAGATGCGGGCGCTACGGCACGCTATAGAGGATTTCAGCGCTGCGGCGCGCTGCAACGCTTTCTAGCGCTACACTCAAATATGCTTCATCAAAGTTTTATGCCGATGTGGCACGCTACGGTGGATTCAACTCGAGATTCTGGCGCTACTTCGCGCTACATCTCCCGACGGTGATTTCGCTTGTGCAAAAATCGTAACGAGTCACCTTTTACACTCAAATACTCTCAATATAAAGCCCCTCTCATGCGGTACCATATACCGATGGAAAGGTATTTCCGAGACCTTTCCATTAATATCAAAATCAGCACAAAACAATTATTCTAACTATATAAACAATGGATTTAAAAGTTAGGGTCAACAAAAAGATGGAAAAATAGTTACAATAAAATTTAATACTTTAATGAGCTTTAATAGCTTCCATACTCAACCACATATTTCTAAGGATGCAAAATAAGCATAAGAGAAAAATGAAGTAGCCATTGAATCCATTCAATGAAGGAAATGGAGGTACCTTGGTTGGAGAAGATAGAGTCCTACGACCTTAAGGGCTTGAGGGAAGAAGTTTGAGAGATCCTTCAGCAACAAGCACAAAAATGGAGAATGGGGGAGAGCTTGGGAGGAGTAGAAGAGTTTAGCTGACCAAATGGAGGAAGAGGAGGGGCTGAGGGCTCCCTCTTAAGGAGGAAGGAGGGCATGGCCTTGGATGGGATGGGCATGAGTTGTCCCATCCCAGCTGTGGAGATAAGGGGGTGGCAGGAGGTGGAGAGGAGAGGGGAGACTAAGCATGGCAAGGGGGCTGAAGGGAAAGGAAGCTCAAAAATGCAATAGGGATGGGATGGCTGTGGGTCCAAGCTAAGGAAGAATGAGGAAGAAGACAAAAATGAAGATTTTTTAATTTATTTATTTAATTATTATTGCTAAAAAAATCAAATTATGTAAACGTCCTTCGAAAAATCCCAAAATTTTACCCCAAGCTAATTTGGGGGTGAGGAATGTAACAGCAAAATTGGATTTTGATTTTGATGACAATTTATTTTTCATATTTTTCTAATTAATTAAATATATTAAAATATTCTAGAAAATTCGACGACTTTCGAAAATTCCCAAAATTTCACCCTTAGGTAATTCAAGGGTGAGAAACGCAACGGCAAAATCAGATTTTGATTTCTACGACAATTTAATTTTCTCCTTTTCCGGGGTATTTAAATATTATTAAAATATTCGATGAAATTTTGACAACTTCCAATTGCCATCAAAACATCACCCCTAGCTAATTTAGGGGCAATGGCTGCAATGGTGAAGTTCAATATTTGATTTGAGGTTAAAATAGTTAGGTCAAAATTGATCCAAGGTTCCTGAATTTTCCAAAATCAGGATTTGATCCATTTGCCTCTGACTTGGACTGGGTCTTGGTGGTGAACTCATAATGACTAAATTAATACACTAAGATCAAAATCATGACTTTAATTAGTCATAATTGACTAGGGTAATAACTTAGATTGTTACACTAGTTCTATACATTTCTTAGAGAGATATGTAATCAATTCAAAACATAATTTAGACATTTTGTGGGGACTCTTAAAGACCTTATGGAATACTCGACACCTCTCTTTTTGGAATTACATTTAACATTTATTGTTACTTCCACCCTAAAATTTCCCACACCTCTCAAGAGCTTGGGAGAGGAAAACTAGTGCAACCTTTGGTGCTTGAACCTTTTCTCAATTGTCAAACCTGAAACCTTTTAGGATGGCTGTTACGATCATTAGGGTTAGTTAAAAAAGATGGGATCTCTCTTATGGAACCCAATGAAATTTTGGGAATTGTAATTATAACATCCCATAATTTTGGGCTTATTGTCTTCATAGTTTTGTCTTAAATAGATAACTTCCCAACAGGTAAAACTTCCTAAGAGTGCTCCCACCTAAGTATCCTTATATTTGGAGTTTTTATCATAAACTTCATTGTTATCTAATATAACTACCATAATATTATTACATATAAATTAGTGATCTAATTGACTCCAAACTTTTTTCATTATTCTTATAATAGTGTTAAGAGTCTCCACCTCAAATTTCATGCGATTTGGAGACCGTTTGATAATTTACAACATTTTTTAATTTTCTGATAATTATGAAAATACCTAATTTATTTAGACTTCAGAATAAAAAATAGAGTTCGCCATTGGACTCACCACACACAAATTAGCTATGGGTGGTATTTTGGAAGCATTTGGGAGTCGTCAAATTTTTCGCGAATATTTTAATGTTATATGAATACCCAAATGATTAAGTAAATTACATACACCTCCAATCAAAAATCCGATTACATTTTTGAGTTTATCACCACTCAATCAAGTAAGGGTAAAAATTTGGGATTTTTCTGAATATGTTTGGATATCCAAATTTGATTAAATAAATAGAATAAATTATTAATATAATATTTCAATTAATAATAATTTAAATATTAATAAGCAAAATATCCATCAACAATACTATTGAATCACGTAGATCCGCTGTATGAGGCTGATCACGGAATACCTCCACCTAAATCTAACCCCTCGAGTATTAATTAGGCAATCAAACGGCTACAGTTAAATCTGGAGTGCTTATTAGATTACCATTCGATCAAGAGACGATCGAACGGCTTGTTTTAATCCTGTACGCCTCTGTAAAAAGAAAGCAATCATGCTCTGTGATCGGACAGACGATGTACGCGCGCGCCTGCTGCTCCCTTCTGCCTTATCCTCCTTTCATATCCCCAACTCTCCAATTTTTTTTCGACATTTTTGCATTCTTTGTGATAGCAAGCTGCTGAGGATTAGAAAAGAGGGGTGCGAAGCCAAGTCTTTCTCAGCGAGGATCGGCCACAATCGAAATCCTAAATCCCTAATTTCCGTCAGCAAACCAAAGCCTAGAACACCAAAGGTACTTCCTGATTTCTCCCATTCATACAAAATCACTTCTATATGATATAGAACTACCTTATAATGCTTGTTGGGATCCAATGTTGTGGGTTTTCTATGTAATTTTAGTTTTTTTTTGTGGTTTCCTGATCTCTGAATTCCTGCTAGTTTATGTTTATGATGCTGATGTTAGGTTAAAGCTTATCGTCGAGGCTTCTCTTATGAATATGAAATGTTGTTGTGTTGAAATGCATTGTCGTTTATATGCTAGGCTCTTTCCATAGAAATACTGGATGATTACATGTAAAATTGAGATGAATTAACCAGATTCTGATGGGCTGCATATAGCTTTTAGTGTTTGCTGATTAGTGCCAGCAATATGCAAGTATTTGCTGGTTGAACTTTAGGAAGCATCTGGTACTTATGACTGGTTATGTTTTTTTGCAGCTCCATCTTTTGGTTTTTGTCGAGAATGATTAGCTTGCCCCTCCCTACATGGATTATTTAGAGATTATTTTGATTCATCTATATTTAAGTATGCTTAATTTTTCCAATCCATGGTGAATTGGTAGCATCAAGTTTTTTTTTGTTCGTTGCTTAATACGTTTCTCCTAGCATTTAAAACTTTGAAGAATGAATGATTGACCTACTTTAAGTAACATGTCACCAGTTCTTAGATGAAAGGGTATATATTTTTCTACTGTTTTTATTGAAAATTCAATCGACGGTGGATCTTGCTTAGCATGTAAAGGCTCAATGCAATAGCAGGTCAAGGTACACTGATTTAATTTGATTACATTTTATATCTAAGTATTTATTTTGTTGCTTCCAATGTTCTTTCCTAAATGATACCATTTCTTTAATATGAGTTTTCCAAGATCATGAAACATCTTAGTGTTGTTATCAATTTCATTGCCTTTTCTCATGGTACGAGCTCTGCACTTTTGGCATGAGCAATATCATACTTAGTATTGGGATACCTTCTGAAGAAAATGAACAACTTAAACTAATAAATCGTGCTTCATGAACTAAGCCAAATGTGTAACTTGTTTAGAAAAAAAAAATGCAAACCTCCGTTCTTTGCTATTTGATTTACGCTTTTATTAAATGAGAAAATATGCTAAGTGCTTAAGAAATCTGTTGAACCTGATCAAAGACATGTGAACATATATTCCGTACTTCTTAAAATGAGAAACTCATATTGAGCACTTAGTTCTCAGTTTGGTCAAGTTAATTTTTTTTTATACATTTAAATTTAATTGATTTAGTTCCCAACTATTCCATAAGTTGAATTTAACTAATTGATTATTCATTTTAAAGATAATTTAGATTATATTAGTTCAAAATCAATAGTAGATTAGGGACCAGATTGGCCAAATTGAATAAATATGGGGCTAATTTGGAAATGAATCTGAACAAATTGTTTTGATAAATTGCTCTCTTATTATATCTTTTGTTTATTGGCAAATGAATCAAGATAGTTATTAATTATCTTCTAATTATAAAATATTTGTGTATGCTGTTTTGGTTTGGTAGATAGATATCACAGCAAATCTCAATTCATCTTTCTTTTTCTAATCTTTGATATTATTTTAAAATATTGAGAAGTTACTACTTACCCAAGCATCTAAATACGTCAATGGGATATTATCTCTTCTTGCAATTTTTTTTTCTATATTTTCTTTAAAGCATTTTTGAGCCTTAGCTTTACATATTAACTGAATGAAAAAGCAACTGACATTTTTTTTTGTGAAGTACATTTTAAGAGAGTGCACTATAAATTAGTGTTGTTTACGGCATGCTTTAAAGCTAGTTTTGTTTTACATTACTTTTGAAGTATAGTGAGGGCTTTGCAATTCAAAATGAATCAAATGTTGCCATTTATTTTATGAGATCAAATGCTGCCATTAATTTATGTGAATCAAACGCTGTTAGTCAAATCTATATGATCAAATGTTGTTAGTTAAATTCATGTGATCAAATGCTATTAGTTAATTTAATGTGATTAAATGCTGCCATTTCTTTAAATAAAATCAAATACTGTTAGTCAAATCTATATGATCAAATGATGTTAGTTAAATTCATGTGATCAAATGCTATTAGTTAATTTAATGTGATTAAATGCTGCTGGTTCTTTAAATAAAATCAAATGCTGTCACTTCTTTTATTAAAATCATATGTGACCAATTATATAAATGAAAGAATCAATGGATCATGTGGGATCTAATACTGTTCTTTACATTATTTGAATTAAATTAACTACTATCATTAAATGCATTATAACAAATAAATGATGTGCTAGAATTCAGTTTAAAGGATTATTATTTTTTTATATATAAATGCTAAACTAAATATTGTTATTCTTTGCAGATTAAGTTTTAAACTAATATCAATTGAAATGCTGAACCTAATGCCATTGTCTATTACATATTAAGTCAAATGATACTGCTCCTATATATTGCTAAATTAATAACTGCAACTTTTATCATTTTTCATAAATGTTCGATTTAGGATGTATGAATCTAGGCTAGTAAATTATTTAATATGATTTTTCTCACATAAAAATTATTAGAACTGAAAATAGTCAATCCCATGTAACGGATTGACTTATATATTGATATTCTTTTCGATTGCTGAAATTATTAGAACTGGAAATATCTAATTTCATATAATGGATTGACTTATATATTGATATTTTGTGTTTATTTTGAGCAAATATAAAGGAGATCATGTCAAAATTTTCTAGAATTAGAATAAAAATTATTAAATTATAAGTGTTATGCTTTTCCAATAATTGCATGTAAGGTTAAATTAGAACTTATCAATTTCCTTTGTAACCTATCAAGTTTAACATATCAATCGTCTAAGTTAAGATCATTAAAAGAACTTATATTCTAATTAGTGTTTAAACAATTACTTAGATGACTAGTGTACAACTTAATAATCTTTAATCTCCTACATTAGTTCTCAATCAATTAGATTGAGAGTAATAGCTTCATTTCTTGCTTTAGATATGCTTTTAGATTTCTAATTCCCTACATTCTTGAATTGAATTGTTTCATGTATGGTATAATCTATCTCTTTCTTAATTTCAAATATTCACTATCAATTAATCTTAAATAACTTCATGATTGAATTGAGTTGATACTTCTTAGTTTATAAGTTAAATAGGTGAAGCTAATAGAATATTTCTTAGGTTATACTTTCATTAACTTGGTAGTCTATAAACACAAGTCTTCCTTACTAGTTTTATTAAACTTTAATCATAAATTTATTTGATTTGATTAGTTTATGACTAGTATATGATGAACTTCAATTACATGAAAATATTATTTTCCAAACTTATCTTCCTTCTACTTTTTATCAAAATTGAATTAAAGATCAATATCTATAAGTCAATTTGGAGCTCAATTAGCTCCAATCATTAAGTAGATTATTAAAGTTTAGATAACGAAATGATATCATGTAGTTTATAATTATTGAAATTTATTGAATGCTTGCTTAGCTTTAAACCTTTTTTTCTTGAACATTCATTCAAGATCATTGTGCATAAATAAAAAATTTCATAAAACTGTATGGAGAATGCCTTATGGCAAATTTGAATAAGAAAGATAGCGCTAATAATAAGACTTCACATTTTAGAGAGGGTAAATGTGAATGTTCAATCCCTCGCTGTATCTAGTTAGGCAGACGTGCTTAACTCATCGTCCCATTCTGCTGAGTACTCCTGCAAAATGAAATAGTTTCTAAATATAACTTCAACTAATAATATAAGAGTTATTTTACAATCTTATTGATTATAAGATCTCTTCATAACTGTTCAGTTATGCTTATTTTTCATAGTCCTAGGCTATGTTTGTCTTAAATCAAAAGTCTAAGATACTTCTTTATTTTCTATACTTTACACTCTCTATTTTCAGTATTGTGTTTTGCTCACTTACAGTTCATTTAAAATACAGTGTATGTTGCTTAATCTTATTTAATGCTTCATTATATTTCATTTATTTACTTAGCATAAATTTTATTGAACATATATTACTTTCATTTCATTTATTTCAATGCATATAATAGTTTTTAGCCTTTAGGATGCTTTCCCTTACTAATTTTGAATGCGGGTTAGGATTTATATATAAGTGAGCATTTTTACTCAACTTATTTTATACTATCTTCTTTACAGTTATGCTTAATTACTTTTTCCATACTTGACAGCTTTTATAGTTTCGTTGCTTAGTTTAAATTGTAAATTATGTTTGTGATATCTTATTAATTTAAAAATATAGTCAATCTTAAACTGTGCTTAGATTGTTTAGTCTAACTATACTTTTTCTTTTTTGAAGTTGTCCTATCATATTTAAATATCAAAATATGATAGATCAAAAGCTCTTTGATTCAGGTAATGCAGGTTCAAGTGCTTAAAGGGCTTATAAAGAATTTTGCTTCCGCTTAATTTAGAATTGTTTACTTATATTTTATTACAAGTGAGAGTGTGACCTACTTACTGTCTTTTACTCTTACTTTTGAAAGGTCTGTAATAATTAAATTATAAATTGCTTGAATTTATTTAAGTTACTTTATCTATTCTTAATTAATCTGTGTTGTGTTTACTATTTGTTAACTGCTTGGGATGAATGAGTGGATTATTCTAATTGCTTGTATTGAAAATACTTGCAATATTATATTTACATGTATCTCCTTATCATGTATCTTATATTGCATTCATTTGTATAATTTTATTTTAACTTAACAACTACTCATAAAGTGATTTGGTCACTTAGCATTTATACTTAATTTGTTTTATTCTAATTCGAGTATTGGGTGCTAAGGTAACATCCCAATATTTGAATTAATCTCCTATCCAATTATTGGGGTTGTTACATCTAAGAAGTCACACCAATGCTTAAGAGTTCCAGCTAATATTAATTAAGGGGGTCTTAAAATCTCTCCAACTTAAGTGATTAACATCCTATCAGTAACCGCAATATGTTCAAGAACCTTCCATCGAGTAGATATGTAATGCCCCACCCTGCCACTTGCACAAATAGAATTCTATTAGCAACAGGATGAATTATTATTTACTAATAATAAGTTGGTACCTTATATGTCCCTTAAGATATCTCTGATACCAACTGTAATATCCCATCCCGCTGCTTGCGCAAAGAGAATTCTATTAGCAACGGGATGGGTTACCTTAGATGTCCATTAAGGCATATCTAATACCAACTGTAGAGCCATGCCCTAACCATCATCGGATTAATGCTCTGACTACCCAACTATAGTTAAGTGGCATATATGATGCCATCTGTAGTGGCCCATCATTTTCTAAATTAAGTATTTTCTTAACTTGCCAATGATAGCAAGACTACTCATCTTATGATAACAGCACGATACAGGTATCATATAACAGTAAATACAAAGTGTAGAAGCTGAAATGTAAATCATCCATACATTCATTTATCTAGAAACAATAAGTAAATTTTGTATCTCAAAAAGGAAAGAAGAAAGATACATCCAAACATATATAACTAATAAAAATTGAATAATAATGCTGAAAAGAAACTCTCATCTCACAAAAGCATAAAAAAGCTACCTAAGGAAGAAGACCGCATCAGCTACTCAGTAACATCGCACTCCTCTTCCTCATATGACTCATGCAGCTCCACGAGCATAGGCTCTTCTAAGCAAACTGAATCTAATATTATCAGTTTCACAATGTCAGGGGCCCAGCCAAAAAAAAGAGAAAATATTACTTTGACAATTAGTCTAAGTATATTTTAAGCTCATTAAAATGCATTAATTATATTAAAGAGATATTTAACAAAAAATTAAAAGTGAAAGCAAAACTGAAAGCAAATGATTTAAAGCACAACTGAAAACTACTCAAAAGCTAAGTATACTGAATTGCATAAACCACTAAAAATACATGCTATTAACTGAAGCAAATAAATGCTATAATTAACAATATGAAACTAGAAGTGTATATGCTAACATAAAAATGCATGCACTATACAAGTAATTTGTTGAACACAGCATAATAAGAAAATATGTGCCCAACGTAACGATAACAATAATATGTTCCCAACGTACTGATAAATAGATCTTTATATTGTGCCCAACACATTATTAATAGGTCCTTAAGTTGTGCCCAATGCACCGCTAATAAATTCTTACTTTGTGCCCAATGCATCAATAAATATGACAATACATTGTGCCCAACTCACTAATACAATAATATGATATTCATGACTGAACTATAACATGCATAAAATATGCCTGAAAATACAACTGATCATTAAAGTACTGAAAATACATAATTAAAACACATTATGCAGAATGTGCTGAAGAAAATACATATATAATTGAATGAACTGATTGAAGCATAATAAAATAAATATATGTACCTGATGTTATCTACCTAAGCAGATGCTAAGACATAATTAGGTCTTAGCTTAAAAATAAGGCTAGCTAAACATATTAACTAATAGCATCCTTGCCAAGATTCTGATTACCTTGCTAACAATTACAATTTATCTTAACAAATCTGGACTAAAATCATCTTATATTTTCATTCACATATACAAGCTTAACACTTAAGCTTTTATTTGACCATATTTTGAGAAAACAACTGATTATATGTCCTTTATGAATCTAGCTAAGAACACTAAGGTAAACTATTATGATTATTAGGAGATTCTAATAATTAGGAATCTATGGTCTAACCCATGAATTCAAGATTCTAAATCCTTTTAAGGGATTTATACAGATATTCAAACTAAACACTAGGGTTCAAGAGGTTGACTAATCAATAAGGACTCAAGATCTATAATCTAACCTTAACTTCTTTATTAGACTTATCGTAATATCAAACTTAGGGATCCTTAATTCACTACTTGCCCTTCACATTCAACTTTAATACTAAGGTTAGGATGCACTAGCAATTAGATCTACTCCATCTAGTTCAAAGGATTAAAGATGCTTTTTAAAGGTAATACTTGGGAGTTTAAAACTTAAGTGATCTACATCATTTACTAGGTTCACACTAATGGAATAAGAGATTTATCCAACTAATTGGGAACTTTTGATCATTTGATTAAAATGTTAATATTTTAGGTCCTTAAAGTTGATTTTACTAAGCAAGGTTTCAAATTTATATTTTCTTATATCAAAAGGTAGGTTACTATCCAAGGAGTCCATAAACATCTTAAACACTTATTTTGGATTACTAGAAATGCTACTCTTTACTAATCAAGATATAACCATAATTAAGAAATAATCCCTATTCTAAGGTTGAATCACCTCAAGATTATTCTACTAGCATTTAGATTAACACAATCTATCTTTAAATGCTAAGATCAGTCATCTAAACTAAGATTAGTGGTTTAAACCATTAAGAGAAAGCTTGACCTAATTTTAAGGGTAGAATGGTCATTATTATGCACAAGAGCTAACTTGATCAAAATAGTTTCAAATCAAAATATATGTATGTATTACTAGTTTATACAACACAAGGAAGAGATTGATATTAAGAGTAAAAAATTTGAAGTTCTTTAGGTTCTAATTTAAGCTAATTAGCATTAAAGGTCATTAAGACATAATCAGCTAAATTGATATCTAATAGCACATTTAGGCTATTAAACTTAGTAAGAGTTAGTCCATTTCCAGGTTAATTGGCAAGAAATTAAGAAATCCTATTTTTATTCTATATTTGTATTCTTCACGATTTTCTAATCAATTTGATATATAATTTCATTAGATTTGGATTTATATTGATTGAAAAATATCAAACCCTAATTTCTATTAATATTTCTATGATTAGAACCTTAAGTTAATAAAAATCAAATGATATTATTCCATTTTGAGGCTGGGGCTAGGGCTCTATTGGGTAGACCGGGACCTGACGAGCTGGCTCCTTCAGAATCGCATGGGTCGATCGGAACTGACGGACCAAGTACTGTCAAACAGCGCGGGTCATAGGCGGCCCGACCAGCGCTGTTCGCCTTCCTCGCCCAACACGAGAGGCGAAGGCGAGGATTTAGGGTTTCAAAACCTCAGCACTCCTTCGCCAAAATCTCCATTCAATGGCTCCAAACATTTCCACAACTGAACAATACGCAAAGAACCATGAAGCCCTAATTGGGATGTCCTAATTTGGCGAATCCTAATTTTTTTATTCAATATCTAGGGGTTACTGTGGATGGGAAATTCTCCCTCAACAATCCACCACTCGGGCACAACTCAATACTATCGGGTTCCTTGCACCACAGTTGATTCAGAGAGCACCTCCACGACTTGGGAGAGGGCCTAGATCAGTGGGATGTTGCTACAACTCGGGAACTATACCCCACTGTACAGGCCCCAGCCAATTGCATCTCGATTGGTATCTATCAAAACCCGATCAAGTTCATAATCAGCCTAACATCAACTAGAATAGCAATTAAAGCCTTCAAGCACAAATGAAATCCACTAAGTGCTGGATAGAGGAGTACCTGAAGGCCTACTGATATGCTAGTTCGCCAAGAGCTTCAAACAGAGACGCAAATCGCTCCAAGCCCAATTCTCTATTGTTGGTTGCTCTCATATGATTCCTACAGCTTTTGCCGATGGCCAAAAACTGCCAGAGGGTGCGCTAATGTTACTGATGCCGGGTTTAGCAGCTGAAGGTTGCCAAATTTTGGGACGGAAGAGAAGAAGAGAATTCGATGGAGAGGGGGAAGAGGGCCAACTACCATATGCCAATCCCCTCATCTAGCAGAGAGGTATCCTAAATCATGTTTTAATCAGAGTATCTTTAATTTCAAAAGTTAGTGTATATTGATTTTACTACAACTTGAGAATATAGTTAGATGAAATTCTTAAAGGAAATTTGTAATCTTCAATCCTTATTCACTCATGTTATAGAAAATGTATTCCTGCATATAATCCCAAGGAAACATCAACTAAAATTTTGTGAAAATATGTGATACAGCCGAAGATGTAATGGATAATTTTAGAGCAAATACAAATAAGGTAACCTTAGGATATTAATGTGCTGGAGATAACAGTTAGAGTAATGTAGGAGTTAATTAATAATGCATTTGGCTAGGAACCGTTCATGTCCCCTCTATCAAGATTGTAAGCAATCTTTGCTTTGAACTATAATGAGAATACTGCTGAAATTTTATGTTGATTTGAGAACCTCAAAGGAATTGTTAGGACTAATGAATTTTAAAGGCGTTCGGGTTTGGTGCTACAGCATGGATACTTAGGAAGCATGCAATGATTGTTTCAGTGGTTGCTACTCAAAGCTGATGGGAAGGTACAACGGTTGTTGTTTAGTGTTATTAACCAATTATTCAAGAGCTGTTCTAAGCAAGCCATTGGGGGGAGTTATGTATGGGGCTGCTCTGAGAATCTATAGTTGCCGCATTCAAGTTCACATTGACGTACGTAAAATATTATAATATTTATTAAGAATCACAATTTATTAAGAATCGCATATGTTAGCATAAAAAAATATTATGTGATTCTTAATATATATTATAATATTTTATGTACATTAATGTGAACTTGAATGTTGCTACTCTATCATGTCTTTATTGTTTGCTTCATGGTATGAAAATCCTTGTATTGCATGAACTTCTTCTCTTCAATGTGCATTAATTATTTTTATGTTTACAAGTTCCTCGAACTTGGAAAAGGCAAAAAAAAATCTTTTAAAGTTGAGAAGTTTGAAAGGTAGGTTCCACATGGGAGGATTTTTACATATGCTTTAGAGGAATAATAAGACTTGTACCGCTTCTCTAGAGGGAATATTTTACAAGTGTATATGATTTTAGGAACCAATCATGCAGTATATATGCCTAATATCCTCCTCATAACTTGAAAATCCATCTACTCTTTAGCACATATGATATCATGTGGCATATTTTTCTTAATAATTTTAAGCCTCATTTTCCTTAGTCATATTATATTCTATAACCCTGGTGTGCTCGCTTTTCTTAAAATTAACATATTATTAGTTTTATGTATTTAGTTCAAATTACTTTCTCAAACTCTTGACACCTTTGAATGTCAATCAGATAAGCTTAACTTGTCATCTTGGAGTTGTTCTTGAGGAGATATTTTTACAACCTTAAGAAGAGGGGGAAATTATACTATTTTCTTAATTTAGTAAGATTTGCAATAATTAAAAAACAAAAGTTTGAGATGTCGCATTTGGTGGACCTACCTAGGCTCACATTTTACTTATAATTGTTGATCACAATAAATCAGCAATTGAAGCAAGTCAATTGGGAGGCATTCAAGCTGCAAATGAATATTTCAATGAAGTAGTGTGGTCACACTTAGGCATAGCATCAATTAATGAAAGATCATCAAAAGTTAAGTATGGCCCCATCATGATTTTGAAGAAGAATGGCAATGTCCATGTGATAAGAATATTATGGTGTGAACTTGAAAAACTTGTAGACATTTATGCCTTCTATGTTGAATGGGGAATGAATTGTCGTGGGTGTTGATGAATGAGCTATTAATTAGGCAAAATAGAGGCCCGACGAAGATAAAGTACTCATGACCTAATAGCCTACAATTAGGGCTGGATTAAGGCTAGCCTAAGAGATTAATAAAATAGGAAGTTAATCACCAAAGTGATGCATCAATGATAAGACAAGGATAGAGGTTTACCATCTATTGTAGACATTAGAAATCGATGGATCTGTTCAAATGGCGATTTCCTCCGGCGGTGATTGCCGACGATGGCCAGAACGGTAAATTAAAAGAATTCAAAATATAAAATAAAATTGTCGTGAAAAGCTCAAAAGTTTGAAAACATTGTTAAAGGTTGATGGGTCATGAAATTTCATTCTTATAACAAAAAATGATGTGCAATTTTAGAAGTTTTGGTTCCTTTTTAGAGAAATTTTGTTAGGGAAAGATGATGATGCAGCTTGTGGAAGTATTTGGAGAAAGTTGGATGAACAAGTAGAGCCAACAAGTGAATGAAAATATAAAACACAAGACTGTAAAATCAGAATAAATTTCTAATATATTTATTAATATTTAAATAATTTTGACCTCAGATTGGAAATCTGACTTCACCATTGCGTTCACCAATCCCAAATTAGCTAGGGGTGTGAAGTTTTGAATGCATTGGAAGACGTAAATTTTTGACGAATATTTTAATATTATTCAAATACCTGAAAATTTGAATAATAAAATATTCGTCGGATCAAAATCCGAGTGTGCCGATGACTACAGAAGATCTCAATTAGCTACGATTGATATTTTTAAAATTTGTGGAAAATAATTATTAAATTAAGTTTAATTAATTAAATTGATTTAAATTAAATTAAATAATTACTTATTAAATTATAATTTAAACGGCACCGTCTGCTTTTTTAAATTAACGTCGTTCCAATTCTTCTTCTCGCGCCGTCTGATCGGACGGATCAATCGATCCGTCCGATCGAATCATCCAACGGCAGAGACATCTTCTTCCCCAAAGAAGCTCGCGTGGAGCGAGCAGACACACGCGTCGCTCTGGACTTTCTTCTGCGCGACATCCTCGGGCGACAGGGTACCTTCCACCAATGCGTTATCACCGCTTTAGGATAGTTTTATAACTTCGAATCGGATTCTCCCTAATATGGGGTTTACCGGAATTATGAATTCAAACAAAAGCATGAGTATTCTCAACTATTCGATCGTTCCTACCCGTCAATTAGGTACGGCCCTGATCCCCTCTCTTCTTCGATTACATCTTATTGCTTCAATTCATGAAAATTGTCAATCAGAATTGCTCGAATTTTAGGTTTTTAGTACAGTACAAACCGTTATGCTTCTTCGTGTCGGGAGCTGTTGTAGGACTTAGGGCTAGTCTAGGTCACGATCTTGAACAAATCTAAAGATGATACACCAACAGTCATCGCGTAAGGTCTTGATGAGTCGTTAGCATCGGCCGAACGGAACCGTGCAGTTTCGACGACGGAAATCCCTCCCGGCGAAACTCAAACCCTAACCCTCGGCTTGCCATCGGGACAAAGACGGAAACACGGTCCCGACCCGCGTGCAGCTGAGCCCGATCCATTGTCAAACGGGCTGAAGTCGTGTCAGGGCGGGACCCACTCGACACTGATGCCTCTGAGCGGGTTCAGCAGTGGGGCTCGCCACCATTTGAACCAGCCAACGAACGCACGCCGCGTCCTCTGTGGCCCCCACATGCAGAAAAAAAATTATTAAAAATATATATATATAAATCAGTAATTATTATATAATATATAAATAAATATAGATAATCAACAGAAAAAGTTTACTAAATAAATATGATAAAATATTTATTTAACAGAAAATGAAATTATTTAATAATTAAATAAAATAAAACAGATTAATTAAATAATACATTTAATTAATTAATTCTTATAATATTTAAAATTATATACGTATATATATAAAATAATTAAATCAAATAAAAACAGTAAACTAATAATTAAAATATAGTAATTAATATTTAAACAGAAAATTTATAAATATTAAATAAAATAAACAATAAATTAGTTTATAATAACTAACATATTAATTCAGAAAATATTATCATTAATAAATATTAGATTTGTAAATAAAAAGATATTTCATGTAAAAGTAATTAAATAAATTAATTAAACAGAATAATTAAATTATATTAATAATACATGCTAAAAGCTTTAAAAATCCACCACTTATAAATTATACAATCAAATAATGTAATTAAATATATTATATTAATCAGTAAAAATAGAAAATTAATTTGAAACTATCAAAATTTTATCAATACTTAACATAATGATGTTTGAATATTTAAATAATTATAAAAATAATACAAAACTTTGATTAGACATAACTTTATGTATGATTATCCAAATATACTCAATATAGGTTTTAAAATACTCAGAAAAACTTAAGAAATATTTTAGTAGTGTTTATTTTAATAATGGGATTAAATTGAGACTAATCACAATTAAGACCTAACCCTAAATTAAGCCTTTAACCCTAGAAACTTCAAATAGCCATAAGTTAGCCAATTTAGCTCTAAATTAGGCAATCCAAATATCCATTTAGATCAGAAAATCTTAAATTTCAGTAAACTGTAAAAATATTTAGGATCTAACGGTTAGATCTCCTAATTAACCCTAATCACTTTAAAAACTTGATTAGTGAATATTAGCAAATATAATAATCTAAATTAAGTGATTTCAGTTTTAAATGACTCATAAAGTAAATTAGAACCTAAATATATAATTAGTTTAATAATTTTGTGACCAAATTCACTAATCACTCACTAATCACATTTAACCCTAATTATTAACTCTATAAATCAGATTAGCTATAACTTAACCAATTCATATCAGAATTGAATAATTTCAGGTTCTATAAAAACCTTAGGACATAATCTATAATAAACTAACAGAAATTTTATATTTTATTAAAGGTAAAAAATTACTAAAATGCCCTTATAAAGTCAAATTCCTAATTTGACCTTATAAGGCATAAATAATATAAAACTTAATAAAAATAATTCAAATAGTCATAATACTACAAATCATAATAAAAATATTAAATTAATAAATTTCATTATTTTGGAAAATCAAAGAAATTAAACTGGTTGATTTTATCAAAACAGTCAGGTACGCAAATTTACTTATAAGTCTTATTTCAGTATTCTTATTTGAGCCATTTTCCATTTGAATATTATTTGCACTGCTTACCGCATTTAATCTGCAAAAGAATTATATCAAAAAGCATATAACAAAAAGAATTTATATATATTTTGTGGTGTTTGTCTTTGGAGGGTGGAATGCAAAATTGGAATCTGTACAGATTGGGCTAACTAGCAAGCCCTTGGGAGTATGGAGGGATTACTCTTGTAGGAAGTAGGCAAATCCAGAGGAAAGACACACCATCAGTTCCTAATTTGAATAAGCTACCGACGGGTAGCGAGAAAGCTTTCTACAGATTATGTCTATGGGTTTACCCATTTGGGCTCAGGGGTCTCCGGACTCGACTTATTGTTACAAATGCTTTTGATAAAATTTATTTCATATATGTTGATTTTCACAGCTATTTTGCAGGGCAGAGAAATTAAATTTAGCAACTGTTTTATTTACATGCAAATTTTCAGTCAGTTTCATATGTGATTCATACCTATTTAGGATGCTAGATTTATTTTTATAAGAATAATTTGAGTACTCCTACCTGACTGGTAAACTGAATTTTTCAGGTTTTGATAATTAAAAAGTTTAGAAGATCTGCCAAGATTAAAAGAAAAAGAATTAAAAGAAAAGAGCGAGAAGAATGTAGATATTTTTTATTCAAATTTTGTAAAATTCAAACTGTTGT
Source organism: Gastrodia elata (assembly GCA_016760335.1). Classification (NCBI taxonomy): domain Eukaryota; kingdom Viridiplantae; phylum Streptophyta; class Magnoliopsida; order Asparagales; family Orchidaceae; genus Gastrodia; species Gastrodia elata. The sequence goes on along the minus strand of CM028682.1, from coordinate 10,396,943 downwards.
AACTTTTCATATATATTTGGCTCTATGTATAAAAGGACTGTGAATTATTATTTTATTTTATTATGTCCTTTTGAATCATAAAGATGTATATATTTTCATTTGAGATAAATTGTTCTTCTAAAGACTCTCGAACTTCGATCCCTGGTCGCCACACAGACAATTCCAAGTTTATGCGCTATTAAATTCTTTATGCACACTTTCAATCTTTTGCAGAAAACTTAAATAAAAAAGTTATATTACATCTCACTAGAACTAAGTAAGCTTATGTGAATGAATAAGATTCAATCAATGATTAGGTAAACAAAAAATAAAAATCTTTAGATGAACAAGTTTTTTTAAGTGTACATGAATCAAGCGAAATAAAGCAAATTCTTATTTTATTATGAATATTAAATAGTTCAATGCCCAAAGATTAGCAAGTATTTGAAATATGATATTCTAACATGGCCGATAATTGTGTGCTTTAGCTATATTATTTGAAAAAATTATTTTAAGCTGTATATTTGAGATCAAACCTGAACTAAAAATAATACGAGTAAAGCGTAACATATGAGTTACAAAACAATTCGAGCAACCTATCAATACAGTAAATAAGCCACACATTATTATTAAGGCAAACAAGGAATTGTTCAAAGGTAAAAACTCTTTTCATCTAATAATGCTTACATGAATTGTGTCTATGCTCAGTTCCTTGGGCTAACCTATTTGGCATAAATGGCACAAACTGAAATGTCATGCTTTTTATAGTGAGCTACCCGTGGTGGATTAAAAATGGTAGATATTCTAGAATCAAGATGTGTTTCTTGCATCGCTATTTGCGTTCTATGTCATGAGAAAAAGAAAAACACATGCTCATATTTTCTCTATTATCATTATAGCTTCAAATTAATGCAAAACTATTTCTCTAACACTTGTCAACCTCTGTTCCTCCTAGTTTGCTGCAATTGATTATTAGTCGATAATATATAGATAAAATGTTGAAAAGAGGTCTTATCATAGTGGTGGTTGTTATTGTTTATACTATTTGAGAAGATCTAACTTGCGCATCTTTTCAAACAAAATTTTTTGTGCAAAGAGCCTTGGAATTTAAACACAAAATACTTCTATTAGGCGCTCTCTACAGTTGGAAAGTCCATTTTATGCTTACTTCGCTTAGTTTCTACGATCATGTGGAGTCTATGTTTGGCATTTTTGTGACTTCTAATGCAAGCATTGGATTAACCCAGTGCCTTGGCTGAAAGCTTTCTACTGTATCTATGCTAATCATTTGTTGCTCTAATTTTAGCAGCTTGATTTTGCTTGCAGTCAGGTTATGATATTGGTTTTGATTTTTTTGCTACTGGCAGTCAAACTATAGTGTTGGTTTTTTGTCTATCCACTTGGTTTCTCCGGTAAGCTACTACTTGAGAGTTGAGTTGTCTTGCTAGAGTTGAGAAGTGTGGATATATAATTAGAGCCTGATCTTGAGGTTGTTACGTGTGTTCTTTCATTGGAATAGTTGTCGCCTTATCTGGATTTATCTGTTGTCAGTTGTGCAAGGAGTACTGTTGTGGGGATAGAGTTCTCTTTATTAGTTTTTAATAGCTTCATCAATAAATGCTCCAGTAACCTCAAATACTACAGACAAGAACAAATAACGCTTCCGAAAGGTTCCTCCCACATGATCTGATTCATCTTCGTAAGAATTTCTTCATCTGTTTTTTTTAGACTGGGTTGTTTTATTTTGCTAGTGTATCTAAACCTTTAAACTTGTACAGACTGAGCTATTAAATGCAATGTGCTCTGCCCACACATTCCAAAGCAACGCATTAATTTACCATAAATTAAATTCATCTAATGAAGAGATCGAATGGTGATGTCATTTTTATTATAAGAACACTATTTAACTCTAATATAAGAAATAGTAAGAAAAAATTTAAAATTTAATCAAGCACCAAACTTTATTCTAACAAGGAATGATCAAGTTTATTAGGGACAAACATTCATGAGGCACATCCTGGCACACAGGAAATGTGTGGTACTAATATTTGTTTGTGATGGCTTCATTGCACCCAATTTTCTAAATACTTGTGAGTTAAGTGAGATTAAAGATTCTTCTCTGTTCGTAGATGGCTTTCTGTAACTTGCATAATTAATGGATATAAAGATTAACTATCACTATTTTTTGCACTAACTAAATCGTTGATCTCAATTTTCAGAAGGCAGCGGCAGAACAAAAGGTTTAAGGATGGGCAAAGGCTTAAGGCAGCTGAATGCTGTAACTTAGGAACGCTTTTGAGAAAAGACAAAATAAAACGGCCAACCAAAAATCAACAGAGATGACAAGTGCCGGCAAATTTACACTGCAGATTGTTGATATGCGAGATAAGAGATATCGAAGAGATTTGTAGGCCGCGCAACCTCAAGTTATCATATTGTTGCCCTGATTGCGCTGGCAGCCGCCTGGCGCTTCAGTCTGCCGCTTTTCCGATGCCACGGAAGTACATGTACACTTGCTGCGGGGGAGGAACAAAGCATAAACACCAGCATAACAAAAATGCTAAATGAATATATATATATAGATATATATTATATATATATACATATATAAAAAACAAATTATTCAGCATTTAAGTTGGAAAAAAACAGGATACACAAATAGAAATAGATCAGCAGATGAAGGGCTGGGAGAGGGCGTCACCTGTATCACCCAAATGCTGAGAAGTGATTCCAGGCAAAAGAAGCCGAAGCCGATGAAGTAAAAGATGAGCAGTAGTACATACCCAAAAAGTGCAAGTAGTTAGTTGAGACATCATATGAGAATTTTAATAATTGTGCATACTTATAAGAAAGTTTATAGGGTAAATTACCATCTTCAAGATATCATGTGTAGCTGAGTACCTAATGCTTATAGATACGCATTATGTTGCAAGAACTGATTAATCCCAAATTTCATTTTAAACATATTTTTACATAAAAAAAAACATAGCCTCACAACAAGTATATTTTGACTTTTTGGTCATGCATTTTGATATAACGAACATCTCTTTAGCATATATGCATCTCATGAACAATCTGTTCTGCTCATTTTTGGATTAATTTGTGATTGTAAATCAATTGTATCATAGCTACCTATGTTCAAGAGCACATGACTATCAATAGCCAGTATACAACTGACCACTTGATCTATTACATGTATTTTTATTTCTAGCAAAGTAGACTTCCACGAATTTCCAAGATCTGCTTATGGAAATTAGTGCCTTAAAATTCCCAAATAATAATTACTAACCCTACTGCTTACAAGTTCCATTATAGGGCTCGCTTGGGGCAGCTGCAATGTTTAAGGAAGTCATAAGTCATTCTAGAGGAAGTTATTGTGTACTGTTGCAGAAGAAGCTATCATTATTGTTGTTAAGATGCTACCATAATTCATAGCCCCAGCAATGGCCGACAACAGTCAGCAGGTGAGTGGACGATTAACAAGTGACAAACATCGATGGTGGTGGAAGACAATAAGCAAAACAGTTATTTTTATAAACTAAACAACAAATACAGCAGAACCATAATTTAGAAACTGCTTCCTAAAAATTAGTTTCTTAAAAAAATATGTCCCTTAAACCATAGAAAGTAACTTTATAGTGTAACATCCAAAAAACTATTCAGCCTAGATTTAGGCTGAGTTCTTATTCCATGTGGCATAAAAAGCCTAGTAGTGATCCTAATGCCTCCATTACAATTTCCGCATTCATACTAAAGAGCCCACTACAAAGGGTTCGTTAACTGGACCGCTATATCAAATCAGTTGGTGTACATTCAATCACGTGCCACATGCAATATTGCACTGATTATATTACCTTGTCTGTTTCAGATTAAATCTTACCACATTCATGACTGCACGAATGCATCTTTCAAACTTTACTTACAACTACGCTACAGTTTGTAGTCACAAACAAATCTAAATATAATGTCATTGTGAATTCATTAAACATACACAAAAAGGTCTTGTGAGCTGTTACACCAAACTAAACGAGAGCTAACTAAAATCCAAACATTTGCTTTACAGTGAATAAATTTAATCTATAAATTTCATTACTTCAAACCAAACAATCCTGAAGTCTCTATCTTACATGGCGGCTGTGGCTCTCAGACAATTGCAGGGTGGCAAGAAATGGTTATTGTCTTTTCTCTATTCTCTCCTCAATACACTCCTCGCATCTACTTCGTCATACTGTACAGCGCACCTCAGTAACCACCTCAATCTACTAGTAAAACACAAACAACTCCAAGAAAAGAAAACACCACCCCAGAACTATGATGGACTATGATGGTCCACTGGACAGCCCTACTATCCAAAATAGCAAATATCACTATTGGTTATTCCTGAGCTTATCCTGCCAACCCCTAATTTGAGTCTTCACAAAGAACTCGAACCCCAGTTTCCTCCTCTATTCTTGAAGATGGCTTAATCCACAACCTTCAATAACATCATCTCAACCTTACTTCAGCCTCTCTATGACTAACGCAAAAATGGTTATTTTCTAATTTACTTAAAATTAAATAGGCTTGATTTAATTTAGTCAGTGTTTGATTTCATAAATTTTGAAATTTTGATTAAGGTTCTAATTAGGAAGATTAATTTATTTCATGAACTAATAATAGTATATTTTTTTTAATCCTATTTACATATATAACAAGCTATTGTCCCTTCCATATAATTGATTGATGGGCAGCAGGAGACATCGACTAACGTTACTCATCCCTACACCTTCACACGTAGTCAGTGTCTCCTCTTCCTCTTGCAAGGTCAGTGTCATCCAAAAGTAGCACCGAGCACAATGAAGCAGTGACTTCAATGCCTCCTACACGCAAGGACATTGTGTAATTCCTCTTAAACTAGGAGATGCAGCCCTCATTCATCTGTTCAATTTTTCTCACGCAAGCAGGCAATGAAGCTAGGGATCACCAATAGCATTGACTGTATTCGTAAATGACCTCTACGACCTCAACATCAAACTTAAGGTAAGATCTACTTTCCTTATATATGTTTGTCAGGTAAACCCAATTTTCTGTCATTTTATTTTAAATCTATATGTAAGAAAAGATATATTTATAATGAGACTTTCTTGTTTTGCTTGAGAAGAAAGAGGCAAATCCTAATCTCCTTTTCCCCTCCAATACAAAAGCCAATTGAAAGTCAATTAATTTATCCCTAGCAAAAATTTTATTAGATGAAGGTTGTGATGTGTAGGAATTTCTTAAGCAAATATGTGAATTGTTCCTTAAGAATATAAAGAGCAAGTGAATCTGAATGAAACTAAGGAAAAATTAATATAAGTTTGAATGTTTATCAATGAAATCACAACTAAAGTAGCAACAAGATTTTAATGTTAGAGGTAGGCATTTCAAAGTCCCTAAAGATTTCAACAAGGGAAAATATTTTTATATTCAATAATAAATCTTTCCTTCAACAAATTTATTTTAAATGTGAATAAATTTTTTTCAATCTTAATACTAAATTTATAGCATTTAAGAAAAAATATTTATTAATATTACACAGTTATTTGCATCAATTATTTTGAATAAGTTGTCCATAAAACTCTAAAAAAATTATCAAATTGCATAAGCATCATGGAGCAATAATTACAATTAATTTTCCAAGAATAAACAAAATATAGTCTGCAAATCAAAATAGATTGACAAAAGTAATTGTTGCAAGTAAAAAATAAAAAAAAAGAACTATTGGAGGTAAAGTTTTTCCTTTTAGGAAAGTGGCTTTCTAATACTTGAGTGTAAGAAAACAAAGACTCTTCAAAAGTAAGACTTATGTAATACCACATATAATATTGAGAAAAATTAGACTAATAAAATTTTATTTATTAATTCGCTTAAATAATAAGCATTTAATTAATGGTTCAAATTTTATACTTAATTATGCGGTTAAATAAATTTTAAGTTGATTGAAGTCAAATTTTGTAAATCATAAAACTTTTAGGCCAATTAAATCTAATTTTATAAATTACAAAAGTTTACATCAAATTAAATTTAATTTTTTATTAATAAAAAGTTAAGAGTAAAATATGCTAATTTTTATAAATTAGTAAACTTCATGAGCCACAATAATTCGGTATAAAATGTTAATGTAAACATATATACATGATTATAATGACATTTAATAATTAAAAATAATAATACAATGATATATATTTTAACATGTTGCATTTTATATAATTTTTTATATAATTAGCAAGAAAAACTTACAATAGATAGGGAGTTAGAGATTTCAAAATCAAACGCTAGCAAATATATAAAAAAAAAAAAGCAAAACAAAAAACAAAAAATGAGAAATAGTCAACAAACTCCATAGGATCCAAGTTCCATCTAAAGCTAAATAAAATTGCGCAAGAGAGTCCTGGTTCATGATTGCGTCTATGCCGGAGATTAGATTTCTATTATAGCTCTGAGTTGCCACTTTTTTTTTCTGCTTCATTTTCTTTTTCCCTTTATATCTTACAAGGAAATTGCATAATAGCTCTAAATCTGAAATTTTGTCCTTGAATTGATCGTTTGAGTCCACCTTACAGTCCTCATATTCCGATACAATTTTAGGAGTCGATGTAGCTTAAGATCTCCCAAGGTCAGGCAGATGAAACTTCAGAGCGAGAGGATTCAAACTATCCCAAGAAGAAGCCTCTACGGAGGAAGGGTTAAAGTCTCTTCTAAGCAAGACGGTCGGAATTTCTATAATAAAGCTACGGAGCACTTATGAAGGAATGGCCTTATCATCCTCATCAAAAACCCCTAAGCCCTCCTACTCAAAATTTTGATTGATCCCAAGAGAATGTCACGAGGTTTTGTATGAAAAACACCTCGTATCCCACAGCTCCCTGCCATCACCAAAAGGATCTAAAGACAGAGAGACCAAATCACCCACAATCTCCCCTTCCAACTGAGGTGTGGAAGGATAAGCCTCCCAACAGTAAGAACATCCAACTAAAGGTCTACCTCAAAAGAGACATGGTCTCCCATAGCAATCAAAATATATGGTTGTATAGAGACAGAGACCTCTATCACCGCATCTGCAAGATCTATACCCAACCTATCATGACCATCTCCAACCAAAAGGGTGGGCAGATCAACCACTTTATTTCCTTATGAAAAAAATTTAACATTGCTAACATCATTTGCATTCTCTTCTTCCATCGTCGAATGAAGACCCATCACCTCAACCTCCGCAATATCACTAGGAGCTTTATCCACCCCAACGTTAAAATTCCTCTTTGGTATATAGCTTGCTTCTTTTTTTTCGGTAGCTTTTAAGGAGGAAAACTCATTTGCCTTTGATTCTTTGAGATGCTGATGGAGACAATACCAATTTTAAACTCCATTCCCAATGGTCAAACAATGAGAACAAAATAAGGCTTGTTTTCAAAAGTGCATTCTTTTAAATATATGTTCTCCTCATTCACAATCCATATCTCCAACTCAAACTCTTCGGTGAGGTTCAATTCGACCAAAACATGTCCCACCAAAGGACGGAGAATGTTGGTTGCAGCGAAATCGACTTTAAGCGGTTGCCAATAGGATCCCAAAACGAACAAGATTGAATGCGCCATCAAATGAAGCTTGAGTAGAGGAAAGTTTATTCAGACAGGGACCATGGGAGAGTCACTCCTTGGATCAAAGAATGACGTCCATCTTAGAACTTTCATATGGAAGTTTTCTATAAAATATGAATTCTTTGCAAGTAATCTAGTATAATCTGCTTCATTTGATGAGAATATGCCGGTAATCAATTAATCCATATTAATAATATAAATATGTTTATTTATACTTATTAGGCCCGGCCCCTCACTCCTTCACACAATGAAATCAAGATTGAGGAGTTCCAATGAGAATCTCAAGTTTTAGCTAGGGAACTCTATGACACATTGTCAGTGGTCATTAGGTGGGCATACAAGCTCGTCGTCAAATGTTAGAAGGTTTCAATCACCTACTCTGCATGCTTCATCAAGGATTTAAAGGCTCTTGATAAGCTAGAGCTTTTCAAAAATGGGTGAAATTGCTCAATACTCTTTAAGATGAGCTTTTTTTAAGAACTTGTGAAGCTTTTAAGGAATTTGGAAAGACTGTGATTCCTACTTCTCTCATTTACAGAAAACTTTTGACAAGCCTTAAGCATGTATCTTGTCAGCCAAAGATTTATTAATTTAAGTTTGAATGTTTTGAGGATTTTGGAAAAGAAACTCAAGGGTCCTCATTTTTTTCTATGAGCAAGGTAATGCCTAAATCGAAAATATACTCTACTTGTTTATAAAATATTTACAATCAATTATAATGAAAAAAAAAATAGTGAATAAAAAGCAAATGATAGGCGTTTGCTATTCCACTTTATCCAACATGGTTAGAGGAGAACAAATCTGACTTCATTGGATGCATGAAAATCACTTATGATGTTACATCATTGATGTTGAAGCATTGAAGGATGCACTATAAGTAAAAGCATGCCTTAGCTGTTCAAGACTTAAGGTAGGTATTGCAATTACATTTAACTGTATAAATTCCTACTTATAAATCAAAAGCACTTCATAATTGTTAAAATATGCTCAAACATAGATTGTTGATTAAACTCAAATTTCATATTATGAATTGTCTCTATTTCTTATATATCTACATATTGGAAAAGTATATATGCAGGTTGCCATATAAAACTTGAGATTATTTAACCATGTTATGAGAGATGTGTAATGCTCTTAATATTATGTGTACCATGTTATTCTATGTAAATACTTCAAACTGTTATACTAGAAAATAAAAAATAAAAGCTTTAACTATAAAGGATTTTGCATGGACAAAGAATTGGGGTAGCCCTCTCAATGATGCAGGGTGGGTTCGCCAACCTCACCTGCATGCATAGTGAATATAATTATCTAACGTTAAACTAAAGTAAAAGGATCCCTATTTTGAGGGCTAAAGGGAAATTAAAAACATGAATCTTCCAACAAACACTTGTTCAAGCATTATTGTCCAGAGAATATAAAATTAATCTAACATTTAACCATAGTAGAGGACTCCCTCTTTTGAGGGCAAAAGGACAATTAAGAACAGGAATCTTCCAACAAACTATAGTAGAGAAAATTCATATATTATTATTATCCAGTGATAAGTGGATTAAAGATAACAAAATTTTCAAAATCAAAAGATATTTAATTTAATTGCATTGAATTCTTAAATGAAAAATATGCATACATGTTAGCGATATTTGATATGTTTAGATAGTTTTTATTATGAATCAATTGATATGTAGTCAAATCATTGTATCTTAAAATTGTATGGCAACATAAGATTTAAGAAGTAATGCAAAACTCTTTACATGCTTAAACATCCTTTTATTCTTGTTTATTACTGTTGAGAAATACAAGTATCGCACAAAATTGAAAATCTAGACCACTAAATCAGTTTTTCTATATTAGCAAGAGTTTGATTGAGAGTAAAATAAGGCTGTATGTAAGCATGAGAACTTCATTCTAGATATTTTAAATTTTGGTGGATAAATTATAAGGTCGTTTTATAAGCTTGCTTTTGTGCAAAAGTGTTGATAAAGAAAACATAGCAATGGTATACTTATACGCATCTATTTTTGTAATTTAAGTTTTATAGATAATAGGAAATAAGGATTTACAGTGTTAGTGGCCCTTCCTTCCAATGGAGGTTTCATATATATGTTGGTGCTGGAGAAAAACAAATGAAAAAGAAAAACAACAATCCTATCATGTGGTTTTTATTCTTGCTTCAGCATTCCGAGCATATGGACAGAATATGGCAACATCTTTTGGGAGGTAATTTCTTTGTAAGAGAGGACGAGGAAATAAAAAAGCTCCACAGGGGGTCCATGCTCATTCTTTATGAGAACTTATAATACACATGTGTGAAGAAATAGAAGAAAGTTCCTTCAATAAGTTAAATTCTCTTATTGGGATATAGCTTTCTTATATTTATTCCTGTTAAATGATATAAATTGAAGAGTTGAGAGATAAGAATATGCATGTACCAGTCTATAATTTTTTATTTATTTTATTTTAGTAGGCATATGTGAAGGTAAGAAATTTATTAAGACTTTTTAAGAGAGTTGTTTATTCAATTTTTCAGCAATTCATTTATCATGCATATATTTTATTCCAGGAAACGGTTGATAAAATAAGTAGCTATTGTTGTTGACTATTGAAAACAGGAAGTACAAATTAGGAAAAATAAATTTATAATATAATTATATTATACTTTACAATTATTAAACTTTTGTTCTTTAATTATAAATGGTTAACTAAAGAATTTTAGCATAATGACTTCTCTAGTTGCAAAATTACAAAATAATTTACAAAACAAAAAAAGTTATGCTTCATGTTTAATTGGGACAAAAATAAGTTACAAAGAAAAAGACTGAAAAGTTGACATGTAATTAGAGATGTAAATTTTGGAGAATGTGCAAGTTAGATTTATCATTTAAAATTATATTAATAAACAACATGATGACGTAGACATGTCTTCGCTCACATATATATATACACCACATATATATAGTTGACGCGATGCAGCAGAAACAGCGGCACCGGGTCTCCCTCTATGCGAAAACCATAGCAATCTCTGTCGCACCTTTCTCGAACGCGATGCAACGCCATCTTAGGTGTGTCTTCACCGATGGTTAGGCCGGCACTTGGGGCCATGGAATCGGCTTTGCTGGAGGGGCTTGGAGTGCCCGATCTCCACCAGCTAGTGATCGGTCAATATTCTCCGGAAGAAGACCTGAGCAGTCATGGACTGGTCAATTGGATTTGAGAAATTCAGCACTTCAAGCGAACTACATGGGGGCCTTGCTCAAGCAGACCTGGACGAAGAATTTGAAGACCTGGACGAAGAATTTGAAAAACATTTGACTAGTTAGATTAAGTCTACGGTGAGCCATTAGATGATCATAATAGCAAGGTGTTAGTAGAGTTGTCAGAGAATGTTGATCTGGTTATCTTTCCCTTGGATCCATTTGGTGCAGGAGGGGTGCTTAAAGGGTATGAATAACATTCCTCAAAATCGGCTGTAGGATGCTGCTATTGGAGGCTTCTGATATCTTAAGGAGAGATGAGAGGATAATTGATGAATTTCATGATGATTCGATGGGAACCCCCCTTCTAATGTGCTTCATTAACTTGATGAAATTTCTATTGTGCTTGCAGATGCAGGGAATAGTGGAATATGTTCCTTCTCCTACAATGGAGTGCGCTCTTTCACATGTTCATGTTGTGGGAAAAAAAGGAAGGCTTTCGAGTCTGAATCCTCATGTGGCAGAGTTTATTTTGTCCTATATGTACCAATTAGCCTTCTTTACCGAGGGACAATAATGATTACGATAAGAACTCTGATAGGGATTGCAAAATGAAGATTTGAAGGATAACATATCAGACTCGGAGCTCTTATTTGACTTATTAGGAACAAAGGTAAAGAAAAAAAAAAAGGTAAGCTCCAAATTCTGATAGAGGTTCACGTTATAACCTTAGGAAAGTGCAGCCCACTGTAATTAAAATGGTTGGTTTCTTGATCATGGGATCCTATCAGCTATTTGAGATTTTCCAAGTGCTTTAAATCTTGTTCGAAGCATGGTGGCCTTTTTTTCTTTTTTTTGTTGTTTCCATTTAGTATTTTAATTTTTCTTTTTGGTCAAGGTCACAATCTCCTTTGCTATTGCACCCTATTCATTCTGGATTATAATATACAATAGGTTTACATATAAATATATATTATATATGTATATGTATATATATATGTATATATGTATATGTATATATATATATATATGTATATATGTATATATATATATGTATCTCTGTCTCTATCTCTGCTATCTCTCTCTATGTCTCTTCTCTTCTCTCTCCTCTGTCTCTCTATGTCTCTCTCTCTCCTCTGGGCCGCCCCCCTTCCTCTTTCCTCTTCCTTTGCCCCATCCTCCTCCTCTCCTCAATCTAGCCCTCTCCATTTCTCTTGATGAACCCTTCATACTATTCCGATGATGTACCTCCATCACATTAACTCCATTCTATAAAGCTCTCAAAGCACCATACTAACTTGCATCAACCATTAAGAATATGCCTACAAAATCATTCATTTCTAATGAGATACCTTATAGCATAGCAACACAGGCTAAACTACTACAAATATACAATCTGTATCTCATTGAGTAGCATATTTCTTCACCTTCAAAGGATAATGATCATACCATGGTTCTTGCATCAAAATTATCCTCCAATTAAATTTGCATATTATGGCTTTTCCTACACTTTTCTCAAGTGGAAAAGTCCTTGTTGTTAAGAGCCTTTCTAGAGAATACTAACGATTAAAGCGTGATGATTGCAGAGCTAATGCAAGACCAGAGCAAAGCTAAGGTTATTCTAAATGGTTGTCCCCCACCGTAACAATGAATTTGAAGAATAGCTCCAAAGTAGCAGAGTTTTTCTTCATATTTTGGGAGAATTGATGCAACACAACATTAAAATTATTTTTGTTTTTTTTAATATTTGGGTGTGCTTTAAATGTGTTTTTATTTTATTTTAGAAAATATTTCACGCCCTATTTTCCAATCTATGAATCTTGTAAATGAGATTATAAATAGGAAAGATTATATTATGTTACATCAGACTATATTGTGTCGAATTATAATATGAAGGTTTCTTGAGGTTTCTTCAGTGGGAATTTGGGGCCGTTCAGCATCCCAGTAAGGTATAATGGTGGGCATCAAACTTCCTGTTGTGGGGTGATTCTACTCATTGACCTTTTCCCACTGCCTCCATCAAAAATATTCATACTACAAAGAGTCCCTTATAACAAAGAAAAGATTTCAAGGATGCAAATAGAACACACCTGCGCTAAGAAAAAGTGAGTTATAGGTTGCTTAAACAAACACAATTGCATGATATTACAACCTTCATAGTTGCTTCTTAGCCTCAGATTATCATACTAATCAAGGATATCATATAAATAATGGATAAACAAATAATAAACAATCGTAATGCAGCTAAGAGGTTTGTTTACAGTAAAGTATCAATCTGCAACCAATCTGATGTATATCTAGCTTGTGATAAAGAGATACTCACCCCAACAATAACATGGTCACTCAACAAATCTATGGCTGACAAAATTCCTCTGTAAACACCAAAAATGATTAGCAATAGAATGAGTTTATAAATTCCTATTCAGATAAATTATCTTAATGTTAAACCATGACTTTCAAAACAAGAGAACTCACGTTAGAGATTCTCCCTTGAAGAATATTGGAGGAGCCACAGCAGCATAGATGCAGAAACCAATGTGCACCTAATTTAAGATTCAATGCAGCATCTAACATTTTGCTCATGTACTTCTTAAAACAATAATAAAAATAAATATAGATAGAATTTACCAGATAAAACAAGAAAAACCATCCAAACTTCAAGGCACTATCAGTCCTGTAAAATTTTTTTGCAATTTTCATGCTAGTAAATCTCTCTTTTTGCAGCTAACAAACTGAATTAAAGAGACTGAAAATTATTCAGATTTTTTTAATTTATCAATACCTCATGGCATTATAAAGAGTCCGGTACCAAACATAAGCACCAGGAACACCAGATATAAAGAATGATGGCAAGCAACCATATCTTTACTCCTGAAAGGAAGAAAGATCAAAACTCATCGGAATTAATTCCAAAAACTTGAAGCGGCAGTGATAAGCTAAATTAAAAAAAGATCACAAGCCATCAGTTCTACCTTCCCCCTTAATCCAAGCCGTTGTAGTTGCGACAATGTTCCAAGTTAGGCAAACGGTCAACCCTGCATAGCAATCATTTTCATGATAGGGCATAAATGTTACTCCATCACAAAAATTACATATAATAAAAAAAATTTCATGCTTGTGGCATCCCTTTAACACAAACCCAACAAAATTTTGCAAATGAATATTCAAATGTATTTTGTAGAAAGAAAAAATGCAAAAATGATAAGATACGTTGATGTAGCAGCGCCATTAAAGTTAGAAAAGAAGCTGTTTGTAATGATTCATCAGAGGTATGGGATTGAGGCCATATACTGAATAAAACTAAAATGCAGGTTTCAAGATTGGAAGGAGGATCAAAAAGATGGCTGAGGAGTAGAGGGTCTTTTTGGGAGATGACATAAAAGACCAAAGAAGAAGCAGGGACAAGACCTCCACTGCTGCTTTTTAAATTTGGCTGCTTTGATTGAATTCCAAAAGGAAACTAGCATTTTGATGAGTTTAGGATGCATGTGAAAAAATATCCAGCATTTATTATATATCAAATAAAAAACCAGTAAAACCAAAACACGTAGATTTTTTTACTGATAATATAAAATTCCAGCCAAGCAATGCTTGTACAGAGCATGTGAAAGGATTACATTATTTGTAGGTTTATTGAGCAAAAAATGCATAACAATTCCATAAACTGCAGTTCCAGATTTATTCTGAGTGAGATTAACTTATTTTAGAAACGACAAAGGATTACATTGTTGAATCGATAAAACTTGATCAACAATAGTTATTTAAATGCTTGGAAATATTTGCGTGCTTTTAATCTAACTGCAAAAACTATTCATGGATTTTACATTGATGAATCTTATAATACTGTCAATTTTGCAGAAGTTACAACAATGATATTGAACCTAACTTCAACTACTGAAACTTTCAAAAATCAATTTGTTTACTACACATGATTTGTTGCATCTTTACCACGTCATCCTCCTCTAAACTACTGAGAAATAAATGTCTGCACTATGATCTATCCTTGCTGATGTCAAACTATGTAACATTTAAATATAAATTATGGACCCCCAACTCTTCATTATATTAAGAGAAAATTTGTTTATATATCATCGCAATGATATGATGATATTGTTGTATTTTGTGGAGCCTCGAGTGCAGCCCAAAGCCCAAATGGGTGTGGCGAATTTAAATGCACCTGAACCTACAGCTTGAAGTGTGTCAATACGATCAAGAGCCGGATGTGGTGAACTCTCAAGTGCAACGGGATGGCCTTGGAATGGACGATAGGCAAATTGCAAAGCTTGAAGTAACTTCGGGTTTTCCACAAATCAACAAAATGTAAATGAAAAGGGAACTGAATTAAGTTGAGCCTGAAATGCTAAAGTAAGTGGACTGGCCGAGAAGCCGGCGTTTGGGCGAGCATGCCCAAGCGCCAGGGCATTATTGTGCAGCAGAGGCTTGAGCGCTTGGGTGTGTGTGAATTTGGCGCATGTATGTACATGAATAAACTTGTGATAATCACATATATATATATATATAATAATTCTAATGTATTTATAAATTTATAATGAAAGGCGTACAATAGATAATAAGTTGATGACCTCAAACAATAAAAACAAGTAAGAAATATAAAAAAACTGAAAAGAAAAATAAATAAAACGATCATCAACTCCAAAGACATCTCTAAAATGAAAGAAATCACAGCCGACACTAACTTTCTCTGCTCAAGGAAAAGCAATTCTCTCATTTATCGATCTCTCCTTTTCCTCATATTATAACTAGAATTTTTGTTGGGTCTGGAGCGTTTACCTATTTCTTCTTCCTTTTTTCGCCTATTCCTAGCAAGGTAATGGATCAATCTATGAGCCTGAAAGAATATCATTCGACTCTTCCATTGAATCCACCTCATAATTAATATCAAACACACAAATGTCAACTGGTGAGGAATTATTTTGAGGTTTTCCCTGCACAATCAGATGATACTCCTCAGCATACGGGTTGAGGTTTGATCGATCATTATCATCCACGAGAGCGTCATCAACCCCGGAAACTCAATCAAAATTTCTCAATCTCATCAATCAAGTTTCCTTCATCAAGGCCTTCACCTCAATCCAGTCCAATATATATGTAGCCAATGCAAGGTCAACAGCTCCCAGCCACAATTTTTAGAATGGCTTGAACAATACTCCAATCCACAAAGAAATCCTCAAACAAATTATGGCCATTCCATTATTTGAACACATCAGCCTCTAACAAATGATGCATTAGATCAAAGACAACCAATTGCATGCCATCACCATCCAGAGAATCAACCAACCTACCCGATTTCAGGATATACCTCCATAGTTGAAGGGTTAATACTTGGATCATTCAACTTCATTGTCTCCATCATGGTGACCTCAGCAGATGCTAAACCTCATTGGCATTTCATTTTGGCACTTAAATCACCCTTTTTTTAAATAATGCTTGAAGCTTCATTTGTCGCCTTTCGCACTTTGAGGTGAGGATGGAGGATCAAATAGTTTTCTGAATCATGCCCAATTTTTGAGCAATGAGTGCAATACATTGGCATATTTTCAAAAATGCAATGTAGTAGATAGCCAACCTCATTTCCAATCCAAATTTCCAACTCGAATTTTTCAGTAAGATCAAGCTCTATCAGAACATGAACCACATATGATCTAATAAGATTGGCAATAACGAAATCGGCCTTTAGTGGCTTAGCAAAATAGGATCCCAACGCAAACAAAATAGAATGCAGCATCAAATGAACCTAGAGTAAGAAAAAATTGATACAAACTAGAACAATTGGAGGTTTAATTCTTGGATCAAAAGACATCATCCATCTCAGCACTTTCATGTAAAAATTATCAACAAAGTATGATCCACTAGCAAATAATCCTGTGTAGTCAGTTTCATTTGATAATTTAATGAGGATGTGGCATAAATCAATTAATCCCACGCTATATGAGCCTGCTAACCCCAAGTTATGAAGAAACTTGTGAATGGCGACCATAGGAGGTTTCCCATTCACAAATTTTCAAGCAAAGGTGTATTCAAAAGTTTTGGCAAGCATTATGATTTCTTCATTAGAGAGAACGAGTTAGCTTACCTCGAAGATACCTAATAGGTTTGATTTCGATTTAATGTGAAGGATCGTTGATCAGAGCATTTCGAAATGAAACTAGAGCTAGAACTGAAACCTCAGTCGGATGCTTGAGATGGAGGTCTGGAAGGTCTTCCACCCCGCTGCGTTGATCCGCAACTTCAAAGACAGGAAACGCAACAACAGGTGCCGAGTTGATCCGCAACTTCAGGGACATGCAACGAACAATGGGTGTTGAGTCGAGGGAGGCGCATCACGATGAATCAACGGTGAGGAAGAAGAATCGACAACGTATCGTGTGTAGACAGCGAGGAATGTGTTTCGACATTGTATCGTGTAAAGACGACGAACCAGTATGCACGATGAAGAATGCGACTTTATCAGAATGGCGACCACAAAGCTGCCCAGTATCTGAAAGACAGCAGCGGCAAAGCTGCCCAATGGAACCCTAAATTGCCATCTTTACGCTAAAGATGGAGCGTTGATGACGTGTTATGATATATATATATATATATATATATATATATATACACACACACACACACACACACCACACACATATCACGCAATTGGAATGATGCAGGTAAACGCTAACCCTAGCGATGCAAACGAAGACCCGAACGACGCGATCGGAGCGGCAATATGATGCAGCCGACGCACAGACGCTTGAGCTAATGGTGTTGAGTGAGATGGTGCCAGCATTGAGGTCGGCTTAGCTAACGAATTGCATTTTATTCGACATTCGGTTACAGATTCACAAGTATGCTGAAGGGAAATCCTCCCAAATCTTCATACAAAACCATCCTCTCCACTTTTTGCTCCTACCTCTTTCCTTGATGTGCTGACTAGCTTCTCACGCCCAATAGGTATCAAATTGATCTCGATGCTAAGAGATAAATCGGTCCTCATCTTGTCCAGGGAAGAGATAAACATATTGGCAAAGCCATTGAGTTCACCCTGGTAAGGAAGTTTCACAATGACAAGCCCCCTATGCTTGTAATCAAACAAATTTCAATGATATGGGATTGTTGGCATCATATAGCGTTGATTGATTGATCACCGGCATGTCCTAATAAAATTTTCAATGTGAGCAAGACTATACGACTCTTCTCGAGGAGCCTATTCCATATCAAATTCTCACATGAAAATATTGAAGTAGGCAACCTCCTTTAATCTAAGCTATGAAAACCCTATAGTTCCGGAAAGGATTAATTTTCCTCTAATCAAAGTGCATTTGATTAACTACGGTATTCTTTACTCCTTGGGATCATATTTGGGCAAGCCTCTCAAGGTAGATTTTGCTATGACAAATCTACTTAGGCCATTAGTGGCTCGAGTCCTTTGGAAAATTAATCTTACCAAGCGGTTTGAAAACAAAATTTGGATAGGAGATGATGTCAATGTTATTATCAATAGGTGAGGTTTGAAGATTTGCTTTCTTTCTACTCAAGTTGTAATTTAATTGGACATGATTCCACGAGTTGTTATAAGCTACACCTACATCTTATTCAAAGAACAAAGTCGGTGTTCAAAAGGCTAAACCTAGAACCAAGACCAGATTGGTGTATGTTTTAAAAAAGAACCTGTTATGGATTGCACCCCATTGATTAACGCAAATACAGTTGAAGTTGATAATGTGGTCGCCGTGTGGCTGATAGCCCGACCGAACCCACTCTTTGACCCTTAGAAGTGGGGAGGCTCGTGATCAAGACGATGTGCATAACATTGAGGATCCCCATCCCATAATCGGACCAAGTTAGCTAAAGATTCAGAATCACTCATGTATGAAGCCTAAACGCCGAATGAGGACCGAGGAGGAAGTGATCAATGATATGTTATCTACTACTAAACTTCGAAAAGCCCTTGCTTCATCCATTGATATATTAAAGAGGTGGGAACTAAGTAAGCTTGAGGTGACTCCTAATGTTATAGGCTTAACGGGAGCTCCCTCGAAAATGCGTAAACAATTTATTGAGGAAGTCCCTCCTTATTCAACGACTAGATGATGATACGGCTGAAAAGGCTCACCCAACTCTGAACCCCATACGCCAAAAAGTATCACCTAATTAGCACAAGGGATTACCAATAAGGATGCTTCTCCTATTAGGGTTTCTAAGAGGGTTTCGATACCGACGCTAATGAGGATTCTTTAGTATTAGGACATGATATGTTGGTTACCGAAGAGAGTTGAGAAAAAATTGGAAGGAAAAAAAATGAGAAAAAAAAAAAAAAAAAAAAAAGAAAAAGAGTGGACCTAAATCCCATTATAAGCACAAAAATTAGAAGTAGTCGCTAATCATTCAAAGGACCTTAAAGCTCATGAGGAAATGCAGTTTTGGTTATTTTATTTGTTTTTTTACATGTCTTGAAATCTTATATATGGGAGATTCTTTTGGGAGGTCGGTGATCATTTTTTCATTTCTTTTTTATTTTATTTTATTTTATTTTTCTTTCAATTTTCATTTAGTGATCACCAACCATATTTGTTGTTCTATTTTAATCATATATAAAATGCCAGCATTTGTTAATATAAATATACTATACATTCACCAATATATTCTAAGAAAATTATATCTAGACTGTAACATGCAAATTTGTATATCTATGCATGTATATTTTTATATATGAATACATATATAAAAGTAAGGACCAATATTTTAGCAAATTTTAGCAATGCCCCTCTTCTATTGCAATTCTAGAGTGTCACACAACCAGATAGATGATCGTATAAGCCTCTCACCAAAGACTGTTTTGAATGCCTTTAAAGCATTAATCAAGATGCATCTCAAGGTATTGATTGATTTTCTTTGGATTTCTTCATATTTGATTGAGAAATAGTGGAAACCCAAGTTGGCGTTGCAACAAATAATTTCTTCAAGAAAGGAGTACTATTATGGTCATCACACAAACACAAGCATTCGTTTAAATTATAAATTATTCGAGTATTGTAAATTTGATTAATAGCTTAACTATTGACATTAAGTTAAAATTGTCAAAATTTATATATATTTTAAGGTTATAAATCATATTTAATATTAATTGTAATACTTTTCATATAATACTATCTCATACATATTATTTATGATGATGTTTGACAATAAGAAAATTATACAAAATATAAGAGCATTTAGAAAAAATAATTTCATATTGATTGATTTTCATTGTTTTTACATCATTTGCTTTTATGTTTACAAAAATGCATATAAAAGGCATTTAAATGTCATTTTCATATAATACTATTCCATGTCTCATGCTTTAAGCGTATGCTGCCTCTAAGAAGAGCATGCATTGATCAACCTCCAAATGATTCAATAACCATCTCTAATTCACATAAAATACATATAACGTTTTACTTAAATAATCACAAACTCAAGATCATTATTAAGTACACATCTCGCATAACAAGGTTTCTAAAGTTTAACTAAAATGATTTTCCAATTAACGAGAAGAAACGGATACTCGCCTTTCTTTCTTCCCAATGCACCCTAAAAATCTGTCACTTCCTACTTGAAGGATTAAATGTAAGGTTCAAAAAATTTATAATTTGCCTTGCTGACCATTATACAATAGAGAAAACTCGATCTACTAGCCCTTCTCTAACAAAATGATCTAAATTAAACCTAGATCACAAAGAAATAGTATGCTAGTGATGCAGGGCAACATTAGGGTTTGGTGTTGCCGGGCTCTAATGCAATCCTAGGGTTCGTGAATGCTTGTGAATGCAGATTTTTTAAGATGTATTTGAAATTTTAAGCACTTTTCGCGCAGCCGCTTCAGATCAATTAAGCTTCAGCATTTGCCTGCAAAAAATTCCACAATAATTTGAAATAACTTTCGTTGGCAATAGGGTGTCCTGAGTCACTAACAGGAAGAGCGGTCGGCACCGGTTCCGAATCAAAGGAAAGGCTCCGGTCCAGAAAGATAACTCGCACTTCGAGTTGTACTTGCCATGCGGGTGTGTTCGGAGGTGGTTTCACGTTCCGAAACCACTGCCGCAGCGACCCGCATTTAGATTGCCGCTCCTACAAGATAATTTCTACCCCGAAAATCACAACACGAGAAAAATAATTAAATAAATTCATTTAGGGTATGGGAAGAAAACCAAAAACAACACGCCGGTTAAACCGGGAGCGAGAAGGGTGATCCGAGTGAAAATTCTTGTGGCGGCTAGGAGGGCAAGCGACGGCTGGGCAGTGGAAGGGGCGGCTTAGGACTGCGGTGGCTGGGGCCCGCGGGCGGCGGCGGCGGCTAGGCAAGGTCGGCAGGGGCAGCGGCGGGCTGGGCAAGCGCGGCAGCGGCTGGTGGCGGGCGGCCTGGAAAAACACCAGTGGCGATGCGGCACGCAGCGGCGGCTGGGGGTGGTGGCATATGCTTGTCCTGCAAGGGAGAGGTCCGAAGGCACAAGGGAGAAGGTCTCGAAGGTGGCAGCTAGGGTTTGAGAGGGAGGATTTGGAAACTAGGGTTTTCCGGGGGAAACAAGAGCCGTTCTCGCTGTTTGGAGAAACCTCAGAATTATTATTTATCAAAACTGAAATTAACATACAGATTTTGGGTATTATAATACCCTCAAAGCAATCTAGACTTTAGAATATTTTTAATAAACGATCGGAGGGTTAATATTCGTCCCTCTGGTCAATAGATGAAACGGACAAAAATAAATGCCAAAATAAAATTGAAACGGACAAAAATAAATGTATAAAATAAAACTGAAATGTCAAGGTCGATATGGGTCCGGGCGGGCTCGGCGGCGGGACCCGCGTCGAAGATGGTCCCCATCAGCTAGTTTCATCAAAAATAAAAGAGATGATAAAAGCATACATTACAACTATTGTCAAAGGATACAGGAAACCAAGTGCAACGACTATCATCACTACATATCTTGTCAAAGTCTGCCAATGTTTAACCCTAGCCTCTTGGTTGTTCATGATATAGAAGAATGAGAAGATGGTGCTAGCATCAATAATTGAAAAAATGAAAGGCGTCAAGGCTACATAGATTAAAAAAGGTGATGGTTTAGCTGATAAGAGAACGATGTAGTTGTCAACAGGAGAGGAAGGTTCGCTTACATGGAGAGTAGTTGAAGAAGAAAACAAGAGACATGAGAGCTTCGAGCTCTCTTTCTCTTTGAAGATGAGAGGAAAAGAAGAGATCAAGATCTCCATTATGTAATTGCTTCCTTACACGCTAAGTGAAGAGGGCTATAAAGGCCAAGAGATTTAATATATGGAGAAAATAGTGGTTTGTTTTAAGTAAATAAAATTTGGAAAAATTGAGAATAACTATTTAATAATACCAAATAAGAGATGAAATTTTCTAAGAAGAAAATCTTTAACAAAATAAATAGTTTAACATTGAGATATGATAGTTACAAAATTTTCAAACTTGGTAAGTATTAGACTCGCACTCAAGTTTGTTACCCAAAAAAAAACTAAAAACGTCGATATAACAAAAGATCTTTCCGTTTAAAATATAAGCTCAGCATATATGGTAATTGATAGGTGGTCAGCCATTCTTCATCCCCATACTCCTAGAGCATCTGGTATCAAGTTCCTTTCTTCAGCCAAGCTTCCTTACAATAAAACTCCAAATAGTTGCTAATCTTTCCAATTTTAATCAAGAGTTTTCTTGGAGTAACTCTATGTAAGGTTACCAGCTACAAAGGTCCGTCTCCAAAAGAAATTTGAGCCCAAATAATTAAGTCTATATTGTTAAAATCATAAAGGAAAAATGTAGAAAGAAGTTGGACATTCGGCTCCACTTTTGTTGTTTGTTCATGTTTTGGGATTATTTTCATCCATAACATTCCTTATTTGACTCAAATAAACAAGCACAAATGGTGCAAACTCCTGTTTTTCATTGTTTGGGGTCCATAGTAAGGTTGATCACTATCCTTCAAAACAATAAGACTCCATTTCTGAAATATCTGATGGATGCACAAAGGTTTCTTCTTGATCCAACCTTTCATCAACTGTAATTTAGATGAATATCTTTACGCTATGCGTATTTCACCCAGATTGCCGTACTTGAGCTAAAGAGATATAAGTATGTAGAGCAAAATCCCCCATTAGAGCCTTTGCTACTTTGCAATTTAGATAAGCCATTCTATGATGTAAGGTGAGTGATTTGTTTTCAAGTTGATCCAAGCCCAACTTGAAATCAAATCGAACTCATGATAATAAACTTGAAATCAGCTTGTGGGACAAATTTCTTTAATTTGAGCCCGCTCGGCTTGAACTCAGCAAACCTCTTGCCAATCAAACCCCAAGTAATTAAATCATTTAGATTTATGTTTTATGGTTTGTAATAAATTAATATGTATATATGTTATTTTACAGTACTCATATACATGTATAGTTGAAGGTTCTAATTGCATACAATACAATATTCATAACAGACCTCAAGTTGAACTGAGCCAATCTAGGCACAGCTTGAAAATGTATCAAACCAACATATTGTTGGGTTCAAGTCATTTGGCTTGATTTAAGCTTGACTCAAGTAAAATGTAGCATCTCAAACTATACTAAGCAAAGTATCGGCTATTTTTAGCTGGACCCACCAGGCTAAATTTCACGATTTTTTGCTCATATAACTTCCCAAGAGGTCACTTATCTTGGTTGTACTCCGTAGGCACTTAAACTTTGTAATTCTTATCTAATACTCTACCAATAATCTCAAAAAGCACCTTATTTAGTATTTCTTATTTTTTACTTAAGTAATTCTAAATATTTTCTCCCCGACCAATGTGAATTCAGTTTATTTCTGCCATTCTTCTCTTCTAGAAGCCCGCCAAGAGCCGCACCTTGTCCGAGCTATCATGCCTCAGCGATAACTCTCCAGCCTCTTCATATTTACTAATCACAAATTCAATTTCAAATGATTTCCATCCAGCAAGCTAAATTCTTGGCCTTATTCATGATCACCAATCTATCATCTAATTGTGGATATTTGAATCCGATTAAAAAGCACATGGCATCTCGATAACATAAAATATTCATCTTTTTGCAGCCCTGATTAGTGATTTATTAGTATAGCCAACTCAAGCGTTGTGTTGTGTTGCATAGTTAAGCTAGTTTTCCATAAGGACCGGCTGCTAGCATGCATAATACGGGAGGACAAATTATAACTGAAGAAAATTTTTTGCCTAAAATTAAAATATTTATCTGGAAATATTTAACCATTCTTGAGCTAAGAAGGATGTTTTAAGGAGCTCAAAGTTTGAAATATCACATAGTAAACTTAGAAAATGGTGTCGAGAAAGCATATCATATAACTGTTGATAATGCCTATTAGATATCTTTTAAATAGAGAACATAAATTTTACTTCAGAGAAGCAAAAATAAGGCCAATGCAAAAACCCAAAAACATACCTAGTAATGATGCAAATGCAAAATACTGCATCCGTTGTAAGTGAACTGGTATTTCATTAGCTATATCATGATGAATGATGGGAAAAAAGGCTGGCCAGTTTTTCACCTCTATGACAATTCCAGCTGTAATAGAAAATAAAGGATGGATCTAAATAACAAGGTTGTATCCTACTTGCAAATAACAAAACACTCCAGAAATATCCTTGTATTTTTCAATAAAATAATAAAAGTACCTCGTGCTGCAGCTGCTTCTTTACGCTTAAGATCCTGCACGACAAAGAAACTGTCAAAAAATGGTCACAGAGCACATTCAAACGTAAGAAACCAAATATTACTCTAAAATTTCCATAAGTTACTGAAACATAATAAGCAGTTTTCATGCTAAAACAAATTTTAATGCTATTTAGATATAACAGAAAGCAGGTTCAATAACAGATTGTATCATGTGCAATAGATAAGATAACAATGCCTATTAATGAGCAGGGAGATATTCTTCAAAAATATTGCTTCAACAATATGTTGCATATATCATAGTAGCGTAACCACAACTTTCAAAATATTCAAATAATTGGCATTCATAATTATCATGTGCAATTAAAGAAAGAAAGTTCAAAATAAATGTATGCCAAAATCAGAAACGCAACAAAAATATTAATTAAAGGGGTTGTTTAGTTGAATGCCATGTTAAATATTATTGAAAAAATAGGTTATTTACATAAAAAGCTAGTTAAGAAATAGTGTCAGTTAGATAGCATTATATGCTTGGCTCAATGTTATTAATACTCCATTTATTTTGATAAGTTTCTTGTAAGTTCATTACCCATAATATTTTCCTTTTATATTTTCTTAATGTAGAATGTGTACAAAAGTGCAGAAAAAGAAAAAAAAAAAGCAATCGTGTAATGGTGGGTCAAAAGATGAAGGAAACCATAGATGCTGAAAGAAAAATCTTAATCGGTGATGAAAACATGGCGGAACTCTAATCTCATGAAAATTGCCAAAATAGATGTGAAGAACGCAACAGCACAGTGGATCGTGTGGATATGTTGCTCGATTTTGGATGCTATCTCAATAACATGGTTGGGTGGTACTTTCAAAAATAAATGGAACTAGAGATAGCATGGCATGCAGCCAAACACATTTTAGCTCCAAATTATAAGAAGAAAACATAAGAAAAAAGAGAGATAACAGGCTTCAAACAGCCCCATAGAGCAATTGATGTAATAGCTTAAAGCTTAATCAATAAATGAAAGTAATTAAATATGAATAGAACTTTATTTACACTATTTTGCTAGTACATAATAAATATATGGTTTTCATCATGTTTCTGCCCTACCATCCCCTATTCCTGTACAATACCATTTACTTAGTTCCTATTAAAGCAGCTTCTCCCTCTCTTCATCTTAAACTTGACTACTGTTACTCTTAAAGAAGTATTTTCATTGTCAGATGTTTCAAAAGTTTGGATCCGGGGCACTTTGCAGAGTATTGTAGACATACTTTCTTTCTAAAAAGGTCTCCTCCAAGTCCCACTCTCATACACATAATAAGAAAATCTACATATTTTATTTACAGTTCAGAAAGATGTACAAAATGGTAATCACGCCTTCTTCCAAGTTTCTGACTTACAAATCAACGAAATATGATTTCAATAAATCTTCAGCAGTTGTGAGTACCAAAAATATTTCTATTAGTTACTCTCGTCAAATAAGAGACCTTTTTTGTCAAGGATTAGTTTAAAATACGTATTGGATCCATTTGTGAAATGAGGTTGCCACAAGCTGGAAGGACTCATTATTAAGTTGAAATACTTAGGTAAAGCAATGGTTTTGACCGTAGTTCTCAAAATTTTGCTGAATATTTGTTCTCTCCTTTTTGTCAGCGAAATTAGCCTGTACGTATTAGTCTTCAAATTTGGTAAATTGATTTCCATGCACCCAAAAAGTCAGTTTAGTTCACATTTGGCTCAGTCATTTGGTGGCCATCCCAAAAACATTTTGAAATTTAATAGATTTTCTTTTCAGATTGGTTACCAAATTTAGCAAAAAAAGAATAGAATTTTATCTGCATATTTTAACTATTCATTGATCTTGTCAGCTCACTTGTTTTATTGCCCATGCGCATTAGGTGCAAATCATTATGGGCTCTACTAGTCATAGAAATCTTTCTTTTAAACTTGTTGCTCAGACTTAGGGTCCTAATCCTATTTTTACATATAATAATAGCAGTGTCATATTCATTAGTTGATTATCTTAGGGCACTCGAATTTACTTACATATAGGTTAATAATTAAATGCCTTTTATATATAATATCTCAATTTCATATGTTGCGTTTTAACCATGGTATTATTCATTCAAATTCTTGCTCATATGAATCTCAATAGAAAATATTATCTAACACAGATAATGTCAAATGTTTTAAGGTGCTTAAAACCTCTCATGTTTCATCAGATAATCCTCATTGATATTAAAAATGTTATTTTGATTGCCAGTATCTAATCAATTATTCCACTCAATAATTTCGCACCCATTTATTTTTTAGCAAGTCAACATTTCTTTTGCACCTCAAGCATTTGACAATATTCCTATAATTCTAGATTATTCTCATGCTCATAAAGGATAGATATTATGATCCTCTTAGGAAAAGCATTTATAATGGAATGACAAAAGAGAGACTAAATAATTTAACAGTATTCATTTTGTTAATAGAGAGATTATGAAAAAACAATGTATTAGGATTTTGTTATTAGCTGAGATCCTTTGATTACTAATACTTTAAAAACGACAGGAACATATTATTTATTTAAAAATTAAGCTTCTGAAACTCAGATTAATTATTCTCTTCAAAAAAAAAGAAATCATTAATATTGCAAGAATTGCCAGATTATTCCAAGTGATTATTAGACAACCCAACATCGATTATTGATCTTAAAAATGAAAATAAAGAGAAATAAAAATGCTAATTATAAATGCCTTAGAAGTAAATAGTCAAATTTTAAGAAGAGTAATATATATGTTTTAAGAGTAAAGATTTAAATCTTGGATAGTGGACTTTAGAGGGTAAAGCCAACTTTATGTTGAAATTGGTTGCCAGTTATATTTAAGAAAAAGCTAAGAGAATACTTAGTGAATCAGAAAGAAGAGCACCAAATATTTAAAATAGTTGGTGGTCAAAACAAGATGTTCAAGTAAAATTAAACACAGATATACTATACACTCAAATTTCATCATGTCAGGCCCTAAAATAAGAATATATTAATGATAGTATAGATGAATTGATTATTTTATTATGCCTTTTATTGAAGATTTCACCAATTCATAAAATGAGGTTAAAAGTTATAAAAATAATATTAAATGCACTTTCAATCAATAAGTATATAAAAGTGAGAATAGGAATGGTTTAAAAAAAAATGGCGAGTGGAAAGGCAATATGATTAAATAGCATCTCCATTGAAGTGTGAAAATGTTTGGGTGAAAAAGGACTTTCTTGAAGCCTAAAACAATTGGCGGAAGAGTAAATAAGAACATTAGTATAATTATTTGCAAAATAAAAGTGATGCTCAAGATAGTGCATATTAAATAAGTATTAAGCAAATGAGTAAAACATTAAAACATTGAGAGAGAGTAATTAAATATTAATGGGATAGTCATATTTCACAAAACTAATTTAATTTTATGCCATGGAGGTCCACCATAAAAACCATATTTTACTGAGGGATTTGATGGAGAAATTGAGATAATGAAACGATCTTTATTAATCTTTATTTAAGGGCTTATGATAGAGTAGCAAGAGAAGTTCTTTGATGGAAAGAATAAGAATGAGACAAATATTGATATTAAATTATGTACAATAAGGTTCTAAGCATGTGTTCAATTGCTAGGTGACTTGATAATTATTTTCTTATTATTATTGAATTTCATCAAGGCTCTGTTTTCATTCTATGTCTTTTTGCTTTAATTATGAATGTTCTTACTAAACAATTCAAGAGAAGATTCGTTGGTGTATTTTATTTGCAAATGACATTCTCTTAATTGATAAGACTAGGGATGGAATTAAATAAGAAGTGCAAGAAGTTCAGATACATTTGTTCAATTATTCAAAATAATGAGAAATAGAGAGCGATATGACTATAATAATTCAAGTTGGTTGGATGAAATAGAGAAGTGCTTCTAGAGTATTGTGTATTAGAAAATCTCATTCAATATTAAAAGAAAATTTTGTAAAGCAACTATACAATCAGCTATAATATATGGGCTAAATGTTGGCCAATAAAGAAAAAGCTTGCATATGAGATAGGATGCTAAGAGGGATGAGTGTGTATGCTCAAAAGGATAGAATGAGAAATGAGTTTCTTCATAGCAAGTTTGAAATGGCTCCAATAGCGGATAAAATTAGAGAATATCATCTTAGATAGTTCAGGCATATTAAGTGTAAGTTATTTAATGCCCCTGTCAGAAAATTTTAATGTTGAAAGAGAAAGAGAAAGACCTAAAAAGATATGAAAAGAAACCATTAAAAAAAATATTCTCTATTTGGAACTTAGGGAGAGACTTCTATTTGATCGTGCATAATGGAAACAAAGGATTCATATAGCTAACCCCACCTAATTAAACTAAGGCTAGTGTTGTTGTTATGTTGTTGTAAATCAAAAGAACATAAATATGAGTTCAAGGCTCCGTACATATCTTCCTATGAATTATCCATAAGTCATTCCTATGTTTAAGCATATTCTAATCAATGCAAAATTCAAATTGCTTCAAAGCTTAGAAATTCTGTATGATTTTAAATTTTAATCAAGAGTTTTAAGACGTGTAATTGCAAGATAAATATATAGATGTAGTTTTAGTAAGGAACTTATAACCTCATAAAATAACTAACTTGCAATGCTCAATAATATATGCTAAATATGGTGGATAAAGTTTAACTTTGAGCCACCTCTATTATTATCATAAACCCATAAAAGAAGTTGGATTTATCTTTCAAGATAATTTAGTAGTTTTATAAATGCTTGAAAAATAGAAGCAGTTTGTTTCTTTTCTATGGAGTAGTGCATTTTTCCCTGGGTCTTAGCTCCTAATTTTACATAAAGATAAATGGAAATTCCATGTTTTCCCACTTAAGAGTGATGACAACATTAATAAGATGATGCTCAAGATGGCCTTCAAAAATTGAATGAAACAATTCCTCGTGCTTAATCTGTAAATTCTATGAACTCCTGTCTAGGATTAGTCATCATAGAAATGTGCAGATCATTCCAGTTTCATAGGAAATAACATAATATTAGGCACCATAATTCTAAAATGCTTATATTGATGCATTTCATTCAATTGGAATAACAAAAATAACTTCTTTGAGACTAAAAAACTATTGTAAATGACGTTATAACTTAAGAAAATGAATGTCAAGACTACTTTCTTGGAGGGGAGTTTATTTCCAACAAAAAGAAGATCCCTCTCATAGAAAAAATATGCTGCTAAACTTCTTAAATAGACTTGTCTTTTAGGTGGTGAATTTGTTGAAACTACTCTTAAAAGTTCAACCATTTTTTACTACTAATTTATCTCAATATTGATCATTAGTAAGAGAAATTGATTTATTTAAGTATCATTATGACATTGTAAGCCGTGCAAAAGCAAATGTAGAAGCATTGTGAAGCTAATCTTCTTATACTTCAATTTATCAGAAAGTTCCATGAAAATACGTAAAAGGAACGAAGGCAGTTTGTTTCCTTTCTATGGAGTAGTGCAGTTTTCCCTCGGTCGTAGCTCCTATATTTACATAAAGATAAATGGAAATTCCACATTTTCCCACTTTAAGAGTGATGACAATATTAATAAGATGATGCTCAAGAAGGCCTTCAAAAATTGAATGAAACAATTCCTCATGCTTAATCTGTAAATTCTATGAACTCCTGTCTAGGATTAGTCATCATAGAAATGTGCAGATCATTCCAGTTTCATAGGAAATAACATAATATTAGGCACCATAATTCTAAAATGCTTATATTGATGCATTTAATTCAATTGGAATAACAAAAATAACTTCTTTGAGACTAAAAAACTATTGTAAATGACGTTATAACTTAAGAAAATGAATGTCAAGACTACTTTCTTGGAGGGGAGTTTATTCCAACAAAAAGAAGATCCCTCTCGTAGAAAAAATATGCTGCTAAACTTCTTAAATAGACTTGTCTTTTAGGTGGTGAATCTGTTGAAACTACTCTTAAAATTTCAACCATTTTTTACAACTAATTTATCTCAATATTAATCATTAGTAAGAGAAATTGATTTATTTAAGTATCATTATGACATTGTAAGCCGTGCAAAAGCAAATGTAGAAGCATTGTGAAGCTAATCTTCTTATACTTCAATTTATCAGAAAGTTCCATGAAAATACGTAAAAGGAACGAAGGCAGTTTGTTTCCTTTCTATGGAGTAGTGCATTTTTCCCTCAGTCGTAGCTCCTATATTTACATAAAGATAAATGGAAATTCCACGTTTTCCCACTTTAAGAGTGATGACAATATTAATAAGATGATGCTCAAGAAGGCCTTCAAAAATTGAATGAAACAATTCCTCTTGCTTAATCTGTAAATTCTATGAACTCCTGTCTAGGATTAGTCATCATAGAAATGTGCAGATCATTCCAATTTCATAGGAAATAACATAATATTAGGCACCATAATTCTAAAATGCTTATATTGATGCATTTAATTCAATTGGAATAACAAAAATAACTTCTTTGAGACTAAAAAACTATTGTAAATGACGTTATAACTTAAGAAAATGAATGTCAAGACTACTTTTTTGGAGGGGAGTTTATTTCCAACAAAAAGATCCCTCTCGTAGAAAAAATATGCTACTAAACTTCTTAAATAGACTTTTCTTTTAGGTGGTGAATCTGTTGAAACTACTCTTAAAATTTCAACCATTTTTTACGACTAATTTATCTCAATATTGAACATTAGTAAGAGAAATTGATTTATTTAAGTATCATTATGACATTGTAAGCCGTGCAAAAGCAAATGTAGAAGCATTGTGAAGTTAATCTTCTTATACTTCAATTTATCAGAAAGTTCCATGAGAATACGTAAGAGGAACGAAAGCAGTTTGTTTCCTTTCTATGGAGTAGTGCATTTTTCCCTCGGTTGTAGCTCCTATATTTACATAAAGATAAATGGAAATTCCACGTTTTCCCACTTTAAGAGTGATGACAATATTAATAAGATGATGGTCAAGAAGGCCTTCAAAGATTAAATGAAACAATTCCTCATGCTTGATCTGTAAATTCTATGAACTCCTGTCTAAGATTAGTCATCATAGAAAAGTGCAGATCATTACAGTTTCATAGGAAATAACATAATATTAGGCACCATAATTCTAAAATGCTTATATTGATGCATTTCATTCAATTGGAATAACAAAAATAACTTCTTTGAGGCTAAAAAACTACTGTAAATGACGTTGTAACTTAAGAAAATGAATGTCAAGACTACTTTCTTGGAGGGGAGTTTATTTCCAACAAAAAGAAGATCCCTCTCGTAGAAAAAATATGCTGCTAAACTTCTTAAATAGACTTGTCTTTTAGGTGGTGAATCTGTTGAAACTACTCTTAAAATTTCAACCATTTTTTACTATTAATTTATCTCAACATAGAACATTAGTAAGAGAAATTGATTTATTTAAGTATCATTATGACATTGTAAGCCGTGCAAAAGCAAATGTAGAAGCATTGTGAAGCTAATCTTCTTATACTTCAATTTATCAAAAAGTTCCATGAAAATACGTATAAGGAACAAAGGCTGAGCACTTTGAACGAAGGATGAGCACTTTAATGTGGAAACCTTCTCGGATCAAGTATCATGGCTACAATTAATACAAGAAGTCAGCCATTAAAACATATATTCATGTTGAAGGTATCCAGTCACACTGAAAAGTAAGAAGCATAAGATATAATGTTCTAAAAACAGACAGGTATATTTAATACCCCTTTTGATATTAAAACAAGAATAGTTTAGATTTTCCAAAGATAATTTGGTTGTCCTCTTGCACAGCCTATGGATCTATGCTACAATTACTGTGAAGCTATACGTATTGCCATCATCCTATCTAGTGTGTGTAGTGACCACGCATTACATTATTTGTTCTCCTGTTAGATATATCACTGTGAGTGTGTTTATCTATCTATCTATCTATCTATCTATCTATATATCTATCTATTTGTGTGTGTGTGTGTATATATATATATATATATTTCATATATGATCAGCATGTCCAAATATAGGAAACTGATTGTATCCGTATATTTTTGTCTTAGAAAATACATTTTCTCTTCTAGTCAACTCTGCCTCTTTCGCTTGGAGTTCCTTCTCCTTCTTCTTCAAGTCCTGCATGAAACAAGAATATGAGCAAGTCAGAACAAAAAGCTCTAGAATGATGACATCCAGCTGGAAAAAATATACCAAGTAAACCAGTAATTAGGAAGTATTCTAAAGTTAAATTATGATATTTATAGAAAAGAACATTTGTCTTCATTTGGTATAAATCACACAGTCCCAAAAAGTCATGGAAGCTATAAAAAGCATAGAAAGGACACTAAGTAAAACATTCTTTTATCAATGCACTTGTATTTATCGTGTTCTTTCTCTCTTGATGTGTTTTTTTTAATTGTTGCATGAGTGATAAACAAGGAAAGCATATTGGAAAATCTTAACTTAAGCTGCAAATATATGTAGAAGAATAGATTGACATAATAAAGGCGAAAGGGATTAAAACATAATAAATTTGCAACATAATAAGAGGATAGAATTGCACTGCATGTACAATTTATGTTCAACAAGTGTCCATATTGATCATGCTCATATACGTGTCCAAGAAGTTCCAGCATGTTATGTAAAACAATTCATTATGCCTTGTCGATGCAAGCAATCAAGTTTAATGGAACCTTATCAAGTACAAGGGTTTCTGAGTGTTCTCTGCATTTAGTGCAATGCCGAAATATTATGCCAATAGCAGAGTGTGTAGATGTAAGAATGTCTTGGGGTTTAGAATTTCCTAATACGAAATAAGGTTGATACAAGCATAAAATTACACAAAACATCAAAATTCACTGTTTTCCAACTTTTACTTCACACAAAGTAATCTCTTTTAATTCAATGCCAAAATATAGGGTTATTTAATTTGAGGTAAAAGAGATAAGAGTAACCTGATGCGTGAAGATGCATCTTGCCAATACGGGGTATATAAAAGGGTTGGGCCACTTGGGACAATTGTGCGCAACCTTATATTATTATTATAAGAGATTTGTTTTTGAGACTCAACTCGTGGCCTTGGGTCACACAACAGCAGCATTAATCATCGTGCCAAGACTCCCCCTTTTTTGAGACAAATGAGAAATTTAAGTAAATTAAATACAACTTTTAATTTTATTTAGTAAAATAAATATTCTATATATATATATATATATATATATATATATATATATATATATATATATATATAGTTAGGTGTTATTGATAGAGGCGTCAATTTAGGTTAAGGGTCGTGCATAGGTTCGACCTAAAACAAGTCAACTAGACTCAACCTGTTGTACTTATTTTACTAAGCAGGCAGAAACCCCAACCGAGACCGATCTATTGGGCACAAATACATAAAATTACAAAATTTTGACCCAAAATCAACATGTTTTGACCTGACATTAACCCCTTACTGCTAGAAAATGCCCCATTTTGACCCAAACCTGACTTTATGACATGAATCTCCAATAAACAGATCAACTGGGTTGATTTTGGGTTTTGTAGGTCAACCTAAGCCCGATCCGAATACTATACATGTTAAGAAAACCAACCTGAACTCAATCTGAATATTAATCGGGTCAACCTTGCCGCCCATTTTAAGTTGAGTTTGAGTCGTATTTTTGTGTCAAATCACATCTCAACACCTGTAGTTTTTGCAATGTTATTTTATTTAGTTGTTTGATAAGAGAAAAGGTTAAGCATATGTAAATTAAGAAATCTTAAAATAGGAGAAAATAAAAAATGACTATCAAAAGCAAGGGCTAGCTGATGCCGCGATGGATTGGGCCAAACCAAATAATGCTAGCAAGACAAGCTCTGACTACAGAGAACTTGCGATTATTGCTTCTCGAATATGGACGGGTTAACATCAAAGAGTGAGGTCCCATGAACATCGAGGAGAGACTGGCAAGGGCCACCAAGTGCAACACGCACAAAAAGCCCAAGTCCAGCAAAGATAGGTTCAACATTATTTTCTTTTAATCTTCCTAAATTGACTTGTTTTATGTATATTTGAAATTTGCCAGATTTTTCTGAAATTCAATTGTCTTTTTTTTTGTTTTAAGGCTACAAATTTTATCCCAAAATTTTAATATGCAAATACATTGCAACATACAAAAGACTTTATTTTGAAATTTTGTTGTGTTTATATTACTTTACCTTCAAATCATACCAAACCAATATTATAATTTTGCAAAATCAAGACAACATAAGAAATCTAATAAAAAACCTTAAATTTCACAGAGGTTATTGTCAAGTCTCTCGAATAAGAAAGGAGGAAGGTTGCGTTAGATAGTCAACAACCAATGAAAGATTTCATCGAATCTCCTCAGGTCAAGAATTTTTTAATAATTTGCGCTAGAGCTAAGTCATCCCATAAAAGCAATGCGTTGTATTGCCTAACTATAATAGAATGTGTGCAAAGGCCACTGTGTGGGCACCCTGTTGCAATTTCAAATATGCAAGTGTTCCGGCATTATGAACGAAAACGGATAAAGAGCCTAGTCTATGATAAGAAATGAAGATTAGATAGCTAGAATATTGACACTATTACTGGCTAACTTTTTGAGTTAATATATATTCTGAAGGATAAATATTATCTTCAAAAATAAAGTGGGTAGGAGAGAAAGCAATAAATTAATAATTTAAACTTTAAACTTTAGTACACGAGTAAGAATTGTCATAAAAATGGTGTGGGTATTACTCTGGATAAAAAATTAAAGATTAATGTAGCGGAAGTTAAGAGGTTGGGAGATAAAATAATATCCTTAAAAATTATGATAGATAGAATAATTTCTAATATTGTCAGTGTTTAAACTCCTAAAATAAAATTGTCTATAAGTATAAAGGAATTTTTTGCGTAACTTTGAGTTGATTCAACAAATACCCCAAGTAGAAATATTATTTATAAGAAGAAATTTAAATAAACATGTTGGAATTGTGATTAAATATTTTAATAGTATTCATGGTGATTTTAGTTTTGAAGAGATTAATGAAGAAGGAAATCTTAGGAAAAAAGATTTTAGAGTTTGATATAACATATAAAATTATGATTTTTAATACTTATTTTAAGAAAAGAAATGAAAATGTTATCCCTTATAAAAATAGGGATGCTAAAACTCAAATTAATTATGCTCATAAATAAATAAAAATCATTTATAGTGTAAATATTGTAAGAATATTCCCAGCAATTGTTTGACGGCCCAATATCGATTATTAGTTCTGGATATCAAAATAAGAAATAAGAATAGTACCATAAACCTAAAACATATCATAAGACTATATAGTAAAATCTTAAATGTAATATCGATTTTTTTAAAGTAAATTTTTAAGACCCGGACAATAGAATTTTGAGGGTAAAGCTAACTTTATGTGAAATTTGAAAAGTAGTTATCTTTATAATGTAGCTAAGAGTAAACTTGATGAATCAAAGAGAGAGTATTTAATAATAAAGATTGGTGATGGCAGCAAGATGTTTATGTAAATATTAATAAAAAATATGCTATAAAAATTATTTAAACCTAAAAATAAGGAGAACTGAAAATATAAAGTAGCTTGACATTAATTCAAAATAACAATTTGTGATATTGAAGTTGCTGCATTCAAGAATTTGTATAATAAACTAAAACTTGCAATGGAAGAAAGGTATATTTTTTTTCCCTTCTTTTTTATCTGTAAATTCTCATTGATAAACAAAGTAAACATACGGACTCGATTTATTAGACTAATGGTCGGGCTTTACAATATTTAACCACACAAACAAAGCAGCTCGCCAAAGTTCGCAAGATGGCATTAGGCCCGACTTGCAAGCCAAAGTTCGCAAGCCTCAAGGGGCGCACTAGATTCTTCCCATGTGGACCTGCGCTTTGGCCCATCCCGTAGGCCTTAAGGGGAAGCCCCATACCATTGAACGGGAACCTAAAGTACGGGAAAGAAAAAGGCTCCACCACATTACAGCCCATAGCCCGCTAAAAAAAAGAATAACAACAAAACTTAAAGATTATGGGCTGGACTCCTCCTAGTTGAACTGGACAAACACAAGGCTTGAAACCCATCTCACGACCCATAGCGCAATGGGCTTCAGCCCAAGCCCGTAAGCCTCAATAGGAGCCCATCTATGGGCCGTACAATTTGGCCCAGCCCGTGAGAGGCAGGCCAAAATGACCAAGCCCGTGAGGGACAAAGGCTGCGCGGTGGGCCTTAGCCCACTCCCTTGATTGTTTTCCCTAGTCCAACCAGTTTATTAAGGAGCCGCCACACATAACGATGAACCAGTTCAAGAAACCGATTCGATCAATGGACCGGCCCACACCTCGAGGAGACAAGTAACAGTTCCACTGCATGGGGAATAGGCGCGTCTGCTGCCCACGCGGGCACCCACGCTTGCCCCTGCTGCCCAAGCGCACACGCGTCTGCCCGCGCTGCCTACCCAGAGCCTGTGCTGACCGCAAACCTTGCCCGTGATGCCCGCCTGCTCAGCTCGGAAAGCCGCTGAGAGCCGCTCCTTTTGCCGATGAAGGAGGAATTTTAGGGGAGCCGCCTTTAAGGAGAGCCGAGAGATCCTTTCCGTCATAGCCTATCGCCCCTGTCCACGGCACAAAACTCCAGCTGATGAAACAAGAGCCTAGGCATCCCGAAGATGGCTCAGAGCCGGCCTGGATGTCTCCAATCACT
Source organism: Gastrodia elata (assembly GCA_016760335.1). Lineage (NCBI taxonomy): Eukaryota > Viridiplantae > Streptophyta > Magnoliopsida > Asparagales > Orchidaceae > Gastrodia > Gastrodia elata. Next base: position 10,359,731 of record CM028682.1, on the reverse strand, counting down.
TCCAGTGCAACGCTTTGAGAGTCGGGGATATGGTGTCCTGCACCTCGCCAACAGCAACTTATCCACAGGACGGCGATATCCCCCTCACCATTTGGTGATGGGTTCGGCCGCCCAGAACCATGCCACTCGAAGGTATCCTGCAGCCGCCTGAGGAAGGGGGGAGCTCGACTATCACTTGGTCCGAGGGAAAGGAGAAGATCTGTCGTTTTTGGGCTGTGGGGCGCCCCAAGGGAGCTGCTTGAAATTGCCTTGGGGCTTCTTGAAAATAATATATATATATATATAAGTTGGCTTAATTATTAAATTAGAGAGCCAAAGACTTAAATTAAAAAAAATATATCAATATAATAATCAAAAGGTCTTTTTAATAATTAAAATATTCAATATAAACGAATAGATTATTTTAAAAAGTGTTTTAATAAAAGTTGCACCAGTATAATTAATGTGAGTAAAATTAATGGTTATAAAGGTAATATTATTTTCATTCAGTAAGTTTGTAAAAATGAGATTTAGATGTTTAAAGAGTATAAATGTTGAACAAGTGATTAAGTCTAATGGCATCCTAATGAAATGTGAATGTCTAGGGAATGAAGAAAATTGTTGGATTACAAATTTATTTAATATTATTTTGAAGATAAAAAATGTCAAATGAGTGAAGAAATATTATTGTACTAGTGACAAAAATAAAGGCAATGCTCAAATTAATGTAACCTATAAAGGAACAAAGTTGATGAGCCATAAATTAAAATTTTGGGAGAGTAATTAGATACATATTATAAAAGAATAATCATCTCACAAAATAAATTTGATTTTATGTTAGGTAGATCTTCCATGGAAGTCGTACATTTACTAAGAGATTTAATTGAGAAATTTAAAGAGATAAAAAATTTCATCTAATCTTTGTTGACCTTGAAAAGACGCATGACTAAGTTCCACGAAAAGATCTTTCCAAGTGATTGTTTGATAACCCAACATCATTTGTTAATTTTAGAATTGAAAATAAGAGATACTAAAATTAATATTAAATCTAAAATATGCCCTAAAACTAGATGGTGAGTCTGAACAATGGCAATATAGACATCTTTAGGACTAAAATTTTAAAACTTAAATACTAAAATTTTGAGGATAAAACCAACCTTATGTGAAATTTAGTTATTAATTGTATTTGAAATGTACCAAAGAGTTTAATTGATAAATCAAAAGGTGGAGTACACATAATAAAGATTAATGGTGGTGGAAACAATATATTAAAGTTAAGATTAAAAAACAAATGTGCTATAAATTATGATTTAAATGTAAAATTAAAAATAATTCAGAGAAATACACACTAGCTTATCGTGATTCCAAAATAACAGATCATAATGCTAAAAGTGCAACATTTTATAATTTATATCATAAATTAGAAATTACTGAGGAAGAGAGAACATTTATAAGCTAATTAAATTAAGAGATAAAAGAATAAAACATTCGACTCATGTTAAATATATCAAGAAGTGATAATCAAAAAATTCTCTTTGGAGATAAGATAAACAACTTAAATAGATGGAATATTTTAAAAAGTTTTTAATGAAAGTAGTACCGATATAATTAATATATGTGAATTTAATGATTATAAAAACACAGTATTAATTACACTTCCATTCATCATGTTAGTAAAATTAAGATTTGTAATGCTTTAAAGAGGATGAAGAGCAAAAAAATGATAGAATCAGATGACATCCGTATTGATATATGAAAATATCTAGGTGAGAAATGAATTTTTTAGCTTATCATGTTATTTAATATTAATTTAAAAACTTAAAATGTCAATTGAGTGGAAAAAGAGTATTTTTATATTTCTATTTAGAAGAATTAAGGCGATGCTCAAGATAGTGTTGATTGCAAAGGAATCAAGTTAATGTGTCATATATTAAACTTTGGGAGAGAGTAATTAAATATAGATTATAAAGAGATACTTGTATTTCTTAAAATCAATTTGATTTTATGCTAAGTAGATCTACCATAAAAATCATACATATATTACGAGATTTGATGAAAAAATTTAGAAAAAAAAATATCTTTATTTTATTGTTACTGATCTTGAAAAGACTTATGAAAGAGTGCCAAGAAAAAATTCTTTGGAGAGAGCCTTGGAGAGAAAAGGAATTTATGATGTATATATTGTTGTTATTAGAAATATATATAATGGGGTTGTAACATGTGTTCAATCGCAAGGTGACTTGTCTAATGATTTTTTGGCAACTATTGGATTACATCAAGGCGCAGCACTTAGCCCATATCTTTTTCTTAACTATAGACATGTTATAGCTTAAAAAAATAGGGATGCTAAAACTCAAATTAATTTTTCTCATAAATAAAAAAGATCATTTATAGTGTAAATATTGTAAGAATATTCAAAGCAATTGTTTGACGACCCAATATTAATTATTAGTCTGGATTTCAAAATAAGAATAAAGAAAAGTACCATTAAACCTCAAAATTCTATTGTCTGGGTCTTAAAAATTTACTTTTATTAAAAGAATTAAATTTATAAATTCTGCCCATATTAAAGAGAGACGGTGACCAAAGAAGACATGAGAAAAAACTATTAGAAAAGATCTTTATTTGGAACTTAAAGGCTTATATTTGATCATGCACAATAGAAACAAAGGATTCATGTTGTCGACGCCACCTAGTGAAATTAAGGCTTGGTGTTGTTATTGTGGTCGTTATACATTGAAATTACTAAAGATAATTACAATGGAGTTGTAACATGCGTTTGATTGCTAGGTGGCATGTGTGAGGACCCGGTGCCGGGTCAGTGGGAGCTAATCCAGCACCGGTTGCTTGTGGGATAGCAATAGCAACAACAACAAAGTCCTCTAGCCGCAGGATCATATTGAGTGATTTACAAGACAAATATATAGAAATCAAACATAACTCATTTATTCATTAATTCATAAGTCTTGGATACAAAAGATCAAAATAAAAGAAAGTTATAAACTTTTTTTTTAATAGACAGAGTCAAAAAGAAAACGGTGGATCAGCAAGTAGCAGTATCAGCATTGCTCAGTTCTTAGCACCTTTCCTCAATGATGAACTCTTGATCTGGGCACATTTCAAAAGTGCGGCCAGTTGGTTGTAAAACTAAGTACTAATAGATCATCTTTACAAATGTTAAATAATAAGTAAAATAATCAATATTTGATAGGAAACAAAAGCTGTACAAACTTATTCCTGCAAACATGTTTCAATTGCACTTGAAACTTAGAATAAAAATAATTGCAGTCACAAAAATAAATACAGAATTTTAACGTTTGATATCTGAGGCAAAATATGATTTTGTTGGGCAATTACAAAATTGAGAAAAATGGGAATTCATTTTTGTATTACATATCCCAACTTCCCTCTATACCTGCCCCCTCAAAAGCTTATCAATATACGCTCCTTATGACACTCGATGTCGGACAGCCCCGTCCTAGCAGTTGTCTGATCAGATAAAAAGTATAAATCAACATGGAACCCTTGCTTCTCACTTAACCAAACTTGTTCATATATCATTTTATGTGACTCTAAAAAACAACTTTTATCAAATTTGGACGATACTGAGCAAAAAGCATATTTAAACAAGAGTAATAAAAGACATATAGTACCTTGTTCTTTAAGTTCAAAAATTCAACAATTCGGATGAGTGACAGTTCGCTCAATCTGCATTTAAGTTTTGATATTTTAAATTAGCCTTTTTAGCCAATATTATAATCTTCGTTTATATTTTGTTTCTCTTTTATTTTCTCAATTTGATAGAAGTCCATATTTTTAAGTTGTCGATGTGACAATAATATTTATAATAGCATTATTATTATCATTTTAATAATAATAATGATAATAATTATGTATGAAAAAGACAATGGAAACGAATGTATAAATTGCAGAACATAATAATAATGATAATAATAAAAAGGGAAATGACAGAATCAAATGCTTGAATTGAAATAATAGTCATTTTATAACATATGTATAGTTTTCATTATTAATTAATGAGAATCATATTAATATGAATGACAATATTTTATCATTATTATTTTCATAATAATAATTATTAAGTATGTATAAAATAAAAGAACGAAGAAATAGCAAATATAAATTCTCCTCTTTTCTTTCCCCCTTTCTCTATCTCTTAAACTTCTCTTCTTACCTTTAGGATTAGGATTGTCGGAATAACGGAGAGAGGTCGAAATGGGTGGCCGAACGGCTGGCCGGGGTGGCTGCAGCAAGCTGGCAGCGGCAGGAGAGGGCAGCTGGGTGGCCGGCTGCCGCTGGAGGGTTGGCCGGAGGCTGCTGGCTATTGGAGAGGGCTGGGCTGCTGCTGGCTGTGGGAGCTGGCTGGAAGGAGAGGCTGGGCTGCTAGTAGGGAAGAGGAGTAAGGCTGGGAAGAGAGGGGTTTGTGGGGAGAAGAGAGTGGCTACGGGGTTTTATAGATAAGAAGGGGAGAGGGAGAGGGTGTTGATCGCCCAATTTGGCCGACCATTCCTGCGCCAAACGGCGCAGGAAGGTCTCTGGCACGGCGCAGAAGCTTCCGCACCTGAAAGGCGCGACAGGGAGGGGGGTCAGCAATCGCAAGGATAAGGGAAGAAAAATAGGGGGAAAACATGGGAAATTTTAATATTTATTTTAAATTAAATTTTTCGTATTTTTCCATCGTTTGGCTTCCAAAAATAAAGAAACTTGACACCGATGTGTGTTATGACATAACGAACACACTCGTCAAAAATTTTTGATTCAAACAATTATTTTATTTTATATTAATTTCTGAAGTTTAAAATTTCAAAACGATCAAACTGGCGTTCAGAATTTGATGAAACTTTTAGAGCAGCCTTTAAATAATATACTGAATACAACGACACTGAAAATGATAAATTCGGACACATATTTCAATGTTCATGATTTACTAGATTTAAATAATTCAGAAAATAAAGCGGAAGCTTCCGTTATTCGGATTTTTCCCAAACTAGGGCACTTTGATCTAAAAATTATTTCTATCTAAAGAAAATTTTGTTTGCCCTAATTTGAAATTCTATGAGGTCCTGATGTCTGAGCCGAGTTTTAACCTAATTTGAAAAGTAACGATATTGGGTCGTTACAGCATGTCTAATGATTTTCTTATGGCATCGAAGCTCTGCTCTTGGTTCAAATCTTTTTAATCTAATTAAGGATGCTCTTCCTGAACACATTTAAGATAGAACTTCCTTAATGCATGTTATTTGCAAATAGTATTTTATTAATTGAAAAGATTATGGGTGGATTTAAAGCAAAATTAAAAGTTGATGACTACTTTAAAATCTAAAGATTTTCATATTAATAGACCTAAAACAGACTATATTGAGTGTAAATTTAATCGAAATGAAAGCTATAATCTCGAGGGCCTAATTATTGAGGAACAGTTGATCAAGAAGGGCAAGAGATTCAAATGCTATTGTTTAAGCTAACAAAATTATATAAAATAGAGAGCAATGTGATTAATAATATCCAAGTTGGTTGGATGAAAAATAGGAGCACTTATAGAATGTTATGCGATCAAAACGCCTCACTCAAAATTAAAGAAAAGTTTTAAGGAACAACTCTATAACAGGACGCTAAGGTAGAAGAGTTGGTATACTCAAAAGGATAGAATGAGAATTGAGTTCAATTGTAGCAAGGTTGGAGTCGCTCCAATAGTGGATAAGATTAGAGAATTTTGTCTTGGATAGTTTGAGCATATTAAGTGTAAACTGTTCAATGCCCTGTTCAAAATTTTGAACATAAAAATTTTTCTCATATTAGATGAGGAAGACCAATAAAGATATGGGAAGAAATCATTAGAAAAGATCTTCTTTAATTGGTACATTGGAATAGGTTTCTATTTGATCGTTCACAATAGAAAAGGATTCATATAACCGTCCCCACCTTGTCGGACTAACGCTTAGTGTTGTAATTGTTGAAATTCACACCATAAATTAAGAAAAAGAAATCAATAATTTAGACCTCATGTCAATACAAAGATTTGATAGAGAAGCAAAAAATATTATTATTAATTCATTATAAAATTTATACCTAGTCTTATTTTTAGCTAAAACAATCAAAAAATAGCTACTAGTGTCCTTCAAGTTGTGGTCTAAAACTGCATATTTTAATTTAGCAATATCAAATATCCAAAAAATGGGAAAGTGCGCAGTCCAGGATTCCAACTGTGGCTCTATAGAAGAATAAAACAGGCTGGGACACAAGTTGTAAGCAAAGTTGAACAAAGAAACCTCACTATCGACATCATGGCATAGATTAGCTACTAGAAGAAATGGCTCGGTCTCAATAAGTCAAAATTGAATGCAATAGAAGCACAACTCGTTTTGTGCAGAGCACAGCCATCTGCAATCAAGATCCAATCTCTCTTATTACCGTGTGCAAATTAAAGCTATAAAATAGAGAAACGAAATGAGCACAAACTTTCAACCAATCAGTCAACAGATATTAAATTGAGCACAAATGATAAAAGGGATTTGAGAAACAACTTGTGTCAATAAACCAAACCTGCCAAAGCATTCAAACCACTAGAGATTTAATTGATGACCTTCGCTTCTACAAGTCAACTTGACCAAATGAGACAACAATGGCTGCACCAAATGCAGTTTCATAAGAATAAGGTTATAAACATGGTGAAAATGTCACCCATCTCAATGAACAAACCATCATGATGAGTGAAGCATTGAAACTGTAATAATTTGTTTCTAAAATTATTTAATAATATGGGTGATTATAATATTAATTAAAATTTGGCAATGTTAATATTAAAATGCCAAATAAAATTCAATTTAAGAATTTACATGTCAGAGGCTTAAAGTTGAAATTATCTAAGGTAGTTGTGTATTAATCCAAAGGCTTCACAGGGATCAATGCTACCAATGTTGGGGGATACCACAGATATTGCTTTGTCAAAAGCTCCTTGGCATGCTTCTCACATATAAATGAAGCATTTTTCTTCAATAGTTTGGAAAAGGTTTAACATCTTCCCAAGATATTAGAAATAAACCTCCTTATATATTATAAAGCCGCCTAGTAGGAAGCGTAATTATTTAAACATTTTAGGAATTAAAATTTTAACTAGATTTTTCCTCGATGGATAGATTAAGGTTTGTTTAGATCTAGATTGAAGATATATTATCGCCCCAAGCCCCCAAAATTAATTAATTTTATTAATTATAGAAGGTAACTCTTGATTAATGAGTATAGTGATTAGACAAACGTAAGACAACATAGATCTTAAGGGGAGGGGTAGAAGGAATTAGGCCATGCCAAGATCATATGATTATGCCATCTCAGGTTGACTTGTGACTTGTGATTCAATCCACCAACATTAGAGGGTGGTTATTAGAAATTTTTATTAGCAATCCTAGATTACCTCACCTCAAATATCCCAAGTACAGTGATAAAATTTGTGAGTGATTGGGCTCTCACATGTCAACTAGAGTCATGTCTGACTAGAATTATAGATGGCCAAAGCAAGACAATCCATTGATTGTTAAGCATTTGCTTAATGATACGCAAGAGGTGCATGTGCCTATATTTTAAGCCATATGTAATTCTAGCAGCATGGATTGTTACATATATGTGAGAGATTTAACATGTTGATTTGGAAGCTCTAGTAACAGGTCTTCTAACATAAACAGTTTTATTTAACAGATATGTTAATTAAACCCTTAAAAATTCTTATCATATGCATACATATCATTTTATTTTGCTTAGGATATTTCGGTGGTGTCAAGTCATTAGATGCCTCAAACCATGCCTTCTTAGAATGAGATATGGGAGGAGATTGACATTTATGACTCTTGATTTTCTTGGGAGCGAGACCACCTTGATTGGCTAGAAGATAATGATGGGTAAATTCATGCCACTAGATGAATTCCCTCAATAGGGTCATCCAATCTAAAAACTTGTCTAAATAGTGAGTTCCATCATATGTAAGAGCTTCTGCTTTGATCTTGCTCAATGGGGTCATCCTATCATAACCTTGGTGTCCCCTCCTCAGGTGCACATCATCAAAATCATTCTCAAAGCCTTCCTCCGTCTAAATTCTACCTCCTTTAATTTGGGTTATGCATCCCTAGCTTAAGATGAAAGACACCTTAAATCTAGTTTGAGGTGTTGGAGGATAAGTGGTGGTTAAGGATGTTTATAGTTCCTCAAGTGCATTAAGACTTGTCTAACCTGCTCTTCTATCCTAGCCATAAGAGTTTTTAAACCCTTAAATCATTGATTTAACCCATTCCCAATTAGTTCTTGATTAGCCATGTTGCCTTAATTTTATTGCAAATTTAAATAATATGCATTACAAATTTGCAAACCAAATTTATTAATAATAACAAAGAAATGCAACAAATTGCAAATATAAACCAATTAACTAGCATATATATATATATATATATATATATATATATGTATTATGATCAATAATGCTCAAACAAACTCTAAGAGGGTAGTTTTGGTAGCACACAAACTCACAAAGAGATCACTCAAAAGTTGGGATAGGTTTTGGGGTCAATTGGTTGGCTAATAAAAGATGGAGTATAACTCAAACATACGAGAGCACCAAAATAGCACAAAACTTGAAATTATTATGTAAACACCAATAGCTCAATATTTAAATCAAATTCAAAGTTCTAGAAAGCTTAAAATGCAAGAAAATAATAGGACTTAGCTATGAGGGTGAACAAATCCCGTCAAAACTTTCAACTTTCTTCCCTCTATGTTGAGTGCTAAGATCCCTTCAAAATAGTTACTAGAGTGTAAGCATTGCTTTCAAGATTTCAACGGAGCAAGCAACACTACAATCATAGCTGTGGATTAATCGCAGCACTTCCCGAAAGTTTGTGACGCTAAAAATGCCTTAACTTGACCCAAATAGGGTCTATTGGGCCTAATCAGACTGATGGATGAAGACGGAACAGTTCTGATGGCACCAAATCGGGCCAACAAAGTGGATAGAGCTGGTAGATGTGGTTTGAGTATTTAGGCCGGCTCTAGGTCGCGAATGGTGAGATGCGGACCGGGCCTACGGGCCGCGAAAAAGGTGAATCGATTTGGATTGAACAAGTCGCACAAATTCACATACGACAATTCACTGAAAATGATGATGGGGCGATTTCTGACGACAACAACGACCAGAACAGTAAAAAATATTCAAGGAAATCTGAAAAATTATAGTAGACAAATCTCAAAATTCTGAAGAACGTTTTCTAAAGAATGAGATCACGAAACTGGGCTCTGATACCAAAAATGGTGTCGTGAAGTTTCAAATTCTTATTTTATAAATTTTAGAGGGATTTTGAATAAGGAAGAAAATGATGGTGAGGAATAATGGAGCACTATGGAGATACTCAGGAGACAATGATAGTAGAAAATAATGAACAAATAACAAATGCAATTTGAGAAAGGACTTGGAAGAATGAGTGGATAACACAGAGAAGAACAAAACAAAAGAAACATGAATATAGTTTTACAAGGATTAAACACACCCTGGTGGCTTTGCCGCTATGCAGGAGCACAATAATGAAAGTTGCAATGCACACCACCTCTCAATCACTCTCGTAAAAGCAAACTTCTTTCAAACGGAAAATATTATTTCATTCATCATTCTCTCAAATGAACATATAAAGATATATATATAAAGGGTAACTATCATCATATCTCGAGAAAGTACAAAATAATATATAGTACCTATTATACCACACTAATGCTAAATAAAATACAACACAAATCATAAATAGGTACATCATGATACAATGCAAAATAACTCAGCAAACTATTGCAAGAACAACCTCTATTCAACCTCAAGTTAGACTTTGTTCAAATGCCTGAGTCATGAAATTCCTGCATCAGATAAATTCTATGGTATTTAAATGATATTAACAGCTAAAGTCAGCATGTGACAAACTAAACCAAATCTCAATAATAAGCACAACCCATTTATAAACAATTTATAAATGAAAGAACAAAAATCAAAAATCACAAATATGAATATCCAAGCCTTGTACAAGCTCATAAACCATCCCCCAAAAGTTATCGTTAATAAATGCACCCACCTGAAAAAGTGCATCTGACTAAAAAACACAATATTGAAATATAGCCTAAATTTGTATTCATAAACTCATTAATAAGGGCATGTCTCGTAGTCCTATTTATAACCTAAAAGACAGAAAATTAGCAGTTTCTTAAATCCTAAGAGATCTGGTACGACCTATCAGATTCAATTTGGCAACCATTCATTTCTTATAAGTAGCAAGCATTCAGCGCATTGCTACAGTTGCGGATGGCTCTACAGAAAAAGAATTCAGATAGCCCAAAATAAAGACAAGTATCTAGGGCATATGAATCACGCCCAAAAGTAAAGCCAACAGCAATAGAAAAGGAACAACAAATTTTGCACAATCCAGCATTATCACGATTTCCTCTACAACAGTAATCAAGTATAAATAAACCGTACATTTTAAAACCAGGAAATAAGAACGTGGAAACAAAAAAAGGAATTCCCAAATTGTACAGCAGTATAGACAAAAAATTGAACACAAGTGATTCAGAAGACCTGTGAGATGAATCAAAAACTTGAAACAGTAAAGAAAAACAATCTAGGCATCCAGAATACCAGATAACATAGTCTCATAGGCACCCGCATTATAGTCAAAGCAAACTAATAAATATAAGATAAACCAAAATATCAAAACTGAGATTCTTTTTTTGCATTTGTGTGCTTTAAAGCATATAACATGGCCAAGCAGCCTCAACTCTCTCACTGCCAAAAAATATCTACAATAACTGTACAGGTAATATCTAAGGTATAGATTTTGTTGAATGCATCTTTTGTTTAAGACAACAAATCTCATTGCCAAGTTAAATTCTGTCATGAATTCTGTTAGATTGAATGCCCTTAGAAAATAAATATTAGCACTATATGCAAAAAAATGTTGTTACCTTTGAGACGTCTAATGGTATATCCACTGTTGCAGTACGGTCATTATAGAAATCAGCAGGTTCAGGTGGAAGCGGTGAAAGCCTTGAATTTGAAGCAGGTGGTACACTGCCTGGATTCTACATTATTGGAAAATAAAGCAGAAAAGAATTATGTAAACAAATGCTATCAAGAAAGGCAACAAGCACGCCATTAAATACAAATGCATACGCTTTATATCTACAGGGAACAGAAGTACAATATGTTTAATATATTTACAATGCAGTCGTAATGATACATGAGAGCGAACTACAAGCTTACAGTCATGTAAAATGCTCCTCCTCCATAGTTAGATTGCCCGGCTCCATTTCCACGAGTTGAACGGTTCTAAAAATTGAAAGCAATAGGAAATAACTTCATAATAATAAATGACCATACAAAAGATAAAATCTAAACACCAAAAACTCTCCAGAGAAATAGGTGCCACGACATTACATGACAGAGTGAATTACAAAAACTATAACAAAAGGTGCATTGCACTCTCTCCCTTATTTCATGGGCCAACTAAGCAAGTATGAGCCCCAATGATTTATTTTTTACATTCTTCGAAGTACATTGATGCACCTCATATTATCAGCACATGTCAGATAGTCAAAACTATTCTGCATCCAAAACCAAAACTACAAATATAACAAAAGGCTAAGATTTACATGCTCAACTTTACAGCAATGTAATGATTGGGATGCTTTGATTGTTTTAAATTGAAACTCATTAAAAAACAAACCACATGTGCGCAACGGAAAAATATATGTGTTTTTGTGAGAATTCGTAAAAGGAACACTACGATCCATTTAGAAAGACTGATAAGCCCATCATTGCACATGTCCTATTTTCATTTTCCTTTTTTGCTATTCTTGACCATCAGTACCAGCAATTTGGCTTTAGTGACTTCGTCATTGCCTCCACTTGTTTAGACTACAGTGAGAGGGTCCCAGTTGGATCTATATCCACCTCATAACAATTCACATTATTTACTCTACTACCTTAGAATTCATCACCTAGAAGCAGGTGCTTCTCTACTAAGGGTTTCCTTTCAACTTTCATCCCTTCTCAATCATTGTTCACTAAGGAGGTTCCCCACATGTTCTCAGAAACTATTTTGGCCCTCTTGATCTCACTGCTAGGCTCTGTTGCCGACCTCTTCCTATTTTTCTCATATGTTGGTTGAGTAACATGAACATCTTCCACAGTGTTTGTGAATGAGTCTTTCCAACAGTCAGTTGGGTATGAAATTATAATAATCAAAACAAATTTTAAATGAGCTTATATCAAACTACCCATACACTAGTGCGGATATCAAAAAGATCCATATAAATAAAATCTCCAAGAAATAAATCCCATGACAAATCAATATAGCATAGGAGTACGATGTGCAATTACAAAGTCACTTTCAAAGCAATAATAGAACATTACAAAAAAGCAAGAAAGAAAATTGAGGGCCACTATTAGCAAGGGCACAACAACTCTTTAACTGGATCCACCAGTGCTCCAATTCTATATTCATCTAAATACAATCACCTTCAATAATAAGGCCATCAAGTACAAACATTTATAGTTATAAAAGATCCTCTGCAATTGTAGCAGCAAAAGTTGTGCCTCCATTGGCATGATCATTGGGACAGCCTTTCCATTGTACCCATGATCGGTTCATTTGTAATGAATAATTGACCCACCAAAAGCATTTGTTGGGAAGAAGGAATCATCAATATTTGTTTGAACCTAACACAGCTAAGGACGACACCAAACAAAAAAAGCGCTATGGGACCCACTAAGAGCCAAACTGTTCCAAAAATCAAATGCAAACGTAAAAGCAATATGAGTGGTAGCAGCTAAGATGAAAATCAGATTGCATGGAGGCTCACATGCTTTTGTGCATATTGACATCTTCATTCTTAGTATAAATGATAACTTGGAATCCCTTCAGCTACTTCTTGGCCTCTTTCCTCATCGCATGCACTCTCTACAATGTCTTTTCCACTTTCAGACACTACAACATTTCTATTTTTTTTTCATGTAGCACCTAAACCCTCAATTTCCACCACATGATCTATCATCATGTGCTCATAATATCTGTCAGTGCTATATCCATGATGCTTGAATCATCCTCTTCCATAATAGATTATGTTGTTGGTAGCTAGTAGTTCGCTCTTACATTGCCTTTCAAATTAAAAGATAATGAATACCAAATCATTTTCAGCATCTACAATTTTGCATTAAAACTGATCGATACAAAATTTGAAAATAGATCACTCGCAAGTAGGTTTCCAATAAAAATTCAATTTAAATGAGCAAATAAACCTTTGAGTTCAAGGATGAAGAATTTAATTGGTTATTTTTGCCCTTGTGATATCAATTGTACAAATACTAACTATCTACAAGAGGTTCATAGGTCCATTGTCCGTTCAGGTGTTCAACAGCTTCCTAGTAGCATGTTTTCCCACCACACCAAGTGTTCCTTTATCATGAATTCATAAAGGATGCCTTCCTTTAAGCCAAATTGGAAACCCGTCTCAAGCATTTCCTCAACCAATCAACACTTTACACATGGTGATGAATTGATGATTGCACCAAAGGTATTATGTTTCCTAGTTTCAAGTGACATCTAGAGAAGTAGATCGACTCTTCAAGGGTGTCATTATTTCATCACTGAAGTCGAACAATTGCACTTCCTTCTTGATAGGTTTTTTTAAATTCCCAATGGAACTACTGTTACAAACATTATATTTCATCTACAAACTCCACTACTCATTCTTAAATGGGGCACAAAAGCATATAAGCAAGCATATGTGAAGGGCTATACCTTTTAGCCACCCTATTTTTCTTTTTCATGAGCTCAACAACTTTCACTTTTGTACTCCTTTTCCCATCATAATGAACATTCCAATATGCTACGATGGGCAGTTCCTTGTAATTAATTACTATATATGTCTGTCTATTAATTGTCAACAATTTTTTGCTAATCAACTCAATCTATTGAAACCTTCTTACAAAGTAGTATAGCAAACCCTTTTATTTAAATCACATTTATAATTGATGATTCAACATATATATTTCTTACAATTTTCATGGGTAACACACTCCCTTATAAGCTCTTTGTCAGCAACAAAATAACAATGGAAGAATACAAACACAACTTATAACTTTCTATGTTACTTTAGCATTTTGCTTGTGCACAACAACAAATATCATTGTTCAAGATTAGCATGTATCATATGCAACCAAAGACTAATCGCAATAAATAAAATAATAAATACCCTTAAATATAATAAAGGCAATGCTTTGGTCAATTTTAAAATTGAATATCTAGAAGAAAATAAAGTTTCAAGATCTAATTTAATCTAAATAAAACCCAGAATTTAGAAATTCCTGGATTTAAATCCGACACCAAACCCCAAAACTTGGTCAAACTAACTGATTGGCTATATAATTCATTCCTTCAAATAATAACCCCTCCCCAAGCTGAAGGTATGTGAGATCATTCATGATAGTTTCTTGTCATGTCACGTTTTGCTTTCAGCTTCCTCTTTTAATTGTGACACTTTCTTATTTGGGTCATTTGATTGTCTATTTTTAATATATTAGAGATATCAAAGACAACTTAGTCTTAATTTAATCCTCAACTAGAAAAACTTCAATCTTACTATGAATGTACATCTTTCTCATCATAATCATTTATGTATATCTATTCATTCATCTTACCAACCACATCACAATAGCAATTCTAATCTTATAGTTATTATACAAAACTTTCTTTTATGCTTGAGTGGCTTTTTCAATTCACATCTTCAAAGCATTCATTCATTTCATTTGGTGTGCTTAGACCTTGTTAATGATAATTCCTTCTATTTCTCCATAATTATGTATGACTAAACAAAGATAATCCAAAATTCCTTGCTCTTCATGATAATATGATCCCAAACTGTCACGTCCTTCAAATTTAGTTTCTAGTACCCTTTAGATGATGGTTTGGTTTTCCAAAGATTGGGCTTTGCATTAATCCTATACCAAATATTATCAATAAGAAGAAAATCATCAGCAAACAAAATGCACCACCTCCATTTGAATGTATTCAGAAAGAACACCAATGGTTATTTCAAGGAGACACACTTTAGGATTTTTCCGTGTTGTAGTTCCACGGAAGAGAAAAAACATTTGACAAACCAAATTGTGTGCGAACACATGTAACTGCCATATCCTAAATGTAAATCCAAAATCATTTGAATCCAGATTTACTAAATCCTAGGACTTAGCAACAGCATTTAATTGTTTGGGTATTAAAGACCAATTCTAAGTGAATCCTGCATGAATAGTACCACCAAACAGCCTAAGAAAATCTTTAAAATATAGCATTTAAAACTCAATTACAAACCCAAAGCACGCCTATTTAGCTTTCTAGGAAAATTAGGCAGTCAATCTCCATATTTACGAACAATGTGCTAGGAATTGCGGATATTAACAGCATTGTAAAGTATATTCTCCAGTTCAAGTGAGGAAAATCCATCACCAAACCAAATCTTCTCAAACTCTAAAGAAATTATAATGTACTCACCGCGAAGGGATTCACATTCTCCTCCTCAAAGGGATTACTGTCGTATCTGCCCGCCATGCGAAACGCGAGAGCCAAACCAAGCAATCGAAAAAGAGGATCGGTAATTGGTTTGTACAATACAGGAAATGGGAATTTTTGATCGAGGGAGAAAAGGCTTTGTTTATAGAAAGGCGTTGCACCCAAATATTACCGGAGATTCGAGAAAAACAAGTTTAATTGTTTACGGTACTAAAACTCTTCTAAAAGTGATACGAAAAGTGATTAATAGATCAAGGTTTTATAAGAGAAAAATGTTTCTTTTATATCAAAATACTCATAAAAAATATATTTCATCAATACTTTTTTTATTTATTAAATTAACACATTGTATATTATTTTTGTATATATTTTTATGTAATTGTAAGAATGTGCTTTATAAGAAACAATTTATAATTTATTATTTCAAAGTAGCCCGCCCAAATTATAAAAGTTTAATAAAAAATGCTAAATCTATAAAACATTGTTACAAATATTTAGAATCCATAGGATTTTATTTTATTTTATTTTAGCATATGGATTGATACAAAAAAATTATTGTACTAATTATGTGCTTACATATATGACCACTACATATCTATACTTTAATTTGACTATTTATATGATACTGTAGCAAGATTTAAATTTAACTGATACAAGATAAGACTTGCATCAATGTGCACATGTACAACCCTAACTTTCCAATGCATCATGTTGATGTGATTGCTTTGCCTTTTTCTTCTTCTTCTAAGATAGCCTATGGGATTGCTTTCACACTAACACCACTTTGAACAACTCTAACTAATGGGCCTGACTCCTGATTAGTAAAGATCAGCCGGTGAAAAATCTTCTTAGATCTTGATCCATTCAGGTTGTGATAATAATTGACTTATACCTCATCATCATCGAATGTATCTTGATCATAGTTTTATCACAGTATGTGGGAATGGCACCTTTGTCTTCTTTTGTTAAACCCACAAATGTTGAATTATCTCCTCTAGTTCAAGTTTAGTGCCTTCGTTGCCCCCCGCTCCATAAGCATGGGTCAGGCTCATTGTGGAAGATTGACAGCTTGAATAACAGCTTGTATCACTTCTTTGAAACATTACACCTAAATTTGTTGAAGTTTCCCTTACCCCTACTCGCCATTGTAATTTATAGTTGATAAGTGTTAGCTCTCGATGAGCATCATGCTCACCACACCTGTTTGGTCATTGAGAGCCAACTAGTCAATATCTCTCCACGTATTCCTAGTTACTACATCACCGCCAAGGTCGTACCCTTCTTCCCTCTTGTCAATGCATATTGCCACTCCCGAAAGCAACCTACAATAAACATGATTTGTCTACTTGTTCTCCATACATGAGTTGTCATATGAGAGCACCTCTCAAGAGAATTTAAGACTCCACACACACACACGGAGATATATATAAATGTGCGCGTATGTGTGTGTGTGCGCGCGCATGTGTGTGTAATATGTATAGGCAAATTTTTTTAGAACCTAATTTTAATGCATAGGTTACATGTAGGGTTGTAATATCTTTTCACCCCTACTCTCCTTTATATTCTAGAGTATGGTTAAAGAGCCCTTCTCAATGAGTCAATCAACTATTTGCAACACCTCCCATAGTGTTTTGTCCCCCTTCTTTACCCATCACAATGACCTCTAGTTAGCCCCCAACATGTTTTATCTCTAAGGCAGGGCAAAGGTGAATCTATATTGCTCTACGTGTAATTTAATAAAGCCTCTTGACACATAATCGAGGGCAACAAAGTTGAATCACAGCATTCTTTTGTTCAAGGAATAAAATAATAATATTTTTGCATTTTGATAACAAAGTCGTTACCCGCCTCAATGGAGGATTTTTTTGGCTGTCATTAAATACACTCATGCAAAGAAAGTTATTGAACTCACACATGACATCTTCTCCATCAAACCATTCCAACCATGTAATATTTGAGCAATCAATACTTCTATGCACCACAATTAGTGAATGATGGGTATTAGAAATACCTTGTTCTTCCCACTGCCCACTAGTAGCTTGAATCTCCCTTTTTAGCTCTTATTGTTCACTGTCAGCAAAGAATATTCAAAAAAGCACTAAAAATCTCTCAACCTTATCATGTTAGAGAAAAATTGAAAAATAAGCAACACAAAATACAATTACCTGCACATGAAAGAAAACAAACACTATGAGTACACATTCTTAAGTGGAAAACGTTAAAATTTGAAAAAACCATAGAGACACATTATGAAGAATTTTGTAATGAACTAGAAGAGGATTAAACAGAGATACTCACTCTCTTAGGAACTCTCAAAGCATTTTTTCTAGCCCCACACATGACATATTCTCCAACGTTACGCCATCTCTACACCGCATAATTTTACCCAAGTCCTCACATCTACCATAACCTCCTATGTATCCATTTTGCATCCACAACACATTTAATGCCTAAATATCTTAGGCATTTATGGTTTTCAATAAATGTAGCCCTAAATGAGTCTAGTTGGTCCCCTAAATCAAGCTCCAGCATGGCAAATTTTGCTTCATGCTATGCCTGACACTCTAGCATGTTGATAAGATCTCAAAACATATTGATTCAAAATTATATTTTGCGTGTATTTTCATTATAATTGTATACTATTAAGTGTTATTATGTGTTTTTATGCCTTTACAGTGATTTGAGTGATCTAATGATGAAAACAAAGTATTCAGCTAAGGAGGCAAGAACCTAGGTGACCAGGCGGGTCCAGCCAGTACTTGGAGTAGTTATGGACAAAGAGTTAGGCGCCCAAGCATTCCTATGCGCACAACAGACATGGAGCCGAGCGCCCATGCGTGCATTGACGCACATCAAACAGAGAGCCAGTGTGCCCAGGCGCACAACAGACATCGAGCCAGGTGCCTAGGCGCACAACAAACAGAGAGCCAGGCGCCCATGTGTGCATTGACTCACATCAAACAAAGAGTCAGGCACACAACATACAGTGAGCCAGGTGCCTAGGTGCACAACAAACAACAAGCCCTGCTCCCAATTAATAGAGAATCAGGTGCCTAAGTGCATAATAGTAGATAGCCATATAGACTCGGGCACCCTGGCATCCAGGAGCTAAACTGAGACCTAGGCACCCAAACACACCCAGGTGACACAGACCACATATGACCCAAACATAGCTATGGGCACCCAGGTGCGCCTAGGCACCTGTTGCAGTTTCAACCATGAATAGAAGTTCCCATTGACATCCAAGGGGCGATTTTGGGCGGTTTAAAATCCAAATTAAAGCATTCAAGGGATAAGAGGATTGACGAGGAATTAAAAGAAAAAAATTGAAGAAAAAAGAAGAAACCCTCAAGCCACTGAAAGAACGATAGAAAGAAAGAAAAGGAATAACGAGCGCTTGGAGAGAGCCTTAGCGGGCTGTTTCTTTCAATAACACTTGTTCACCCATATTCTTTATATTTTATTATAGAAATCGTGAATATTATGTATTGTAAAAAAATTTGATTGTGTGATTTCTTCTTGATGGCAGCTTAAATTCCTTTTGGGGAGGGTTATGCTAAGATCTATGGATTAATATCTTTATGTGCATGCAAGATTGTTCTTTCGACAAATATTGTGATGAATGTTAAAGTCTCTCATTTCTAAATTATGAATGATTTTTCTTCATTTTCATATAATGTTGAAATAATTCTCATGTTTTCGTGAGATTCTTATTTCAAGTTAAATAGCATATGAGTATTTCATGTTTTTGTGAATATAAAATCTAAAGTAAGCCTTTTCGATTAGTGTAACAACTTTAGATTATTGTCTAATTTAAAATAAGCTTAATTATGGATAAGAGTATCACAATTAGACACTAATCACAATAGGATCAAGCATTGAAGTTTTGAGATGATGTGAAAGTCCATTGAATAAAATAAATATTTTATTATATTAAAATAATTAGAAAAAAAGATAAAATTATTTTGACATTGAAGCTAAAAACTAATTGTATTTTTCAATTCCGCACATCCAAAATTAAGTGTGAAAATTTAAGAATTTTATAAGTTCATTTGTCAAGATATGTAGATTAATATATTTTATATTAATTGATATAATTTAAATAAAATTTAATTAATTATTTAATATATTTCCCAACGGATAATCCACGGTTTCCGAAAAGGTGAGGATCCGCTACTCACTCTTGAACACGGGACAACGAATCCAGCGAATCCCTACAGTCACGCCTTTGCATGATTAAATCAGATGGTAGAAGTCGATTCCACGGTCTGATTAGGGATTGACCGTTGGATCCATATCCAACTACTCTTATAGAGCTCGAGGTTTATAAGACACGTCAATGCGATCTAGATTGCCCGATGGAACGAAAGGCTGCGATCCGACGCGTACTATTCTGTGTAGTCTTCTCCAGCTTGGCTCGAGCATAATCGAGTGACAGAGGGACATTCGCCCTCTCCCTTAACCACCCCTTCCTCCCTTCTCCCTCCCTGATGCCAATTTGAACCTCATTTGGCCTAATTCACTTGGAAGGAAACTCCTCACCCTCACTCCTTTTGCATTCATTCTCCCGTCCATCTCCCAAACATGGAAGTGCTAGGATCAACAACCACTGCCTCCAGCAAGCACCTGGTGGCTTTTCTACATCATAAGGAGCTTCACGATGAAGTTAGTATTGGTTTGCAACCCGAATTGTGGAACTTCCATCATCAAGGAATCGACAAGCTATCGACCTAGGTACCCTTCTAATCTCCCAATTCTTGTTATTTTTCCTATTGTTAAGATTCTCATAGCCTATTTCCTTGATAATTGTAGGCAGTATCCTCAATCACAATTCCATACGTTGGGCCTGTATATTAATGTATAGTATTTTGGGCTAAGTAAGGTCCTTGCATTTCAGGTAGAGGCTAAGTAAGGATCAGATCGCCGCTAACCTTACCGTTCACGCCCATACTTTTTGCATCTTAAAAAGGGAGTACCGAGTCCATTAAAGGATTTGGAAAACACTCTTGTAAGCCCAAGAACCCTAATATCAATCTCTCAACACCCAAAGAAGGTACTCCACTTAATTTCTTCTATCCGGTGTTGTTTATATAAAAATCGAGTATTGATTGGGGCTTTGAAATATTAAATGAGGAATTTGATAGAATCTAATCGAACCTAAAATGGATATCATTAGGCTCAAGCATAAGTATTCTTATGTAGTATTCAAGCTTTAGCGATCCTTAATTTTTGCTGTAATCTGTAATTATTTCAGTTTTACCTAATTGACAAACCTGTTTTTTATTATGTTGTTAATAACTATTTTAACACTTATGAATCTAAATTGAATTTTCCTTATAATTTTAAGTTATGTTATTATTTTTATTTCTTTTACAATAGGGTTTTTATAGGTGTCAATGTTTGTTAATTATATATATATATATATATATATATATATATATATATATATATATGACAAGCATCATAGAGATTATAATTTTCTTAGATAATTATAATAGCAGAACTTAACTTTGTTGTTCATTAATTTTCCTAACTGTGATAAATCGACATTTGAGTATCTTGCGCTTATTTTCATCATTAGAGTTGAAATAAACTTTTGTTAAATTTATAGTTTTTGTCAAGAAGGTTGTCATCCTTATCCCTAGAGAAAGACCCAAATTTGAAAGAAGATTCTAAATATTCTCACGTTTCAGTTAAACTTGGAATTTGCATACCCGTACAACATACAAAATATGTACTGTAATTGAAGCATACACTTATTCATGTCATCTATCATTTATTTTTTTATAGTTCGCAGCATCTATTCATGTATCTTAATCTCCCATTAATTGCATGAATCTACAATATAAAAGATGGTTGCTAATGTTTACTAAGGCACTGCTTCAGTTTTATGTTAGTTCTTAACAATTTTATACTGTGTCATTAAATGAAATGTTTATTTTGTACTATCCTGATATTGGTATAAAAAGAAAAGGCGTGTTGGTGAGTTTTGACTTGATAGAGTGCTTTTGGCTTTATGTATATAAGAATTAGAGGTTGAGAAAGACAAGCAATCAAATACAAGAAAATTAACAAATGGTAAAGAGTTTATGATTTTAGAAGTTCATATAAGAGCTGAAAGATTAAATATACTTTGATAATTATTTCTATAAACACTTGGCATTATTTATTACTATATATATATATATATATATATATATATATATATATATACAAGGATAAATCAGATTTCGTTCATAACAATGATTATTTAATAGCTTAATCAATTTTGTTATGCTATGAACTGAATTTTTTTTATGTACTCATATTCATATGCTGATATAAAATCTTGATTTTTTTTTTTACATATTAATCATAATAAAGTATCATTAAAGAGGTAGTTTGAAGAAGATTTTAAAGTGTGTGAATCATGCTTTCTTAACATTTTATTGTTGTCCATTCAATAAATTGATAAATTTTATATACTTACAACACTCTAGATCAGGTATTGTATTATTTTCATTCTTAAATCTGGCAAATGTTGAAATCTGAAGTACTATAAGTTGGTCTCTAATGCCTTCCTTTTGAAATGAATTTTTCCTATAATAGAACTGATGTCTTATTGAATATTATGTATGATATTATTAGATGGAAAAGTCCTTGTATACCTTCAGTTGATCAATTGTCTTTGAGCATTATATATTCTAAATAATGCAAATCAAAATAAATTAAGGAATCGTATATTTTCATTCTTGTAAGCTTGCTAGCAGAAATTTAATAAAAAGAAAATTCAGAGATATATGAAACATTGCTTTATTTATATTATGGTGTCAATAAAACATTCTTAATATGTGATACTCTTTAATAAGTTTATATGCATAAAAATACTTGACAGAACTATTAATACGGTTTGAGCTCTTGATTCTCTTATTCAGATATCTTCATTAATTCTATTTATATCTTTCAGTAATATGTCAAACCAGTGTACTGAAAAATCCATCTATAGAAACATTAAGTGACTTGATTTTTGAAATACTACAGCACAGAATTCTATACCAGATATTCAAATTACAATCATATGCAATTTAATCGACATATTCTATTATGCTCAAAATAAGGTGCTTGATATCTTCCTAACAACATTATAATCTTCCGTTTCATTGGTCACACTAAAATCGGCTTTCATATTTTGGTCTTTTGCAGTCCCTAATCATTGTTACAATGGCATTAATTTCAAGTGCAAATGTATTTAAGTTTCTTTTGCATGTTTGTTGTGATGCGCAAAACTATCAAATAGTCATCTTTTAATGCATGATCATTAATGAATTTTTCAACTTATCGTATCATTGATTGACATAGTACTTAAATTTATATAGCAACAGTTCAACAAACACAGTTCTTTTTCCTGCAACTCTAAAGTATTGTGGCTATCACTGCGTCGCATGTGAACCTTACTTTAGTATTAAATATTATACCACTAGTGTGTGTTACTTGTATTGTCTATTTGACATTTAATCTCAAATTAACAAGAAGAATTCAAATGAGTTATAATGCACAGTTTGTCTTATAGTGCTGCAGCTTAGCATTATTAGTTTCATGCTAATATCATCACTAATTAATTATGGATGATGCATAACACATAATTGAGGTCTTTTTTTTTTGGAACCAAGAATCCGTTCTTTACTTATTAGTTGAAATAAAGAATCGAAGAATTAATTTTTTAATGATTGTCTTTATAAATAAACTCAAAATATTTTATGTGGATGCATTTCTTTCGATGTCAACTGCATTAAGTTTCATAGTTAAACAAAATAAGTGTTTTAGAAGAATTTTTAAAGAGAATCATGGTAGCTTAGTTTTTTCTTAAATAAACCTACAGTCATATTATCATTTTGTTTGAATTTTATTATGTGATAAAGAGGTTGCTAATTGCTAAGTTATCTGCAACAAAGCTTGTAATATTAAGATAAATATGAATAGTTGCAGAAAATGTGAAATGAATAGTATTTATTGCAAAATGAATAGTGCTGTTATTTTATAATAATAATTACTGAAAATGTAAAATGAATAATATTTATTACGAAACGAATAGTGCTGCTGTTTTACAAAATGAATAATTGAAAAAAATAAAAAATGAATACTATTTATTGCGAAATGAATAGTGCTGTTATTTTACAAAATGAATAGTTGTAGATAATGCAAAATGAATAATATTTATTGTAAAATGAATAGCGTTGCTGCTTTATAAAATAAATAGTTACAAAAAATGCAAATGAATAGTAATTATTGCGAAATGAATAGTACTATTTTACAAAATGAATAGTTGTAGATAATGCAAAATGAATAATATTTATTGTAAAATGAATAGCGTTGCTGCTTTATAAAATAAATAGTTACAAAAAATGCAAATGAATAGTAATTATTGCGAAATGAATAGTACTATTTTACAAAATGAATAGTGATAGAAATGCAAAATGATTAGTATCATTTTATATCTTTTCTATAATTAACATTTATTATGCTACATAAATTGTATCTTTTCTTTTACAAACTGAACATTATCTTTTCTGTAAGGTAAATAGTAAAATTTCTTTAAATGAAATTTTCTTGTTTTGAGCTTCCTAGTAAATTGATAATAAGATCTTATAAAGTAAAGTTTAACTCGAGGAATATAATAGAGCTCAATTAAATCCCTACCTTTAATATTAAACTTATTAATTAACTTAGGAATCTATATTCCTAAAGTTAATTAGGGACTTTATTAGTCCAAAAACTTTAGGATAGATAATTAAAAAATAGAAAATAATAGATATTACATAGTTTATAATAATTTGATAAATTTCTTGTTATGCTGCAACGCATTGAATCTAAACCTTGAACCATACACTAAGATTTTGTGCATATAATAAATATTTAATATATTTTTCAAAGGAGTTTTTATAGTGGAATTTAGTACAATTGTCATTAAGCTTGGGCAGGCTATTGGTGTATCCAAAAATCACATAATTCTTTTGAGGGGGAATGTGTGTATTTACAGTTGATCCCATATTCAGATAAATTGAGTAGACGTACTCAGCTCTTCACTTGTTCTGCGCACACAGAACAAAAATACAAGATAAATAAATATAAATTGCAATTTTCTCATAATCTTATTGATTGTGAATAATTAAGAATAATCTTATGACTATATGCATATATTTGTATATTCAGTCTTTAGAATTGAAACTACTTACTATTTTATAGCATTTTAAATCTTTCAGAATCATATATGTAGTGTAAGGTTTACTACAAAAATGTAAATTTTATTTCTTACATCATTTTTTTTAGTTAGAATATAACATAATTTGAACATATTCATATTTTCTTAAATTGTAAATATTTTAAATGCTATGCTAATCTATTTGCTGCAAGATTTATAGAAATGCTTAAGTATTATAAAAAACTTTTCTTACTTTACCTCCTTACTATTTTCATGATTATTGCACTGCTTTTACTTTAAAGTGTAAGTGGCTAATATTATATCTGCTTAATAATATGTTTAGCCTACTTATAAAATATACGTAGACTTTTAAAGTCTAATCACTTTTTTTTTTGCTATGTCATACCGTATTTAAAAACTAAAATATGGTAGATCAGGAGCGTAGATCAGGTGCTACCGTTAAAGAAGAACATCGGCAGTAACTAGATAAGGAAGCTTGTTTACTTTCGATTTTTATTATGTGAAGATGAGAAATTTTATTTCTTGAAACTTGTAACTTAAATATTCTGTGATATTTATAAAATATTCTTTCATATTGTTTGTAATTTTATATTATGGATTGTAACAACCCTAGTATTATTATCTGTCAATTAGTGACCAATTGACTTTAATTCTCTTCCATTAATCTTATAATAGTATTAGGAGTATTCATTTTAATTTTCGTGCAATTTGGAGATCATTTGGTGATTTCAAATATTTCATAGTTTTCTGATATTTCTGAGAATGCCTAATTTTTTTAGATCTCAAAATAAAAAATAGAGTCCATTATTGAACTCACCACACCCAAATAGCTAAAAATTGTATTTTGGAAGTGTTTGTAAGTCATTGAATATTTTTTGAATATTTTAATAATATTTTAAATACTCAGAAAATTAAGATAATTAAATTGACACCCGATCAAAAATTCGATTGCATTTTTTTGAGTTCCCCGCACCTCAATTAGGTAAGGGTGAATTTTTGAGATTTTTCGGAGTATGTTTGGTTATTTAATTTTGATTAATAAATTGAGTTTAATTAATTAATATAATAAATTAATTAATATAAATTAATATAATTAATTATTTTAATCCAACAACCGATTTTCTTTAGACTGTGCGGATCCGCAGCGGTGGGCCGAACAGCGTGCAGCGGGATCCGCCGATCTGAGCCGTTGCGCCTCAATTAAGCCCGATCTAACTGTGCCTTTGTATTAAAGTTAATTAGCCATTTAATCACCATTTCAATCCAACAGCTCCTGATCAAATCCTTGTTCTCCTTCTTCGCTTTTAGCACGACCGCAAGCAGAAGAACAGGGGAATGGAGGTACTATGTCGCAGCTAGTTTATGCTATCCTTATCCACTCGCAGACTCTCCCTTTCTTTGCTCTTGCTCCATTCTTTTCTAAAATTTCTAGTTCGCCTGAGTTGATTGAGGCGTATGAAGGTTGTGAGTTGAGGATTCAGAGCTGCTGACAAACGAAGTATCCCAAGACTTCATCGATTTTCTGGTACACCATCTTCTTTACCGTATTCTAATTATTTTTGCTTAGTTGATATTAGCACCTAATTTCTTTTAGCTTTGTAAGCTCAGATCGAATTGAAATGAAGTTTTATTTTATTATAACTCCCTTTCAATCGTTAGCTAATGTTGCAATTTTTACTCCTGTCTACTGCCCTTTAATTTAATTATGCAATTACTTCGACTAGTTCATTTGCTTCATGAATGTTTTAACTGTTGTAACAACCCGGTGTTGTTACATTCGTGATTAACTCTAAATTTAGGAGCATTAAGTTGAAATTAAAATTTTTAATTTTAGTTAAATAAAAAATCAAATAAAAATATCCTCAAATGAAGCATATTAAGGGGATCCTTCCACCAAAATTTGAGCGCAATCCGAGTTCCGGATCGTCCTAAATAAAATCGGGAAGTTTAAACTTCCGGAGTCGATAAAAGATAAAATAAAAGTCGGATTTAAAAATTTTAATATATTTGAATTAAGCATAATAAGAGAAATCTATGTTTTAAGTTTCGTGATTTTTCAGGCTCCGGATTAATCGTAGTGAATTTTTGAAGTTTTTTATTTAAAAATTATTATAAAATAAAATACTCATTTAAATTCAATAATTTTTAAACATTTGCGTTTGTCTCGTCGAGACGGTCGTTTCGATACCAAGTTTGTAATTTTTGGAGTTCAAACGACTTAGATCGAGGCTTGAGAAGTTTCAGCTGTTGAATTTTGATCTAACAGCTGCGATTGGATTTACCTTTTTGCCTCTTAAGTATCTAACCCTAACCTAGCAGCCCCAAATCCGAATTTTTCTTCCTCCTTGGCCGCCAAAGCAGCTCCTCCCTTCCTCCTTGGCCAAATTTCCTTCCTCTCCTTCTTCCTCCATGACCAAGCCACCTCACCTCCTTCCCTTCTTCCTCCATGGCCGAGCCACCTTCTCTTCTCCATGGCCGAACCCCATCTTTTTCTCCATGGCCAAATTTCCTTCTTCTCCACTCCCTCCAAGCTGAGCAGCCCTTCCTCCTTGGCCGACCAAGCTCCTCCTCTCCTTCTCCTTGGCCGACCAAGCACCTTCTTCTCCTTCTCCTCTTGGAAGGCCGAGCATCTCCTCCTTCTTGGCCGAAATTGGGAGCAGCCCTTCCTCCTCTTCCAAGGCCAAAATCAGCAACCCTCTTGGTTGTTGTCAAGGTATGAAATCCCTATAAATCTGAAATTTATGGATCCAACCATTGTTGGTAATTTATCAATTTATTACTTGTTCAATTAGTGGTTCATTTGTTCTATGTATGTGCATGATTTAAGCCTTCTTTTGCATTGGCTAGACTTAAAATTGCTATACATATGTTGATTGTTATTTGCAAAATTCTATTGATTTGATGTACTCAATAAGACCCAAGAAAAATCTTGAGATTCACTTTATTAATCCCATGGATTTAATTATTGCTAACTTAGATAGTTTGCTATGTTAAGATGTATATCTAATGGTTGCTCACTAAAATGTTGTTTTATCTTCTATTGGCTTGCTAGCTATGGTAATTGTAAATTCATATGCATCCAACCTATGTTTAAGGAATTAATCAATTTTATAAATTGATTTATTGGCGATGTCTACTAGTTGGCCAACCATATAATAAGTAATTATTTGAATATGTATGCTTGTATGTGAATCCAAATTAAGTGTCCCGAATGGATAATCATTGGAGTTTAGTTAAATGATTTATTAATCAGTCGCATAATTTTCTATTCATTGTTTCTCATCTTAGTTATCACTAAAATTTGCATGAGGAAGATAGCTTACTGATGAGTCAAAATTCTTTTCCATCATTTTCTTAGTATGATCAATGTATCTCCATGAACATAAGAAATAATTACTTTTACTCATGCTAATTGATTCATAAGCCATCCTCTAGATCCCTCCTTAGCATGTTGTATTTCAAATCTTCTAATTGTAGTTGTAGAGTATTTTGGGTTGAGATCTCATGATTATCAAAGTAAGTATCTTTAATCGCTTTCTACCCCAATTGGTGCAGGTGTTGTGAGTGCTGCCACATCCCAACCAAGTGATAAAATGCAAGCTCACATCGTAAGCGCAAGGTACGTAAGTACTTGGAACTTGTATTAAGTTCTATATATTAAAATATTTGTTTAGTTCTATGTTAAGTGCGTACATCACTTGCATAGTTCTTGTTATTGTTTTTGTAACAACCCAAGTTATTACTTGGCTCAATTAAGACTAATCTAAGTTTTAATTAAAGTTCTAAGTCACTAATTAAGTAATTTAGAACTCATCTCTGAAACCTAGGTCAAACCAGAAGTCAACAAAGTCAAATCTGGAATTCTGGAAAATCCAAAACCCTAGAAAATTGACTTTTTATCTAGACCTCAAATTGAAAATTCGACTTCGCCGTTGCGTTAAGAACACCAAAATTAGCTAGGGGTAAAATTTTGGAAGCATTTGGAAGTCGTTGATTTTTCATCGAATATTTTAATAATATTTAAATACCCCAAATAATCAAATAAATAAATACTCGTCAAAATAAAAATTCGAGTGTGCCATTGCGTTCCTCACCCTTCAATTAGCTAAGGGTGATTTATTGGAAATTTTTAGGATGTGTTTAATAGGGTAAATTTGATTAATTAAATCTGTATAATATAAATTAAATAATTATATTTTTAATTATTTTTAACGCCGCCGTCTGATGAACAGTGCCCGCCGTCCACTTAATCCAAATGCCGTTGGCTGTCAACGTTGAATCTAACAGCATTTCTTGACCGTTCGATCAGAAGATCGAACGGTCAGTGTTCATCTTCCCCGCGCGTCTTACGCGTGTCGCAGGAGGCGACACGCCGCTCGCAGAGGCCTCCGCGCGGCACTCGCTGCACCCAGGTGGCGTGCACCGCTTGAGAAGCTCATCGAATGACCATTTAGGAGCTCGATCGACCTCCTGGTTGATTCCTCACAAAGAAACCAACGGAGATCGATCGAATCGAGAGGAAGACGGAGCCTAGACCTTCTACCGTTCAATCAAAGTACGAACCCATACCCTTATCTTTATTCTAAATTTGCAAATCTTGTTTCGTTTTGCAATTTCATGATATAGTTTAAGTTTTTAATGGATCTGATTGGGTTAATTTGTATGCAATTGATCGAATTAAGCATAGGATCCACAGTGGAATTAGTTAAGGGTCTGGTATTTTTCGCCGTTCGAAACTTATGGAATTTAGGGTTGAGGTTTGCCGGAGTTGTATGCCCTCTCCGGTGGCGTTTAGGGTACCAATCGAAAGGTCTCTTCGATTCTTTCGATTGGTATACGGCTCGTAGTCTGGTTCCATTGTCTTCACCTCCATTTTTCGAACCCTAATTCCTCCACCTCAGATCACTCGCGCGAAGACGAAGCCCTCTCGGGCTGGATCAGGCCGGCCCGGGCCTGGCCCGGAACCCGTGGCCCGTGGCGCTTCGGTTGCCATGGCGGGACCCACCGTGCAGCGCGCCAGCCAATCCTGGCGCGACGCGTGTCATCTTTTGATGCCGTCTGACCTGTGGGGCCCGCTGCAGTCTGCCCAGCATGTAGCGGCTCGCCACGTGTCCTACGTAAATATTAAATAAAAAGTTATATATAATTATAACGTTTATTTAAATAAATGAAATTATATTTATATATATATTTATAATGACAGAATTAGTTAATTAAATTAAACAGAATTATTTTAATTAATTAAATGCAAAACTTTAAACCCTAATAACTTGCAAATTATACATCCAAAATATGCAAATAAATATATCGCTGTGATCAGAAAATTATGAGAAATATTATGGAACCATAAATTTTCCATTTTGATTAATGATTCACATAGTGATATTTAGGGTATTTAAATAAATCCAAAAATGTTACAAAACTTCAAATAGTCATAATTTTGTACCCCTTAACCCAAACATACCCAATATGGGTCTTAAGGTGATCAGAAAACTCTAAGGATTAATTTGGTAGTGTTCATTTTGCTGTTTGGATTAGTATTTGCCTAATCACATTTAGGACCTAACCCTAAATTACCCTAATTAGTCCATTAAACCCTAGAAATTCAATTGTTCATAATTTAGTTAATTGAGCTCCAAATTGAATGATCCAAATATCAATTTAGATCAAAAAAACATAATTAACAGTAATCTACAAAAATATTTTTGATCCAATGGTTAAATTTGCTAATTACCCCTAATTACTTCAAAACTTGATTAGTAAATTTTAGCAAATCTAGTAATCCAAATTGAGTGATTTAAGTTTCAGAGGACTCTTAGAACCATTTAAAATCTATCTGTAAAATTGGATTAGTGTTTGAGTGATTAATTTTGCTAATCACTCACTAATCACTCTTAACCCTAATTAGGTCTTAACTTAGTCAAATTAGATCCAAATTGAGCCTACCACATGTCATTGTGATCAGTGGGCCATTTGTAAACCATAGCCACTGATTTTACTCAATTTGGATGTTAATTAACAAAGTTAGGATTTTTGACCCATAATTAAAAACCCTTAATTACCCTTAAACCCTAGATCTTGTATTGGCCATAACTTGACCAATACTTATCGGAATTTAGCAAATTTAGGTTATATGGAAAGCTTAGGCAGTAAAGAACAATAATCTGAAAGAAAATTTAACTTTTACTTAGTCAAATTATTAATTTGCCCTTACGAGTCAAATTCACTAATTTGATCTCATATGGCTTAATAATCACCCAAAATTAATTTAGTTGCTGTCTAATCTTACATTAGACAGTAAGAAATACATTCCAAAAGAAAACTTTAGAATTAAAGCCGTTGATCAAAATTTGATCTTTTGAACCCTTAAGTAGGGGCAAAATAGTCATTTTGCCCAAATTTAGGGTTTAGCCTTTTAAAAGCCCTAAATTTAATTTCTAATTACTAAAATTAGTAAATAGAATGATTTAGAACTGAAATTAATCAAATCCAATTCTAAATTAGATTTGATTAAAATCTCAATCTTTGCTCTTTAAGGAAAATTTCCTAAGTCTTAAGTGAGTGATTTCTCTTCTTAAATCATTCTTAGATCTTTCCTTAGGTCCTTATAACATTAGTTAGGATGTGTGTCTTGAGATATACTCTTAGTAATTAAGAGACTTAATTCCTAAGATTAGGAATAGATTTTAAGTTAAAATTCATCTATTGAGTAAATTGGGTTACTCAATTAGATGAAACATTGAGTTTACTAGTTTATAGATTTTTCTCAGTTTATTAAATGATTATTTGATCTTTAAACTTTAGAACTAAGAATAGAGATCTATTCTAATAAATTTGATTTATCATTAGGATTTGCCTTAACCTAATCAGTGAGTTTTGGGTTCTAAACTTAGACCCTTATATTACACCCTTAAGATTAAGTGATTATACCCCATTATCTGGAGTCTAATTCTTAATCTTTTCATCTTGATTTGACTAATCAAGATGAGGTTAGGATGAATTAAATTACAAAATTAGGCCGATGATTTATTCACTTAAACCAGATAGTCATATTTTGATTAAGTTATAATTAGGACTTGGCCAGTCCTAATTATCTTCAACTAGTAGGATTCGTGAGTCTAAGTTACAGAATGTGTAAGAATTGATGATCCTGAAACTTATGTAACTTAGAGTAGATAGAACGAATAAATTAGATAACAATAGATATCACCTGTGTTTTAGATAGAGTCTTTTGTTCACTTTGATTTTGATGCTTCGCATTCCTTGATTTTGAGCCTTATACCTTGAACATATATTATATACTTAAGATATTTGATAAATATCTTATGTTAATTTGGAACATTCATGAGCAGTATTATGTTTTCATTTCACAAGTGGTTTATAAGGTGTAGCTTGATTAGTATACCTCTTCGATCAACCCGTTCGGGTCGGCAACCTTTCGAGGGTTTAATGTCCGACAGTCTATGGCCATGCCTAGTCCGAGTGAAAGGATGGATAGACTCTTGCCATACTAACTATAGAGTCAGGATTTTGATATGGTTATACTAATTCAAGTACACTTACATTCAGTTCTGTCTTAGCTCATCAGGCTAAGAGTTTTTAGTGATGTTCAGTTCAGAGTTTCTTAGCTCATCAAGCTAAAATTTGTTGAGTTCGTGTTCAGTTTAGGTGACTTATATAGTCACTGTAGTTTCAGTTTACAGTTACTATTTTACTTATATATATATTCTGCATTGTAGCACTGTTTTACTTACAGTTTTTCTGCACTATATAGGATGCTAGTTTTACTTGCTATTTTCTTATGCTTTTAGAATGTTAGTTTGTTTCACTTTCACACTGTTAAATATTGTATGTCACTTAGCATATTTTTGTTTGATCATGTGCATATTTAGGTTGTATTTTTTTACAGTTTTACTTTTTTTTTACTTACTTGTCTTTGTTGCAGTTGCTTGGAGGAGGTATGTATTATTTTTTCTTAGTTATAAACTGTAGTTTATAACTTATCACTATTCTTTTGTACGTTTTTCTGCACTTATTTTGCTCAGTTCTGTTTTTATGGTGATATCTATTTAACTTAATAAAATTGTTTGCCCTAAAATGTGCTTAGACAATAGTCTAACCAATTTTTCTTTTATTGGCTGGGGCCCTACCATTATGAAACCGATAATGGTAGGTTCTGAGTTTGATAGAGCAGCTGATCCTGTGGAGTGCTTGCCATTAGAGGAAGAGCCCGTACTTGAAGATTTATAGCTTTAATTTTCTTTCTTTCAGTGAGATTGAGAGTTCATTTCAGTTCTTTTAAACTTATTAATTGTTGTAATAATATAGGTTTATATTTCTCTTTCAGCACTTTACTTATTCTGTATTGTTGTATTTATACTGTATTGGATGGATGCTATACTTTTTATGCTTCCGCACTCTGAGTTCATATATAGTCATTTAGTGATAGTTCTTATGGATTGAATGGCAAAGTTCTTATTTAAGTTGGATTAGAACACGTGTCTAATACAATTCTAAGTGGGGACTTTGTCATTTGGTGACCCCTCCACCGTAATCATGTTAACTTAAGAGTTAACAGGACCACGGCAGGGCAGGGCCGCCACAGTTTTCTTTTGTGCTTTTACTTTTCTTAAGTTGTATGTTAACCTTATAATCTATGTTTAAGGATTTAGGTATCTTGATTATGTCCTGAATGCTAAATTTCCATAAACTCTCATGTATCCTTAATGTAACATAAGAGATCTTAAGGGATTGATTAAGTGATTTACACTTAATCTGGATCTTAGATCGCCATCAATAAGTCATCAATAATTCATGTGATTTGACATTGATTTGTAACACAACTATTGGTCTTAAACTGATAAGATTAGGGGTTAACACCTAATCTGTCAGATTTAGATCCAAACTCTTAATCACTTAAATAATCGACTTGATTATAAGATAATGAACTTGACATTTTCTAATAATGCATCCAATTTGGTATTGATCTTAAACATTTGAATTAGACATGTTTAGGTTAATAATAAGTCTATGTGATTGCATGATCTGAATCAAAACTTTAGATCCCTGATTTTCTCTTAAGAAAGAAGACTAGCATAAGAAGACAATTAAAATCATATTGATTAAACAAGTTATATAATCCTTAACAATATGCTTGATTTAGTTCCCATAATCTTAGTCTAAGTGTGATCAGATGACTTAATCATCTGATCTAATCATCCTAAATCTAATTATGAACCAAAACCTAATAGATTAATATCAACATCTAGAGGAGGGATCTTGATGTTCTCTTCATAAGATCATCGTGAATTATTTAAAAAGACCTAAATTCATATATCATGAGGTAGGAGGCCTTGTATGAATCATTGAGGTAAAAGTATAGAAGAACCCATCACCTTAGAGATTGATCTATTCTCCTTGTGGTAGTAATCACTTAAGACATTAGAAGAGATACATCTCCTTGTGGTAGAATCCCTATTAAGTGATCTTGGATCACATTCACTTGATAAAACTTTGTATAGGACTTACCTATTAGTTTAGGACTTGTAGTTTGATAAGTCATTGTTCTATTAAAAAGACTTGATTGAACCATGATTATTGGGTAGTACAGTAAAGTATACCCATATTACTGGTCCCCAGTAATATTCAGGATTAGTTGAGTCACTCTAAGTGAGATTGTGGCGACCGGGGACTGAAGTTTGAGAGTTTCTAAAGAATGATTCATACAATTGGAAATATTCATTTATGAAAATAAAGAAAATAAAATACATGAATATCCATATTTACATTAAGAGCCATACATATATGAATTTATAACAGTTTAAATATTTACAATGAAAATTTATTCACTACTCATATCTCATATCTCTTTTCTTCTTTTCTTTTATTACTTTGGCAGATCTTCAAAGTTTTTTAATTATCAAAACCTGAAAAAAATTCAGTTTACCAATCAGGCAGGAGTACGCAAGTTATTCTTATAAGAATAATTCTAGCATCCTATAATAGGTATGAATCAAATATGAAAATAACTGAAAGACTGCAAATAAGGTAAGCAATTTCCAAATGCAACTTCTGCCCTGCAAAATAGCTGTGAAAATCAACATATATGAAATAAATTTAATCAAAAACATTTGTATCAATAAGTCGAGTCCGGAGACCCCTAAGCCCAAATGGGTAAACCCATAGGCATAATCTGTAGGAAGCTTATCTCGCCACCCGTCGGTAGCTTACTCAAATTAGGAACTGGTGGTGTGTTTTTCCTCTGGATTTTCCTATTTCCTACAAGAGGATAAATCCCTCCATATAACTCCCAGGGGCTGCTAGCTGGCCCAATATGTACAGATTCACAGTGTTGCATTCTACCCTCCAAAGACATACACCACAAAATATGTATATATACATATATATATATATATATATATATTCTTTTTGTTACATGCTTTTTGATATAAATCTTTTGTAGATTAAAATGCGGTAAGCAGTACAAATAATACTCAAATGAAAAAATGGCTCAAATAAGAATACTGAAATAAAACTTATAAATAAATTTGCGTACCTAACTGTTTTGATTCAAAATCAACTTATTTAATTTGTTTGATCTGCCAAAAGTAGTTTAAGTTATTAATTTAATACTTTATGATTTGTAATAATAGGTTTTTATGATATTTGATATTTGGATTTATCTAATTTATTATTTTATGACTAATTCTTTCAAATGAAATGAATATTTAAAATTCTATATATGAAACTTTTAGAAATATGTAAAAATATCTATATTTCCTATAAATTTTTTAAGTCCTAAAATTCTTAAAAATTTCGACAGAGTCTCCTTTGTTTTTGTTCAAATTTTCCATTTTTCACAATCAATCTCCAGTTCTAAATTAGAGTTCAATCCCTTTTTCGGGATTGCTCATTTCCAGTTCTAAAAATAGAGTTTAATTCCAGTTTTAAAATAGAGTTCAATCCTTTTTACAGGATTGCTCATTTTCAGTTCTAATATAATTTCAAATACAAAACTAAATTAATTAGTTTATACATCCTATATAAAATATCTAATAAAAAGGAAATACATAAATGAAATTTAATATTTAAAAGCAGCTTTATGTGATTTTTCACACATAGCATTTATTTTAGCATTTCTGTATTATTCTTACAACTTATCCTAGAATTAGAAGTCAACGCATGATTCATATATATATAATTAATTTTATAAAGGAACGACAATACAAATGCTCATCATCAGTTTTCTTGTTTCTTGTAACCAAATGGCAGCAGCATATCTATATAAAGGAACATCATTGATTCTTATATAACTCATTGGCAACTTTTGTATAAATAATGACAACACTTGCCTCTTGTTTATCATTTAATTCTTATGGCAATACGTATCTCCTAGCTTATTTGATAATAATAATAACAGCATTTATCCCTATTCGATTTTTGGAAAGAAAGGCAACATATGATTGCAGTGTTTGCATTATTACTCATAAATGGAAGTATTGAATCCTTATATAAATGACAACAATTGAATAAGAAAGATAACAACATTCAAATGGCAGCATTTAATTCTTACAAACTAGATGTCAATATTAAACCTCATGTGATTTAAAATAAATTGTAGCTTTTCATCCTAAACCATCATATTGATCTCATTTTAGAATAGGAAACAACATATGAAAGCAGTATCTTTATCTTATTTCTTGAAGGCAACTTATAACTGATCTTATATTAAAATTGGCAACAAATAAACAAGGTAACATCATAAGGGGCAGCACTTGCTCTAAGTATAAGGCAGCAATTTGATACATGAGAACATCTTAAATTTTATATATATATCTGAAGGCATCATGAGACCATGCCTATAATAAACAGCAGCATAAATCCCCTTAAGAACTAAAAGTAACATATGATATTAAGAAAGAAGATGATAGCATTTATCCATAAAAAATGACAGTATGTAATTACAGTATCTATTTCTCATATTACTTTATTTCACTTTCAGCTAATAGTAGCATTTGAATTGTTATTGATAATGAGCAGCATATAAATCTAATAAAGTATGTCATGTTAGCAAGGGAAATAATAATATATATTCTCTCATATGATTTATAGTATCACATGATCTTACATATATTAAATGACAGCATTTGAACTTATAATTAATTGATGACAGCATAAGATTCTATAAAGGATGGACAACATATGATCTTAATAAAAGAAACGATAATATTAAATTTCATTAGCCTGACTGTACGCATTTAATTCATAATAATATAAATGACAGTACTAACTCTCTCATTTCCTTAGATGACGTCAATTAGATCCTATTGAATTCATAGCAGCATTGCATCTATAAATTATAGCAGCATTTAAGCTTTATACTAGCAAAATTCATCTTACTCAGATGGTGGGACTAGTCTCATTATGATGTTCTTTGTAAATAAAGTATTTACTTTTCATTTCCATCTTATAACCAACAACATAGTATATTAATATGAATGTATAATATTCCACAAACTAGTTAATCATCAAATGTAGCAGCAAGATTGTAAGTTAAATAATATATATTAATGATATAGAAGTAAATCGAATTAATAACCATGAACTAAAAACTATCCAAATCAAAAGGAGATTTAAGAGCCTATTTTAATTTGATGTATACTAAAAGAACAAAAAGGTAATTTAATGTTTTTAAATGAAATTTCAGCCCACTTGTCTAAATTTTTACTGAGGTAAGAAAATTATTATTTAGTTATCTTCTCGTATGCGTGAATATAATCCATTGACGAGAACAGATAAATAATGAATGTAGCAGAAGGAAAAGGGCTTTAATTTTCTAAAAGCATGGCTAAATATATTAAAGCAAATTTATAAGAACAAAATACTAGAAACTGTAATATTTATTACTTTAAAATATAATATATTGCAAAAGACAAAGCACTTTCATTTATTTTAGCTCAACTTAAATACTGATCCTATAAATTACCATAGTAGAACAAAAATATACATATGATAGCTTGTCGATGATATGCTTATGCCCAACAATTGAATGTAATGCAAAAACTTATTCCAAACATATAAAACAACTCCATACTTCTATCATTCTATCATTGCTGAAAGCCAAAAAGCACCAAGCATACATGAACAAATAATATATAAATTTATAAAATGAGAAATCTTGAACCAACCTCAAGTAATTAAAATAAGATCAATTATAACAATGATTAAAAATTTTAGAAGAAAGGTGTTATATGCATATTTGGCCAATGATCCAACGGGGCAAAAATTATCCATTGTTATATAAAAAAAAATATAAGTGGATTGATTCCATTTGTGGCAAAAACTTCAAATATATATAATAGATTAGATATTATATAAGTAAATTTAAGGAGTTCAATGTTATGTAAGAAAAGTATCATTAATAGTTCATTAGTCTGACATTTTTAAAGCATTGTTAAGTAACCTCAATTATATTGTACTTAAATCAGCCATCAATGATATTTATGTAATTATACTTTTAACCTTTTTATCATTATCATTATATTTTGCTAGATCCTACTGCGTATAATGATATTGCTGGGTAACTATTTTTGTAAAATAAATGTTTGATCAATTATGGCTCATAATGATGTAGAATAAGAGATTTTAAATTTCACCATTTAACGTTTTCCAAGCCCAGTTTAATACTCGATTTATGCATAGACACAGCTCAAAAGAATTAAAATATGTTTGCCAACTTATAGGAAAATGTTAGATTATAGATTTTATTTCCTATTTTGAGGTACTTAATAAGTATCTTAAAATTTGCTAATATAATTTTCTTTCAATTAGTAAGAAATATGATTTCATTCTTTTGCGCAATAGCTTCATTCAGATCTCATATGATCTTCATATTTCCTTTGATAAACTGAGTTCGAATTTTGAAATATATAGCCAATCGAAAGTAAAGATCTAGTATGAGATTTGAACATATTTACTTTATATGATCTATGAAGTATCCTTTTAACATTTGAAACCCTAGATTAACAATAATTATTTGAAACTATTCGAAGGAATAAGATCAGATGGAGTACCTTGATCCCTAATATGCGGCTAGAAGAGACTCTTGATGGGATGAAGAAGGTTCAGCCAAATGGAGAGGAAGGCGTCGGCGATCGGAGGTGTCGACGAAAGGAGGCCCGGCTAGGAAGGCTCTTGGCTAGATAGAGGCTCAGCGGGAGGAAGTTTGGCGAGTGGATGATTTGGCTTGATGATAATGAGGGCATAGCGCATCTGTCGATCTCCTTTAATAAAGAGTGATGGCCGAAGGATATGGATGGAGGAGGAGCCTACCGTCTCGGCTCGACAGATGGAGGAATGAAGATAAGGAGAATGGGAGGTGTTGTCGAGCGAGGGAGAGGGCAAGTGTCGCGTGAAGGGGTCGGCTTGCGTAGGAGGATGAAGAATTTTCAGCTGAGTAAAAAAAAATAAGATTAGGTTTTGAAGGTTTTAAGAAAAATCTAGGATCCATTATCAGCTGTTGGATTAAAATCAACAGCTGGAATTTCTGAGCCAAGATCTGAAGTCATTTAAGCTCCAAAAATTACAAACTTGATCGAAATGACCGTCTTGACGAGACGAACACACGACTTTAAAAATTATTGAATTTGGACAAATATTTTATTTTATATTGATTTTTAAGTGAAAAACTTGGAAAATTAATTATGATAAATCGGAAAATCGAAAATTAACGAAACTTGAAACATAGTATCCTCATATGATGCTTGACTTAGATATACAAAAAATTTTAAATTCCAATTTATATTTTTTATATTATTAGCCTTTAAAATTTAAATTTCATGAATTTATTCATGACAATCCAGGATTTCATATCTAGGATGTTAAGTATTTCACTTCATTTGAAAGTATTAGTCATAAATTAATCAATTAAGCTCCAAATCAACGGTTACCTTACATTCTTCTCTTCCTTAGGCAAACTTAACCTAAGGGAAGTCATGATTTTATTATTTAAGTAAGTAGTTAAATAATTGTGGATGATTGCTCCTTATTTAATGGGTTAAATGCATAGTATCATTCCAATTAACTTTACCTACTATGCTCATTTTCCTTTGTCATCATTTTCCAATTAACTTTACTTACTATCCTTTCTGAGGTTTGTTTTAACGTCAGAGGATTATTCTCCTCGAGTATAGCACAGTCGTAGCTCATTTGAGTGAGTGGCGGTGTTTGTTGCTGGTCTGTTTTCTTATTTATTATAGGAAAAGGCAGTGATAGCATACCTTACCATGTCACTCAACCCAGTTTTTGGTGTTAAACTCTCTAAAACTTTTCTCAAATCTATACCTCTCTTTTCAAATATTCTACTCAGCATGACCAAACTCTCATTTATGAAGTCAAAAGATTTTAAATCCTTCTTAGGACAGTTGCTAGTATTGATTTTGACTCTTACACATTCTATTTAACTAATGATGTCGATGACGACATCATTTTTAAGTGGGAGAGTCTGTAACAACCCGGTGTTGTTACATTCGTGATTAACTCTAAATTTAGGAGGATTAAGTCGAAATTAAAATTTTCAATTTTAGTCAAATAAAAAATTAAATAAAAATATTCTCAAATGAAGCATATTAAGGGAATCCTTCCACCAAAATATGAACGCAATCCAAGTTTCGGATCGTCCTAAATAAAATCGAGAATTTTAAATTTTGGAGTCGATAAAAAATAAAATAAAAATTAGATTTTAAATTTTTTTGTATATTTGAATTAAGAATAATAAGAGGAATCTATGTTTTAAGTTTCATGATTTTTCAGTCTCCGGATTAATCGTAGTGAATTTTTAAAGTTTTTCACTTCAAAATTAATATAAAATAAAATACTCGTTCAAATTCAATAATTTTAAAATGTTTGCGTTTGACTCGTCGAGACGGTCATTTCGATAATAAGTTTGTAATTTTTGGAGTTCAAATGACTTAGATCGAGGCTTGAGAAGTTTTAGCTGTTAGATTTTGATCTAACGGTTGCGATTGGATTTACCTTTTTGCCTCTTAAGTATCTAACCCTAACCTAGCAGTCCCAAATCTGAATTTTTCTTCCTCCTTGGCCGCCAAAGCAGCTCCTCCCTTCCTCCTTGGCCGAATTTCCTTCCTCTCCTTCTTCCTCCATGGCCGAGCCACCTTCTCTTCTCCATGGCCGAACCCCATCTCTTTCTCCATGGCCGAATTTCCTTCTTCTCCACTCCCTCCAAGCCGAGCAGCCCTTCCTCCTTGGCCGACCAAGCTCCTCCTCTCCTTCTCCTTGGCCGACCAAGCACCTTCTTCTCCTTCTCCTCTTGGAAGGCCGAGCACCTCCTCCTTCTTGGCCGAAATTGGGAGCAGCCCTTCCTCCTCTTCCAAGGCCAAAATCAGCAACCCTCTTGGTTGTTGGCAAGGTATGAAATCCCTATAAATCTGAAATTTATGGATCCAACCATTGTTGGTAATTTATCAATTTATTACTTGTTCAATTAGTGGTTCATTTGTTCTATGTATATGCATGATTTAAGCATTCTTTTGCATTGTCTAGACTTAAAATTGCTATACATATGTTGATTGTTATTTGCAAAATTCTATTGATTTGATGTACTCAATAAGACACAAGAAAAATCTTGAGATTCACTTTATTAATCCCATGGATTTAATTATTACTAACTTAGATAGTTTGCTATGTTAAGATGTATGTCTAATGGTTGCTCACTAAAATGTTGTTTTATCTTCTATTGGCTTGCTAGCTATGGTAATTGTAAATTCATATGCATCCAACATATGTTTAAGGAATTAATCAATTATATAAATTGATTTATTGGCGATGTCTACTAGTTGGCCAACCATATAATAAGTAATTATTTGAATATGTATGCTTGTATGTGAATCCAAATTAAGTGTCCCGAATGGATAATCATTGGAGTTTAGTTAAATGATTTATTAATCAGTCGCATGATTTTCTATTCATTGTTTCTCATCTTAGTTATCACTAAAATTTGCATGAGGAAGATAGCTTACTGATGAGTCAAAATTCTTTTCCATCATTTTCTTAGTATGATTAATGTATCTCCATGAACATAAGAAATAATTACTTTTACTCATACTAATTGATTCATAAGCCATCCTCTAGATCCCTCCTTAGCATGTTGTATTTCAAATCTTCTAATTGTAGTTGTAGAGTATTTTGGGTTGAGATCTCATGATTGTCAAAGTAAGTATCTTTAGTTGCTTTCTACCCCAATTGGTGCAGGTGTTGTGAGTGCTGCCTCATC
Source organism: Gastrodia elata (assembly GCA_016760335.1). Classification (NCBI taxonomy): domain Eukaryota; kingdom Viridiplantae; phylum Streptophyta; class Magnoliopsida; order Asparagales; family Orchidaceae; genus Gastrodia; species Gastrodia elata. The sequence continues at coordinate 10,317,658 of CM028682.1, read as the reverse complement.
CCAACCAAGTGATAAAATGCAAGCTCACATCGTAAGTGCAAGGTACGTAAGTACTTGGAACTTGTATTAAGTTCTATCTATTAAAATATCTGTTTAGTTCTATGTTAAGTGCGTAGATCACTTGCATAGTTCTTGTTACTATTTTCTTTTGTGCTTTTACTTTTTTTAAGTTGTATGTTAACCTTATAAGCTATGTTTAAGGATTTATGTGTCTTGATTATGTCCTAAATGCTAAATTTCCATAAACTCTCATGTATCCTTAATGTAACTTAAGAGATCTTAAGGGATTGATTAAGTGATTTACACTTAATTTGGATCTTAGATCGCCATCAATAAGTCATCAATAATTCATGTGATTTGCATTTATTTGTAACATAACTATTGGTCTTAAACTGATAAGATTAGTGGTTAACACCTAATCTGTCGGATTTAGATCCAAACTCTTAATCACTTAATAATCGACTTGATTATAAGATAAGGAACTTGACATTTTCTAATAATCCATCCAATTTGGTATTGATCTTAAACATTTGAATTAGACATGTTAAGATTAATAATAAATCTATGTGATTGCTTGATCTGAATCTAAACTTTAGATCCCTGATTTTCTCTTAAGAAAAAAGACTAACATAAGAAGATAATTAAAATCATATTGATTAAACAAGTGATATAATCCTTAACAATATGCTTGATTTAGTTCCCATAATCTTAGTCTAAGTGTGATCAGATGACTTAATCATCTGATCTAATCATCCTAAATCTAATTATGAACCAAAACCTAATAGATTAATATCAACATCTAGAGGAGAGATCTTGATGTTCTCTTCATAAGATCATCGTGAATTATTTAAAAAGACCTAAATTCATATATCATGAGGTAGGAGGCCTTGTATGAATCCTTGAGGTAGAAGTATAGAAGAACCCATCACCTTAGAGATTGATCTATTCTCCTTGTGGTAGTAGTCACTTAAGACATTAGAAGAGATACATCTCCTTGTGGTAGAATCCCTATTAAGTGATCTTGGATCACATTCACTTGATAAAACTTTATATAGGACTTACATATTAGTTTAGGACTTGTAGTTTGATAAGTCCTTGTTCTATTAAAAAGACTTAATTGAACCATGATTATTGGGTAGTGCAGTATAGTATACCCATATTATTGGTCCCCAGTAATATTCGGGATTAGTTGAGTCACTCTAAGTGAGATTTATCTTTGTTACTATTTTGCGGGCTTTGTCGGATATAACCTCGCTTAGAGTAAATCAATCGATCCTAAGAGTGTATTAAATGGGTGCCCATTCCTTAGTTTTATTGTAGGACAATTACCATCGGGCAATGCCTCCTAGTGAAGATCACTTCAATAGGTATGGCTTAAATAAACTAAGTAAAGGAGAATCACCTTCCTTAAGACGCTAAGTATGATTGTGAGTTTAGTGACTAAATGCTTAGTTTGAGATACAAAATCATCATCGGATGGTGCCTCCTAATGAAGATCGCTTTATTAGGGTGGCATAATCAAACTAAATATTGTGCCCTATCTTTGCAGCATATTTAATATGTGTATGCAATCACCCTGCCTAGTGATCTTTAAGTAAATAAGCAACTTTAACTAAATATCGATCTAGAGATTTGGAGTCAGAATCCTTTTAGCAGTATTCTGCACAGTGGAGACTTAGGATTCATTTTTATTTCTTACTATATTATAGCAGTATTCTGTAATAAAGAAGTTTCTTTCTTGTTATTCTGCATTTTCTATATTGTATATGAATGAATGGATGTGGATATTGTTGAATGCCTTTTTCTTTAGTTTCTGCACTGCTTTACTTACGTTTCTACCTAATACTATGCTCCCCTTCAGATTAATGCCATGGATAAGTTATCTATTATCTGTGGAATTAGTGACAGCCACCACTTGATCGTAGTTGAGTTAGTGTTACTCGACGACGGTCAAGGGGCGGCCGTTACAACTGTAAAGCTTAATTGAAAGTATTATGAAACAAAATCCATCTCAGCTCAAATCGTCCTAATTTAAGAATTGATTCATAGTTGAGAGTTTTCTTCATGATTAAATGTATGTTATATTTTCAAATCTCAATAATTTTCTAACAGCTATTGCTATTAATAATCTTAAATAAGATTGAAATATCTTATAGAATCGAATGTTAACGCAATTTCAGTTGAACACCCCCCCCTTCTGTGGTGCTAGTAATTATAAAATTAGGGAATACCTCTCTTGATCTCTAAGGGTTGTTTTAGATATGGAGATTTGTTTTAAAACAAAGGTCGTGGGATGATCCTCCTTTTTAATTTATTATTGCGCTAGGAGGATGATTGATTCACCATTTCCTTTGATGCCCTAACTCGTACGATTCTTCCTTTCTTCCGTCTGAGAAGAAGAAGTCGCAACCCGGCTTGTGAATCGGCCCGGTTCAATGCATAGCTGAACCGCGCCTTTTGGATTAGCTGAGGTGGCAAGCAAGAATTTTGTGTGTATTTGTGCCAAAATGTAGCAATAGAAAATAGATTAAGTTAACTTTAATATTAGAATTTATTTAATGCTAATTTTATTTCAGTTATATATTGCCAAATACACTTCCTATATATATAATATTATATATTATTTTGACCACAAAGATGAGTATATTAACATGATGCAATTTAATTTCTATTTTGATAAATATTTTAATTAGTCAATATTTAAGATTAATTAATTAATTACAAATTAATTTTATCATTTCATGTGACTTAATTTGATCATTTAATGTCCAAATTAAATGATCAAATAATCTATTTCACTCACAAAAATATGAGGAACATTAATATAAAATCAAATTCAACATTTGAACTATAATTTTCTTAATCACTTTTTAACCCTAATTAAGGTCACAAAAACCCTAATTTTTCCAAAGTTGTTCAAATTTGACATACGTAATGTCATTTTTCTGCTTATGAAATAAGGATTTCAATAATATATAAATCATTTCAATTGGACAATAATTAGTGATTGTATATTGTTGACTCTTAATTAAGTGTTATTGTGATAATTATATTCCCTTAGATAGCATGCTTTAGGTATTATAAAATCTTAGGATAGCTAGCATGTCACATTTATTTTTCCCATGTCAAATTAGATTAATTTATTTGAGCTTAGTTCTTATCTTCTAGTTGCGTGAATCAATTTTCAAATTTGCTTAATTCACCTTTCAACCCTAAGGTAGAAACCCTAGGATTGATTTGCAATTTGAGTTTTAGTTGATTCCTAAATCTATTTAGTTACACCCATTAAGAGTAGTTAGCCTTAATGCCTTTGTAATTATAAATTATTAAATCAGATCTAGCCTTTAGAGATTAGATTAGAACTTAGTTCATTCATCTTAGTCCCTAAAGCTTTCTCTTGATTCTATAAGAGCTAGTAATAGAAACCCTAACTCACTTAGGGTGATTTAGAAATCCTTCTAATTTTCCTTAAACTTTAGTTATTAGGATACTTAGAACTTGTAGTTCTTACTTAGAAGAAATATATTATGTAAATTACATATGAAGATGCAATACATGAATTAATATGTGAGAATATAATTTAAAAATACTTGATGTGAATACTTGCAATTCTAGATATGAAAATTTTAATTATTTAACATGTGAAACATGAGTCTACATGTTTCAATAAAATTTCTAAGTTATTAATTTCTTAAAATTTTTGATAGAGTTCATGCTGTAAATAGCTAAAGAAGCACCTGCAATGTAGACATACAAGACTTCCATTCCAATGGAAGCTATAGTTGAAAAAAAAAATAATCTAAAACTAACATGTAATCAATCCATTACATAGCTCATTTCATAGAATTCCCTTCAATCTTAACTTAAGACCCTCTTCTAAATCCTTGGCCAAACACAGTATTTAATGATTTGGATTAGTTTTCTTCTGATCTAGTATTAGATATTGTGATGATGTATCAATGTTGAGTTAAGTGATTCTCAATATTGGGGTCATCACAGCTGGTATCAGAGCCAAGTTGAGAACTTTAAGTTAAGACAAACACATCCATTCATCCAAAAGCAAATAACACAATATAGTAAAAATAAATATTAGGATAGTAAATTCATTTTCAATTAAATAAGTGATTTAAATTTCTAACTCAAATCTTAATTAAACTTTCAGATGGCATATCCTAGTACTGAACTAAGACCTTATACCAAATTGTTTTTCCAGTATTGGGAGTATGATCATTGGTATGGGTCTACGTTTGGTTATGTTTACTTAGGAGTATCTGCTACGGGAGATGACATTATAAATAAAATTTTAAGGTTTTGTGTATTTAGAGGCGATTGTTACCCTCAGCTAGCTAGGGAATGGCTCACCCGTGTTACTACGGTGTTTGAGGCCATAGAATTCCCTGATCACGTATGCCTTAAAATTGAAATGAATGTTTTAATGACTACGCCATGGACTGGTGGTGTCATGCTTATGGAGTTCTCATTCGTGGTTGTAGGCGTCTTCATTGTGCCCCCACTTATGAAGACTTTAAGAATATATTTTATGCAAAATTTTGTATCTAGTGGTACTAGTCTTCTTTTTGCTCTATCTTCTTTTCCTTTAGTAGCTTTGTAAATAGCTTCTACCTTACTTATATTTATTTCCTTTTTCCTCTAAAATTATAATCTCTTAAAAGCTTCAAATTCTAATGAGAATTTTCCTTTCTGATCTTCTCCAATTTTTGAATTATGTTTTCTTTTTCTTTTATTTAGAGTGGATCTAAATCATAATATTCCTATCAAACCAATAGTGGAAGAATCTACTTCCACTATGACTTCTCAAATAGATCAAATGCATAATTTGTTGGATATAATGAAGGTTATGGTAGAAGCACAGACTTGTGCATCAGAAAGGATTGCATCATCTTGTAACCCTTCCCAACCTTCACATGCTCCATCCCAAATATGACCAACTCCTCCTCAAGCTTCTTCTCCTATTGTTTCTGAACTTCCATTGGCTCCACAACCATCCTCTGGCCCTATAGTGGACACCTACCTTCTCACTTTTCTTTATCTGAAACCTCTGACCTACAATGGTTCCGTTTCTCATTTTGAAGCCATTGACTGGATAAAAGCCATTGAGAAGACCCTAGACAGTATTAAGTGTCTGGAGAGTGAATGCCTCCATCTTTCGACCTATCTATTCCACGGAGAAGCTGAGTACTGGTAGGATAGTGAGTTGAAAACTTGCTTCTCTGAAGTGCAGATGGAAGACATCCCTTGGGATGAATTTGAATAAGTGTTCCCTGAGGAATTCATTCCTCCTTCTACCCAAACCATAATAGAAAACAATTTCATTCAGCTTATCCAAGGAAGTCGTTCCGTACACGACTATGAGATGGAGTTCCGTAAACTCTCTTGCTTTGCTCCAAATCTAGCACATACAGAAGTGGCTAGGTGCACTAGATTTCTTTCCAATCTTAAAGATTCTGTTAAAAGTCATTTGATGTCCCAGCATCATGATAATTTTCCCAAGCTTCTGGAAGGTGCTCGTATAGTTGAGTACCATCAAAACCAAATAGATTTGAAGAAGCTCTCCCATCCATAACCTTCCAGATTAGAACCCTTCAAAAGAAATCATTCATATGGTTCAAAAGTCTTCCAGCTTACTTCTGGCCAAAACCCAAATCAAAATTCTAACCAGAACCCTAAGCAAAACTAGCAAGGAAGACTTGGAGTACTATGTAACAGACCCCATTCTTATGGGAAGTGCTACCACACTGATGGTAGGTGTTACATAAGCGGCAAAACTAATTATAAATATTGGGAGTGTCATGTTAATTGGACTGTGGACAAAATAAAGATCAACCGCCAATGTTCTGTGCAGAATTCAATTCCTATAAACTCTTAAGCGCCAACGCTTACCTTGATGCCTCCTCTTATTGGTGGAAGTGGTCAGCATCAAAAGGGATTACCTCCATCTTCCTCCAAACAAGGCCATCACAGTAGAAAATATAAGGTTAAGTCCATTGCTCAATCTCCTATTGTACCAAGGGTATACGCCCTGTCTTCTTCAGCTGCTCCTGATGAGAATAAAGTGGTTATCGGTACATTCTAAATTTAATTTCCTATTTTTTGTTTTTATTTTCTTCTACAATTTTAAAATTAGCATTTTCCTATTTTAATTTTTATTAGTTATAATTAGAGTTTATTTTTCCTGCTATAAGAACTTTAGTTATTAAAAACCAGTTCTGTGATACTCTCTTTGACATTGGTGCTAGTCACTCTTTCATATCGGTGAGTTGTGCCTCTTCCTTAAATCTTCAACATTTCAACCTAGGCAGTCCCTTAGTAGTTCAAATACCATCTGGTGCTGAGATGTGTGCTAACAAATTCTGTTTGGTAGACATCCCAATCAGTAACCAATTCTTCCAATCCAAACTTATTGTTATGTCCATTATGAATTTTGACATAATTTTAGGAATGGATTGGCTAAGTAAGTTTAATACTGTAATAAATTGCTTTGGTAAGCAAGTTTCACTTAAGGTTGGAAAAAAACCTGAAGTGTTTGTAAGAAAACTTGGCTTGACTGCATCATTCATCAATGCAATTGAAGCCAAGCGTCTGGTTAGTAAATGTTGTTATGAAATTTTAGTAACTTTAATCGGTGAAGAGAAGCACGTAAGTAGTTCAAAAGAGACTATCATTGTTAGAGAGTTCCTGGATGTGTTCCCTGAAGACTTTCCTGGAATACCTCCTTTGCATGAGGTAGGGTTTTCTATGGAACTTATTCCTGGAACTCAACCTAAGTCTAAGGCTCCTTATAGAATGGCTCCAAAAGAACTGCAAGAGCTTAGAGAGTAATTGCAAGAGTTGTTAGAAAAAGGATTTGTTCGCCCTAGTATGTCACTTTGGGGAGCTCCTGTCCTATTCGTCAAGAAGAATGATGGTTCAATGTGGATGTGTATAGACAATCGTGAGCTTAACAAAGTGACTGTGAAGAATAAGTATCCTCTCCCTAGGATCGAAGATTTGTTTGATCAACTCGCCGGAGCGAAGATCTTCTCCAAGATTGACATAAGATCAGGTTACTACCATATTAGCGTCAAGGATGAAGGTGTTGCCAAAACTGCATTCAGGACCCATTATGGGCATTTTGAGTTTCTAGTCATATTTTTTGGACTAACAAATGCTCCTTCCATCTTCATGGACCTGATGTAGCGTATCTTTAAGCCCTATCTCGACAAGTTTATCATCATTTTCATCGACGACATCCTAATGAAGTTTTATTTTATTACAAGTCCCTTTCAATCGTTAGCTAATGTTGCAATTTTTACTCCTGTCTGCTGCCCTTTAATTCGATTGTGCAATTACTTTAACTAGTTCATTTGCTTCATGAATGTTTTAACTATAAAGCTTAATTGAATATATTATGAAACAGAATCCATCTCAGCTCAAATCATCCTAATTTAAGAATTGATTCATAGTTGAGAGTTTTCTTCATGATTAAATGTATGTTCTGTTTTCAAATCTCAATAATTTTCTAACAGCTATTGCTGTTACTAATCTTAAATAAAATTGAAATATCTTATAGAATCGAATGTTAACACAGTTTCAGTTGAACCCTCCCCCCCTCTGTGGTGCTAGTAATTATCAAATTAGGAAAATGACTCTTAATCTATAAGGGTTATTTTAGATATGGAGATTCATTTTAAAACAAAGGTCGTGGGATGATCCTCCTTTTTAATTTATTATTGCGCTAGGAGGATGATTGATTTACCGTTTCCTTTGATGCCCTAACTCGTGCGATTCTTCCTTTCTTCCGTCGGAGAAGAAGAAGTCGCGACTCAGCTTGTGAATCGGCTCGGTTTGATGCATAGCTGAACCGCTCCTTTTGGATTAGCTGAGGTGGCAAGCAGGAATTTTGTGTAGATTTGTGCCAAAATGTAGTAATAGAAAATAGATTAAGTTGACATTAATATTATAATTTATTTAATGCTAATTTTATTTCAATTATATATTGCCAAATACACTTCCTATATATATATGATATTATATATTATTTTGATCACAAAAATGAGTAGATTAACATTATGCAATTTAATTTCTAGTTTGATAAATATTTTAATTAGTTAAGATTAATTAATTAATTATAAATTAATTTTATCATTTCATGTGACTTAATTTGATCATTTAATGTCCAAATTAAATGATCAAATAGTCTATTTCACTCACAAAAATATGAGGAACATTAATATGAAATGAAATTCTACATTTGAACCATATTTTTTTTAATCACTTTTTAACCCTAATTAGGAGTCACAAAAATCCTAATTTTTTCAAAGTTGTCCAAATTTGACATACTTAGTGTTATTTTTCTCCTTATGAAATAAGGATTTCAATAATATGTAAATCATTTCCATTGGATAATAATTAGTGATTTTAGGTTGTTGACTTTTAATTAAGTGTTATTGTGATAATTATTTCCTTAGATGGCATGCTTTATGTATTATAAAACCCTAAGATAGCTAACATATTACATTATTTTTCCCATGTCAAATTAGATTACTTTATTTGAGTTTAGTTCTCATCTTCTAGTTGCGTGAATCGATTGCAAATTTGCTTAATTCACCTTTCAACCATAAGGTAGAAACCCTAGGATTGATTTGCAATTTGAATTTTAGTTGATTCCTAAATTTATTTAGTTACACCCATAAAAAGTAGTTAGCCTTAATGCCTTTGTGATTATAGATTATTAAGTCAATTAGATCTAGCCTTTAGAGATTAGATTAGAACTTAGTTCACTTATCTTAATCCCTAAAGCCTTCTCTTGATTCTCTAAGAGCTAGTAATAGAAATCATAATTCACTTAGGGTGATTTAGAAATCCTTCTAATTTTCCTTAAACTTTAGTTATTAGGATACTTAGAAATTGTAGCTCTTAAGTCCTATTATTTGCTTACTTTAAGCCTTTCACTTTATTATGACCTAGCTAGATTAGTACTTGATTAGTTAAATCCTTCAAAGCATAACCTAGCTAGTAAACTTTAGTAAATTTACCTTAGGTCTAATTTCTTAAGTTAGATAATTTCTTTATCTTAATTTCTTTCTACTGGATTCCTAAACCTTGATTTAATTATTATAATTGAATCTTATAATTTAGGATGTGAATAAAAACTAGTTTCTAATAATATTAATTATACTTATAAATTATTTTTTCATATTATACTAATTGAATTGAATCTACTACTTTTAAAACCCAAACTACTACTATACTTACAATTAACTTGAGATCAATATCTCAAAGTTAATTGGGAGCTTAATTAGCTCCAATTATTAAGTAGATCAATAAAATTAAATAACTTTGGATATCACTTTATTGCAATTATTGAATTTCCCTTGAATGCTTACTTAGCTTTGAGCCTTAATCACTTGTATCATTCATATAAGATAATGTGCATAAATAAAACTTTCACATTAAAATTAATAGGAGTTCATATTGGTGGATCAGTCTAGGGTAGGCTGAAAAAAGAGTAATAAGGATACCTCATATTCTCAAAGGGTGAATGTAAGTGTTTTAAGTTTTGATCCCGCTTTTCTTTAGTTGTTATACAGATGTGTTTAACTCCTCTCTTCATTCTGAATATGCCCATAAAATGAGTATAGATTTAAAATAACTTTAATCAATTAATATGTGAGATCTTCTTCATTCTTATAGATTATTAAGACTCATCATAGCTTTTAGCTATGTTACTTTTCATAATTCTAGACTATGTGAATCTTAGAATAATAGTCTAAGATCTTTCTTCAATTTCCTTATTAGGCATTTTCTATGATTTAGTATTGTACTTTACTTGTTTATAGTTTACTTAGATTACAGTGAATATTGTAAAATTTCATTTAAACATTTCACTATTTTTTTTCCTTACTTAGCATAAGTTTATTTGAACATATATATGCTTTATTTCATTTACTTTCATATGCAATTTTGTAACAATCCAAGGTTGTTACCTAGCTTGAATTTAGCCTAGTCGTATCATAATTATCATTCCATTAAGTTCGTATAGTCATTAGAACCAAATCTCAAAGGTTTGGAGCAATTCGGAGCCCAATAGATTATTTTGGAATATTTTAATATTTTATTAATTAGATAATTGAAGTATTTATTTTGATCTCAAAATTGAAATCCGACTTTACCGTTGCGATTGTCACCCCCAAATTAGCTAGGGGTGATGTTTTGGATGCGTTGTGAAGTCATTGAGTTTTTCGTTAATATTTTAATATAATTAAATACCCTAAAAATTAGCATAATTAAATAATTGTCGGAATCAAATTTCGACTTCGCTGTTGAATTTCTCACCCCAAAATTAGTTATGAGTAATTTTTGGGATTTTTCGGAGCATATTTTTAAAATCAAAATTTTTAAATGATTAAAGAAATAATAATTATTTATTTTCCCCTATATTATTTTCTTGTCTCTCCTACCTGGCTCCCTCCGTGCTGGTTTTGGCGCCTCCATGCTTTCCATAGGCGCAATCATGGCTGAGGACTCCCTCTACTCCCCCTCACTTCATAGCTCTTAGCCTATGCTCTACCCTCTTATCCCCTCTCCTTTAAGAAGTAGCTCAAACTTCTTCATTCCCCTTTGCAAAAGTTGAACCCTTCCTCCATCCTTCCTCCTTCTTTGGGTGCTTGCTGAAGAAGAAGAAGTGCAGCTCTCCACCTCCAAAGTTTTTAAAGAAAATAGAGTTCTCTTACTTCTTCCTCTTTGCAAGGCTAAGGTATTATTTTGCTCCTCTCCTTATCTTCCTTATGTTGTTACAAAGCTTGAATGGAAGCCATTAAGGCTCTTAAAAGCATCTCCATTATTAAAGAAAACTGCTCTATTTTTTATTTATTCTGCACCCCCTTGCATTTATCACCATTTTTCATATAGCTAGGATGCTCCGTTCCTGCCGATTTTGCTGTCAATGGAAATGTATCAGAAAGACCTTTCTATTAATATATTGCACCGCTCATTGATATATAGCACGCTGTAACGGAATTTTCAAAAAACTTTAGGAAAATCAGTAAAATGACAATTTGAATAGTATTTCGCAAAATGGACCGCTGCAGCGCGCCTAGCGCGCAGCAGCAAAAATATTTTCGGAAAACTTTAGGAAATATCAAAATGAAGTAATGGAACAATATTTTTGCAAGTTGGATCGTTGTGGCAAGCCGCAGCGGGCCGCAGAGCACTCTAGCGCTAAAAGCGCCCCAGCGCGCTGCCGCGCGAAAAGCGCCACAGCGCTGTCGCGCCCGAATTTGCAAAATTCCCATACTTTTCTTAAAAACTGCCCAGTTTTGGCTGAAATGGCCAAAACTTCTCTGTTTTTGCATTTTAAGGTCCCTAAGACCCTAGTGGGACTAAATAATATTAAATTTAAACATATTTTAGTTAAAATTGAGCATTGCATAAAATTTTATGTTGAAATTAAAATTGAAACTCTGTCATTCTTAAAGTGCTCAAAACCTACTATATTCCTTAAATGTATTGATATGCCAAAGGCTAAGTAATAGAATCTTAAATGCTTGTATTAAATAAGTATACCATGATAACCAAATGGCATGAAACCTAAATATTTTAGAATTATGATTAAGTGATAATCTCTTTGGTTTGATTTATAATTTGATTGGCATTAATTACCTTTTTATTCTATATTATCTTTTCATTTATATGCCTTCATGATATTAGATGAATGTTGGAGAACTTTAACATTTTGGACACCTTGATGGGTCTAAATTGACATTAAACTACAATTTAACATAAGAACTTTGATAACTTGATTAAGTAGATGATACTTAATCTAAATTTAAAGTTGACATCAATAATACACTAATAACATAATGATTTATCATTGGCCTATAAATTAATCTTGTTCTTAATGGTAGAAGGGTTAGGGGTTAAATCATAACTTATCTTGATTATGATCTAAGCCTTAATCACTTAATCAATTAACTTGATTGTATGATTATTTAATTGATATTATTTCAATAATGCATATAATTTGATATTGATCTTAAATTATTGAATTAGAAGTGCTAAGGTTAATATCAAATCTGTGTGATTAAACTATCTGAATCCAAACTTTAGATCTTTGATTTTCTCTTATATAAGACTATTAGCATAAAATGGGTAATAAAATTGTAATGATTTATGAAATGATCTAACTCTATTAAGATCTTTAATTTCATCCCATGATTGTAGAATAAGAAAGAATTAGATGGATTTTAATCATCTGATTTGATCACTTTAACCTAAGTCTAACAAGTAAACCTTAAGAAGTAGAAAAGTGAGATCTTAAGAGTCTTACTTTAGAATCATTCTTAAAATATTTAAGGACCTTAATTATTGGCATATTGAGGTAGGAAGAGCTTTTGTAACTATTTGAGATAGAAATTTAGATGATTCTTCATAATCTTAGAAGTTAAACTTGATGCCTTGTGGTAGGAATCACCTAAAGTACTTAGAATATGACTTATTCCTTATGATAGCAACCTATATTGAGTGATCATTTGATCACATCCTTGAAGCCTTATGTAGGATACACCTACTTAGAGTAAGGATTAATAGATTTTATAAATCTTTATTGATTAAATAAGATCTTCTGAACTCAGATTATTGGTTGGGTATAGTAGGGTATACCCATATTGCTGGATTATTTCAGTAGTATTCAAGATTAGTTAATTCACTCCAATGTGGACTTATGACCAGGTGTTATCCTGAGGGATTAGATAAATATAATCTCATTAGAGTAAATCTTTCAAGACTAAGAGTGATATAATTAATGAATAAGATCCTTAGTTTAAGATATAAATTATGATCGGGTTCTACCTCTTATCATAGTGTACTTCGATAAGTGCAGTTTAAGCAAACTAAGTAACTCAAATCACTATGCATAAGATACTAAGTATGCTTGTAATTAGGACATTTAACAGCTTAGCTTGAGATGTAAACTGTGACGGGTTCTGCCTCCTATCGTAGTGCGCTTCGATAAGTGCAATTTAAACAAGCTAAGGGTTAAATCCATCTTTCTTGCAAATATGCTAAATATGTGCATACAATCATCCAAGCTAATGATTTTTAAATAAACTCTCAACTTTAACCAATTATCAAAGTTATAATTTTAGGACTCAGAATCCTTTTAGCAGAATTCTGCACAATAGAGACATTGAATTCATTATCAGATTTCAAAGCATTTTTGGATTTATCTCATGTAGTTAGAAGCATGAGCATGAGCATAAGCATGATGTATGAGTATCAGAATGATGTATGAGTATCAGTGATGATTTATGAGTTATGGAATATTGCATACATTGACTAGGGAATTTCAGGATGCATCGGCATCATCAGTAAGCAGTATTCCCAACTAGATGTATGTATATATTGGATCGTACTACTCATAGCAGTTCAATAATATTTTGGTTGCATATCAATATCATATAGTATTGTGGTATATTCAGATACACAGTTTCAATGACATACATCATAGTTTTACAGATGATTATTCAGTTCATATTTATTACTATTTTAGTTAATTTTCAGTATTCAGTTTATAGTTCAGCTTTACCTTACTTTGTACTATTTTATATAATTTTATGCTTTCAGTTATCCTTATAGTATTTATACATATTTAATCACATTATGTAAATGTTAAATGGATAACTAGAACTGTTTAGACTAGTTTTGATATTTTAGACTTATTATCTAACACGAGGTACTTTTGGGATCTAGCAATTTGCTAGATCCTAAGCAGTATATTGAGTCAGGTCAGGAGGACACCTAGGAGATTCAGGAGGAGCCCGTGGAGCATTAGTGGACTCTTCTTCAGTTTTATTTTTTTGCTTAATATTTTTAGTTCAGTACTTAGCTCTATGCCTTTTATTCAATAAATTTGTAATAATTCTAAATATATATATTTTTTTGAGATGAATCTTTTCATACAGCTTCTGTGATGAATATTTCTGGATATTTGCTTTAAGCTTCTGCACTATGTTATATGCTACTTATATTTAGTATTGTGATGTGATCAGTATATTAGAAATATTAATATCTTATACATATATTAGATTCTTATTGTATTCTAAATCCAATGTATATATTTATCTAATACTTAGGATAAGGATACTACTCTTATCTTAAGTATTAGCTCTCAACCCTCATCAAGGTTGAGTCAGCAGCCCTTCAGATGGGCTTAATTTTCAGCTATATTGGGGAGACGAATTATCCCTACCCGAGTGGCGTATCGTTCTGTTGCTGAACTTAATTATGACTATTTCATTTGCGCATGACGACGGGCAGGGTGTTACAACTTTAGTTTTTCTAGCCTATTTAGGATGCTTTTACCCTTATTTTATTTGTAGGCTAGTATGTATACTTAAGTGAGTGTTCTAATTCACTTTATCTTTTTCATTTCCTTATATACTTTTCCACAATTGTATGCTTAACTTTTTGCACTCATGCTTGTGCTTATTTTGTAACTAATAGTGATATCCAATTAAAACAATAATATGCTTGGCCAATCTTAAAATATACTTATACTATTTAATCTAACCAAATTTTCTATTTTTTGGCTTTGCCCTATCATATTTAAATGTCAAAATATGATAGATCAGGTGCATTTGGAGGCTAGTGAAGTTGGACCAAGTGCTAAAAGCTAGCTGCTTCTGCTTATCATATAATAAAAATATATAGCTTTTAATTAATTTCAAGTGAGTTTTAATTACTTTCTTTCTTTTATGTTTACTGTTGGTTTATACTTAATGTTATTTACTTTACTTTTACTATACTTGTGTTGGAGCTTAGATTATATTTAAATGCTTGTGATGAATGAATGGATGGATGTAATGAATGAATGGATGTAAATTAATATTGATTAAGTCATTTAGTTATATATCTAAATTGAATGTTAATTGGATTTAGATGAGTACTACATTACTCATAGAATTGGAAAATAGTTTCATGTCTAGGTTGAGAAGTTCTCTTTATCTACATGTATGAAATAAATGCTTATTAATTGAGCATATCTTAGGATAGATAATTGTTACACATGTGATTTTTTCCCTTTAAACTTTTAGAATTGTAAATGAGCAATTCCATGTAACAGATTGACTCTATTTTAGAATTAAAAATGAGCAATCCTATATAATGGATTGACTCTATACTAGAATTGGAACTAAACAATCCTATATAATGGATTGATTATATATTAGTTTTTGGTTATTTTTCTTTCAAATATAACTTTCATTGGAATGGAAGTTTTGTATGTCTACCTTGCAGGTGTTTCTTTAACTATTTACAAAGAAAACTCTGCCAAAAATTTTAAGAAAATAATAACTTAGAATAATTTAGTAAATAGTAGATTCATATTTCACATGTTACATACTTAGAATATTCACATCAAAAATTAAAAGTATCTTCTTCAATTATTCTTAAATTGCATTCTCACATATAAATTCATGTATTGCATCTTCATATATAATTTACATAGCTCATTTCATAAAATTCTCTTCCATCTTAACTTAAGACCCATTTCTAAATCTTTGGCCAAACACAGTATCTAATGATTTGGATTAGTTTCTTTCTAATCTAGTATTAGATATTGTGATGACGTATTAATGTTGAGTTAAGTAATTCTCAATATTGGGGGTCATCACATGAATAATGAATGTTTAAAATTAGAATAATTGAATTTACTTCTACCCATAGATCCATATAAAATAAGGCAATGCTTAGTATTGGGTTATAATTCCCTAACTCAATATTAAGTACTACCGTAACATTTGTTATCAGATTTATATATCTAATCTAATAGCGGGGCGTTACAAATCCTTATGTGCAATTTTCTTAATTTAATTTAAATTTAATTAAGGCCTAAATGATTTCCAAAAGTTTCTAAACTTGCACTCCTAATTAATTTGGGGGTGAGGAAATTCAAAAATATAATCAGATTTTGGATTGGAGATTAAAATATTTTAGTTATTAATTAGAATAACTAATTGGACCAAAATGCTCATTTGACTTAGAGGGATCCAATTGATCCCAAATTTTTAATACTAGTTTCTAATGATCTATGGAATGCAATGGGATTAAAATAAAATCATGATTAAGCTTATATTAAGCTAAATAACAACCTAGGATTGTACAGGCTCCTCCTCCTCTAAGTTGCAAAACAACCGACAACACTTTGTTATCTAGAGCATCAGCAACATGTTTTTTTTTATATAATAAGAAGTAAATTATATATGAAATCTTAAGTATTCCATAGTAACAAGTTCATTTAGGTGAATCCACATATTTTAGAAAAGAGTATTAGCGCTGTGAGCATCTCAATACAAGAAGAAAATATAGATTTGTATCAAGATTTATTAGCTAAAATATTCAATTAAATATGAGGAAATTCTAAATCATTATAGATCTCACTGATATGCAATTAAGGATTTCTAGATTTATAATTTATAAATTTAATATTAATGTCCTTACATCCATTTGAATATGTTAAACTTCGTTTTGAAATCAAACTCCAGATTATGATCCAAAGTACACCAGAAGTTTTGTTATTGTATAAATTCATGGAGTTTAACTTCTCGAGTGAAAATAAAATTTTATTCAACTTACCTATATATGTGGAATTAACAACACATTTTGAAAGGTGCAATGTGAATGCATTGTTACATTGTTGAGTGTATTAACAAGAATACTATAGTGAACTTACACTAATTTAATCATTTAGAATTCTATATTTCTATGAAAGTTTTAGCTACACTTTCAAATTTTATTTCTTAATTTTTTTATGAGAGAATGATCGTAAACTATAAAAGCTAAGAGATATGAATTAAATCATCATTGATTTACATATCAAATTAAATGCCAATTTAAAAATTGGCCACCTTAAATCAAGTAACTTTAATTGTCTTTATGATTGTGTTCGAATATTTTCTTAGTACGAGGAGTTAGATTTGGATGTGAATTGTGTAAAAGAACATTATTTTTGTTGTTAATGGGGGAATGCAGGTGTCAAATATCCATCACAAGAATTACTATATCCTTATAGCCTCATGTTTTTGTTAATGTTAGTGTGATTTATGGCTCTTCTTTTAGCTGTTTTGCAGTTTAGCTGATCTTTTAATTTGATGCAGGGCTATATTGTGGTTTTGATGATTAGTCGTGCTTAATTTTAGCTAAAAAAATAATAATAAACATAAGGTGCATTTGGATAATAAATAATAACTTCATCATAAACATTATATTTCTTATGGTAATGAGCAAATAATGAATTTCTCAAGGAGATTTTTGATATCATTTGTCTTGATAAAATTTTATATTATTATAATTATAATAAATTACATGACACGGCTAATGGGTTCCCAATCCCCCGCAGCTTCTGACTTCTCTTTTGAGCAAGCTTCAAGGACTTCGCCTCCTCACGCCCCTCTGCAACGGCGAACTACAACCCTAGTTCTAGCTTCTTCCCGTCGATCCGATCGGTGAAGATAATATCCGCCCACTATAGCTTCTAGCGCTCTGCGATCGCGGTCATGGAAGTGAAGATGTGGAACGACAAAAGGGAGCGGGAGATGTACGACTCCTTTGCGGATCTCTACGCCATCATCAAGACGGCTGAGAAACTGGAGAAGGCCTATGTCCGTGACCTTGTCTCTTCATCCGAATACGAATCGGAATGCCTAAAACTCATCGCCCAGTTCAAGACCCTCTCCTCATCACTCCGCGACGCAGTTCCATCCATCGAGCGCTTTGCGGAAGCGTACCGGATGGACTGTCCTGCAGCCCTCAACCGCCTTCTCGTCTCGGGTGTTCCCGCCACCGTCGAGCACCGCTCGTCGTCTTTCTCATCTACTGTCTCCTCCGCCGCGGCTGTGGCTGAGTGCGTTCAGCACTTTATCACAGCGATGGATTCTCTCAAGCTGAACATGGTAGCGGTGGACCAGGTGCATCCTCTGCTTGCGGATCTCTCCTCCTCTCTAGCGAAGCTGGGAACTGGAATTCTGCCTTCTGATTTTGAGGGAAAGGCAAAGGCGAGGGAGTGGATTGCCAGGCTAGCAAAGATGGGAGCGGCGGACGAGCTGACGGAACAGCAGGCGAGGCAGCTTCTCTTCGATCTGGAGTCTTCTTACAGTGCATTCATGGCAGCGCTTCCTAGCAGTGGCTCCTGATTTTATTCTCCGTGCTCTTTGAGTTTGCTTAGGTTTTTGGGATTTTTTTTTTATATTCTTTTCGACGTGATCGTGTGTCTCTTAACTATAAAGATATAAGAAATTTGTTGTGCTCTTATGCATCATGTTAGATTGACTGCTTTGATTGAAGGGTGACTCAGTTTTTGGTATTTGTCCATCGGAAACTTTATATTGTTTTGATAATTAAGCATGTATGTGCTTTATGAAATCATTCTTTGCAGTTTGATTCTCTTAATTTTGTGGTTGGTCCTTGTTTATCGTGATCGTGCAAAGCTAAATTCTTCTTACCGTCTTTACTATATAAGTTTGTAGACCTAACATTGAAAATATTATTATTCTGATCAAGCACTGGAATCTGATTATTTTTGTTATTAATATTCTTAGGGAAAATGTTAAACGCACCCTAATATTTTGCGCTTTTATAAGCGAATCCCGATGATTCCTATTATAGGTTTGCTTGCCTTCATGCGCTTTTTATTTTGTATAGTCAAGCTCCTTGCTTTTCTTCTTAGATTTAAATTGGTTAACTCTTAAATTGTCATGGCAACCTTAGCGGACAAACGTATACTTAGTGATTGCTGTCTACCTTGTATTTGGAAATACATGGAACAATCAAACGTGATTTTTGGCAACCACATTTTGATTATGGAACTCCAGTAAGGAATTTTTTAAATGGAATTCAACTTGCCACCAAATTGAGTATTTCCACCCACAGGAAGTTTTTAATCTCTCAGCAATTGTAAAGAACTTCTTACATTTTGAACTTTCTTTCTAAAAATTGTATCCCAAAGCTCTATTGAGCTGTTTATGAGATGCATGGTTTGATATAAAGAACATGAGGGCTGTGTGTTAAGAGGAACATTTGTCAATCAAAATGCTGATTTTCCTTAATTAAATTTATTGTCATTTTTGTAAATTTATATTCAAATTTAGTTTCAAATATTACTTTAGATAGTCATGCATATGATGTTCCATAGTAACATGCTTTATTCTTTGATGCTCCATAGTTTCCTTATTCTGGCTTAGCTTTCTGTTTTCGATACAATTTTGACTTGGTAACTCAATATATTATGTCTTCGTTAAATCTGTTGTATGATTTTGCAAACTATTGCATTGGAGGTAGAAGAAGAATTTGATCATACTTGTAGACAAAATAAAATTTTATAGAATCCTTTTACCATCCAATATTTTAATATTGCTGGAGGAATTTCTCATATCAAAGTGAAGTTTGGATTACAAGATCTCACGAAATTTTCATTATTTATGGAAGCAATGTACAAAGGATTCTCTCAAAATTTTTGTCAAATTAGAAGGACATTTGTTGGAAATTATGTAGAAGACTGTCCTTTGGAAGATTAGTAGCAACCCTCTAGCCTTTGGAGTTCGAAAATTGCTTTTGAAATCCTTAATGGATATACTCCAAGCTTATCAATGACCCATTGAGGAAATGATTGCTCTCTTGAAACATTGCTTTGTTTTGCTAGCTTTTTATGACTTATTGCTTTTGTTGATTCTAGGTCTCTATGCACAAAGTAGTCTCCATACACAATAATATTCCCACTTGAAGACTGCTGCTTTGACAACTATTTTTTGGCTATCTTCTACGCTTCCATTGCATGCTCTTCCTTCTTTAAGTATCTTGAAGGCCCATTGAAACAAAGCATTGCTTGTCTCTCTAAATGATCCTAGCTTTTGATGTTTTCAACTGCAAGATTTCTTGCTTTGATCTTATTCAACAATAATTTCATTCTATCTAGATCTTTATTCAAGTCTATTTAAACAACCCCGTTCACACTTGCCTACTATAGGCAAGTAAGAGTTTAGTGGGAATGAAGCAACAACCACTTCATCAATTCATACACCAGAAGGCTAAAGTGCATGTAAAAAAGGTGATGCGTTCAAATGAAAAAAAGTGGCACTGCATGCTCTACAAGCATAGAAGTGGTACATGAACTTGTTGCGAAGCAAAAGTAATTGAGGCGTGTAGCGAAAACAAGATGCATATACACAAATCTTAACATCAACCAATACTCGTAATAATGCTCGTGGAGCGAGAACAAGACATTGGTGTATAATGGATCGAAGAAAAATGATCATCAGTGCTGAGAAACGAATCTGAGGCTTTTATATTTGTTTACAATAGTTAGTCAAAACTTCATTGCATTGCCCCAAAGGGTCTACCAAGCATCCTCTGCAACAATGTGACCTTGCCACTAATGATAGTGATTATTGCATTTTCATTGGTGATGTACTATTGACTTCACACTATTACCATGGATCCTTTTGAAACCTTCAGCGACCTTTAATCGAGTATCATTCTGCATTCACAATTATTAAACTGTCTAGTCAAAATCAAGTTCTTCTTTAAGCCTTGGATGTATTTTGATACCTTCATAGCATTCAATGATGTTTTCAATGGTTTATCATCAAGCATCCTATTTTACCCTTGATTTCCAATGCTCATCAGCAAGATGAACTAATATAAATTTCCTTGCAGTAAAATTGTTTAACAAATCCTAACTTGATGTACCATGTATTGGTGCACTCGACTTAATATTCAAAACTCTATAGAGCTTTTGATGCAATAAACAAGGGTTAGCTAAGATCTTTTAAAAATGTGCTAGCATAATCATTCTTCTAACGATTCTTCTTTGATTCTTTGCACTAATTTTTTGATGTGTATTTTCTTGCTTGTGCTTGCACTGATGTTTTTTTCTTATTATTGTCACCCCTATGACTTTGGCCTATTACAACTTTTTTAAGCTCTCAATGCTAAAGGTAGAAATGGAAGCGTCACCTCTTAATTTTTTAGAGTGCTTGTTTATCATCAAGCGTCAATGTCACCAAACTTAAAAATACACTACTTGATGAAATCCTAATTACAGTTACTATCTCAATCCAAATTTCAGAAAGGGATGCAACAAAATTATTGCCTAGATTTCATCATCGAAAATGTCGTTCATTCAATAATGTTGTTCTTGATACTGTATTATACATTTAGAGCCATCTTCGACTTGCCACTTTTAGTGCTTAGTGATCTATTTGATCCCCTTGTCTCATTTGTTTCAACTTTTGCTATGATAGTGAATTTTAGCCCCTTCAGTGCATATAAAGCTTGATTTGCATTATTTTAAACTCCAGCCATTGATTTGATTGATTTTAATAATTTATTTTTAATCTATTGACCATGATCCTCTCTCAAATAAGATGCTCAGATTCCTATTGATAGTATGTATCCTATACTAAATCACATGCTTAGCTGGCTTGGGTTTGTGCCGCAATTTTCGTAAAACTCGGGTTTGAAACTTCTCTTTTTCATATTTAGTTAAATTGTTTTTCGAGTTGAGTCAGAATCAATTTTGAGCTTGCTTGAAATTGAATCATTTCGAGTTTATCTGGCTTGACTCAAAATGATTGGAGTTTCAGTCAAGTTAAACTCAAAAAATTTGAGTTCGAGCCAAGTCTGATTCAAATCAAACTCGACTCAAGCGAGTTCTAGCGGCTCATAATTTCTCCTTAAAACCTTTGGCTTCCGATCTCTCAACTTCAAATAACTATATCAATCTTGAGGTTAGTATGATGGGATTCTCGTATTATTTTTTTAACATTATCTCACTTATTTTATAATTATTAAGAAGATAATATATAAATGATTCTCTTAGTAGTTCTCTTAAGATAGGAAGAAAAGTTAAATTTAAATTGTACAAAATTGAGCATGTTGGTTAGTTAGTGGTGACCTTCTAAGAGTTAGTGGAAATCTATGTACTATACCCAATAATTGCTGTAATGACCTACTAACTCACTGAGTCGAAAACTTGCTTCTTTAGTTCTTAATGTAGCCGAGTTGGGAACTTAACTTGGTCCGTTGGGGTTAGCGGGTAGTCAACCCTTGAGACTAGCCATTAAACCCACTTTTGGGAAAATGACTAGTGGTGTTATTATACATGTGATTTTGATGGCCTTCTATCAATTGCTATTTCTTCTAGTTTGGACATGCACCCAAAACAATCTCCACATTCTATAGTTTTCGCTCCTACATAAAATGTTCCAATTCTCGCCTACAAATAAAGCATTGTCATACTTTGTTTGACTTTTCTAACATCTTGTATATATCTTGAAATCACCTTGGATCTTTGGTACCCAAAATGATGATGTGGAGACTAAAGAAGAATTTGATTGTTTTTGGAGAAAGAAAAGAAAGGGAAAATTCCGGGAGAGAAGGAAAGGACCTATAAGAGAGTTGGGAAAGAGAATTAAAAACCCTAGGAAGAAACGAGGTGACAGAGAGATGAATATGATAAAAATTGAAAAGTTCAAATTCCAATTATCTTTTTATAATTCCCTTGATATGACAAGTTTGCTTGTAGAGGTTTTGATATCCAAGTAATTAAAAAGGATTAAACCAGTATGATTTCACTAATTGTGAAAGTTGATGAATTAAATACTATTTTTAATTGGTTAGTTTAATCATGTAAATTATTTCTTTATTAATTAAAATATTTTAATGTAAATATTAAAAATTTATAATTTATAATTCACCATGTAACTTTTTTCATAAATTCAAAAATCGAATTTGAATTTTTAAATTTTGAAAATCGGGTTTTATGATTTCTGATTCATTTTTTTATAAAAATTAAATTTTGAATTTTGGAGTGGAAAATTACACTAATAAATTTTATAATATAAAGCACATTTAATATATATCATAACACAATAAAATATGTTTGACAAAAAAATTGATGCTATGTTGCATTACTTTATTCTTACAATTTTTTCAAGTTCCTTTTTTGAATCAATGACCCATTGTACAACATCTTGAATATTGTATGATGCAAGTGTGATCAACGTATGCATGACCCATTATTTGGTTGATTGACGAAATTCCATGACCCATTATCCATGTTGTATGGTTTCCTTGAATGCTACAGTGTAAATAAATCTTCTATTACAGACTAGATGATTGCCATCACCTTAATTGAACGATTCGATCATTGCCATTACCTTAATTGATAATTTTTAGAGCCACGACATTCTATCCATACCATAAGATTTTAATTCTATATTTAAACATTGATTTGATGAATATTGAATCTTTTCAGCTATTTCATCAACGTATATAATAATTTGGGAATAATTTTCTTGAAATTTAGTTTTTGGCTTAGACTTTAACTTGAAATAGTTATGGTTCACATGTATGTGGCTTTGCACATTGAATTAGTCTTCACATATCTATTAATCTTCATTTGTAGATTAAATCTTAAAACAGCAATCTCTCGTTATTGTTTTTCTTTCAAATTGTGATATGCTCTTAGTGCAATGCCTGCATTTATCAAGTATTTTGGATGGCAATTAATAGATTGCAAAGCTTTGGTTTTTTCTTTGTCACAATCTTGATCAATTATTTATACCAATAATTCTCATATAGAATAAGCTTTAATTTTTGTATGAAGTACTGTATTTTTTTGCCAAAAGAATGACTGGCACTTTGATTGTCACTTTGTAAGGCATTGTTAATTTATCCTTGACTTAGTTAATCAGTAAGTTCGTCAGCCTCATTATCTCATTTCCTTGTACTAACAGTGTCACGTGCTAGCTTTAGTGATTGAAAGTGGTATGTTTACTTTTAACATTTCATCTATGCTAAGATAGTATCTACTTTAGTTAACCCTTCTTATGCATGATTGAATGCCAAGAGTTAATCTTTATATAATAATTTTTTAGGAGGTTACAAATATTTTATTACAAGCACAATTTAGAGTTTCATTGGAAATCTACTGATTATCTCAAAGCTATAATGTTTATTATTGGTTAAATTTTTATTATATATTGTGGTATTCTCTCTTTTTATTTTTATATGAATTTAGCTTATTCATATCACTTTTTTCTAGAGGTCTGCCAAGAGCCATTTCTTGTTTGTGAGCTACACATTGCTTGAGCCTTCCTTTTAGTATTCGCAATTGTAATCACTACTGATCAAGACCACCTTGGGATCAGTTTATCACAAGCCCACTAGTTTTTTGCTTGGTTCACACTTTGCAGTAAAGAGATTTGATTCTGATACCAAGTGTGATACTCATATTATACTAAATAAGGTATTTTCTATTTCAGCTTAACCTATTTTATATCATGCCAGACCAAACTGCTTTGTCCACTTAAGATAAATTTCTTGGAGAGCACTTATCATTGGATTGCTGCACTACTGACATACTTTTGAGTTTTTATTAGAACTCTGTCAATTATCATAAGACAATTTGCTTATTATATCTTTTTTTCTTATAGTCAATTTTCTTTTTCTTTTTTTATTGATAAATTTAACTCATTTCTATCACCATTATTTATCTTAGAAGACCTCTAGAGGCTATATTGTTTTCAAGCTGCACATTGTCCAAACCTTTTATTTGACAACCATTCACTGCCCACATCAAACATTGTCGTTACAATTTTAAGAATATGATTTGCTGCCGTTAATATCTCTGTGCAGTCGCTAGTGCTTTTTTGACCATTTATGCTTCACCCAAATATGCATTTAAATAAGATCTTAGAATCAATTTTCTCTTTTGAACCAATTAACCACCCTATTTGATGATCATTTTGAGCATCACTTGACAGTCTTACAAAATTCTTCTTTTGGCTTAATGTTGACCATGAAATGATTGATTACTCTCACTGATGAGCTATGTCTAACCTAATGGACACTATATGTATATTAGACTGCCAACTTTTGTTACGTATGATACTTTGGACATTCACATTTTTGTTTTCTTGATTTTCAACTATCGATTCTTTAATAATTTGAAATAATTTATGAGTCATTTTAGGCATTGAATATTAGGAACTGAATCTGCTTAATAATTTGTTGATATTTTTTCTCCTGTGATGACTTCTAAGTGCATTTATATCTTCTAGTTATACTCATCTAAAGGATATGTTTTATAGCTCCCATATCCTTCATCTCCAATTTCTTTGACATTTTTTCTTATTATTCTGCTGAATTCTTGATCTTGCAATTAATTTATAGAGAAACAATTGCCTATTTCACATCTTGTAAATTTATTGTTGGAAATGAATGCCAACCTTTCTGCATCACTGCCTTGATTCTTGTTTAAGCTCAAATAATCTCTTTTGAAATTTGCGCACAAGTAATTTTTTAGAAGGTTTGACCTTTTATGGCTATTCCATGTAATTGTCATCCAGATTTTTGTGTTGGAAGATGTTTTTCAAAAGCAACTCTAAATGTAGCTCTTACTGAACACAGTCAAGAGGAGGTTCTTTGGTGCATTTTATTATCAGATATTTAATTTTTGTTATGTTTGTGGAGACTCAAGTAGAGATCGAAGTGGTGCAATGGATTTGGGTGCACCTGACTACAACCTGAAGGACATCAATGCGAGCAATGACCAGAGTGATGAAGTCTCAAGTGCAATGGAGTGGTCTTGGAGTGGATCATGTGTTGCGGAGCTTTGAGTGATTTCATATTAGCCATAGATCAACCGGATGCAAGTTGGACATAATTCTTATCAAGTAAAAGCACGAAGGTTGCACAACGGACTGGACTAAACAGAGGAGCCGGCGCTTAGGCGCGCCTAAGAGCAGTAACCATTTCTTGTATCCTAGGCTTGGGCGCATGGGTGCATTCAAGTGCTCAGGAGCATCTCAGCTAGATCGAGGTTTGGGCGCTTGGACGCTCCCAAGCATTGGTGAATATTTTTCTGGAGTTAGCATAACCCGTCTTTGGGCGCTAAAGGCGTTTGATCAGATGAAGCATGCTGAACCTTGGACGCTTGGGTGTTCCCATGTGTCAACACTTCTTCAGACGATGGAGCTAGAGAAAGAAATTTGGGCGCTTGGACGTGCCCAAGCATTAGCAAGCCGATCTAGCAGAATATCAAGACAATAGCCCGTGAGCTTAGGCGCGCTTGAGCTCCCTCTATATTTTTCTGCAAGTCGAAGGCTTGGTTCTTGGGCGCGCCCAGGCATCAGGCTGTGAATACAAAACCCTTATCAATTTGGTGTGCAAGGAGCATAAATTGGACACATGGCTTTGCCCAAGAAAGGCATGCCTGACACATGACAATCATCCAAAGACTCCTGGGCTTGATGGAGGTCTATAAATACATAATATGTTACTATATAGATATGTAGTGTATGCTAAGTGGCTAGAGTTTTTGTGGCTGTATGTTGTGCAAAAGAAAGATAAGCTGTTGGAGGACTAGGAAAGGCTTGAGAACTCTAGAAGAGAGTGCGATTTCTCTTGTATCTTCTTGCTACTATCGTGAAATTTTTGTGTTGTGATTTTGTGATTTTCCCCATTCCTTAAATTTTTTCCACATAAAATCTGCTTTTGTGGTGCTCTGGTTTTCCCATTCTTTAGATTTTTTCCACATAAAATCTGCTTGTGGGTGCTCTCAAAGGTAACAAAGTCGGAGATTCCTTCACAGCTTTCGCAACTTCCTCGTCTGTGCTTGACAGTTCGAACCGCTGTGAGGAGTGCTCAAATCCCCAACATGGCGGTGGCTGGCGAAGGCCGACCGAGGCCCAATGACGTCGTTCGAGGACAATTAGGTTAATGGAGGCTGGTGCTGTAAAGGGACTTGTGAGCGCCAACAAGGGCCAATAGAGTATTGATGGTAGACGACATATTTGGGCTATGTCACCGTTTATTTTTTTTTTTTCTTCATATGGTGTTTCACACATAACATAAGCAACTTATTTTGAGTGGGTTTTAAATACGTCGAAAATAGGCAAAATGGGGGATTAAGATTCCCCCAAAACTGTACATGTATTTATAGATTACCTCAAAATAAATACTAATATTTTATAATTTTAGGGTATTAGGATTATTTTATGCCCAAAATCTAGCAAAACAAACAACTCAACTCTCAAGTTAAAATTTATTGTCATCATTACTTTATATTATTTTCATTAAAATTCAGAGATTAATTTGAGTTAGTAATTACCGATACTAGTTATCTTCTCATGTGAATAATCTTTTCTTTTTTTGTTGTCTATAAACCAATGATGACCTAGTACATGGATGGATATGCAAATGACATCTCCCCTTAATTGATAATCATTTGTTAAAAAATTTGATATCAATTACTAAATGCCATTTGTTGGTATTATGTATACATGTAACTCACTTAATTTAACGTTTCAGAGCATAATTCAATGCAAAGAGACATTCTATTCTTCTAGAAAAAGGATGGGAAGGAGATTGTAAGAGAGAAGAAGCAACAATGAAAATAGAGACTCAGGTTTACAAAACTCTCATATTAGCGGCCTAACACCTCTTAGTGCAACCTGGATGATTTATGGGGAAAAATTCTTTCTTGGAAGCCCCAAATCCAAGAGACAAACTGTACTTTAAGTATCTAACCCTGGACAATTTTTATGGATTTGGTTAGGCGTAATTTTTGTGGTGGCCCTTTAAGCGGCCATCAGCGTTCTGCTTGCCTTCCAACCTTGTGATCCTAGATTTTGGTACTGTGTCAGGACACAATTCATAATGACAATCTGCAAACCTGTTAACGGTGATGCTTTAACTTTGTGCGACCTGTTAGCTTAAAACAAATTTTGTTCACTTGAAATTTTCTTTGCACGCTGAATCAATATCCCACCTAACACCCCTCCTATCTTGGTCAACTACACTTAACACACACTATTTCACAATGAACGCTCAATTTACAGTACATTTATCGCTGACTACACTGTTTATGCCAATAGTTATTTCCTACATAACCATTTTAACTGGCTCACCCTCTTCCATTACAACTGCGTCAACCACTTCAATACCATACTCTAATCCAGCAAAAGGCAACATGCACTTCCATTACAGTTCTGGTTCTTGCTCATCAAACAAGCAGCACAGGTGCTGCCTGAGAACTGTTAATATCTTCGCTGCTAAAATAAATTTCTGTTATCCATATTAGTTAATGTTTTATGTTTTCTTACAAATGTATACTGGTGATTTCTTGGTTAATGAATTGTTTTTTTGGAATACAAACCATGCTACTTCTACTTGACCTCAGATACAAAAATTATCTCAGGGTTAAGCTTAATTTCTTTTCCACAACCCATTGTTGCTGAGCCCCACCATATTTGGAGTGTGACAATGGTAACCTTCAACACTAGTTCTCTATTTTTTCTTTTAAGTCATTTGATAAATAGGCTTTAAAGGTAAAAAGTGATGCTTTCTGATGTTTTGAGTGAGGGGTTTAGCTTAATCCCATCCCTAAGATACCGTGCTCTAAAGAAGATGTGGCCTTTCGATTTAGCTTTCAATGTATCCCTACGATTTGTATTTCTTGAGGAGGCTATTTCGGTACAGGGAGCATTTTAGCATTGCATTTCTTTCAATATGTATAGATGCAAAAGATGAAATATTTTTGCTTGAATTCATCGTTGAATTTCGATCTAATGTGATAACTACTGAATGGCAAATGTATTTTAACAAGTCAAATTTTTTGAAAATAATATAAAAGCAAATGCATTTTATAGAGGTGCATAAATCATATGAGTCAGACTATTGTAATTACAGAAGGACTGAATCACATTCCCTAGGTGCAATCGAGGCGAGCTCGAGCTCAACGATTGGATTGCAAGCTGCCTAAATAAGATGCTAAAATGAGTTTTATTTGTGGTGATTCCTAGGTTTAGCTTAATTAGATTAATGAGTTAATCTTACATTAAACTCTTATAATGTTATCAATAAACTCGTCGGCTCAATCAGGCGACTCGAGCTGTGGCCGTGCTCTCGATATCGATGAGCCTTAGCTCACAAGCCCATTGAAAAGTCGTGCTTGAGCCGGCTTGCAAGCTGACTCGGCTAATTTACACCCCTGGCATTATTTTTTCAGATCATGTTTGATTGATGCTTATGGCCAGGATATCATAACATGATTCCTTAATTATATGCAGAATTGACTGTAGTCTGTACATCCAAACCCTGCTCCACCGCAAATCTTTTTTGTTCATCTACCCGTTTGGCAGTGCACGATTTTAACTGAATAATATGTGACCTCAAACTGTCATCATGAGCCTGCAGAGAAAGGAAGCGCCCCAGCTTAATAATAACAGTGGAAGAATGTTTATATATATATATATATATATATATATAGAAGGAAATGCAGTAAGGTATGTTCTCTTGTCTTTGCCTGCAACGTTGACACAAGGCTTAGTAAATCAATACACTCCTGCAGCAGAGGCTTTTCTGTTGCTACTACCTCAGCAAGTTCTGCCACAATATGAGCTGTGCTCTGTACCTGCCAACCAATCAAAATTCACATATATATATATGCAGTAATTTCATTGAGAGAAAGCTGTATATAACAGAATCCTTGCTTACCATGGAATGACATTTAGCTACATCTCCATTGATCGCAGAGGCTATTTTTGCTGCTTGTTGCAGTGAAATGGAGAGCAAAGTGGGATCAGCCTGAGCCAATGCAGATAAAGAAATAATTATTTATTATTTTTGGTTACGAGTTAATAAAAGTAATTTTATTCTTTAATGCACGTGCCTTCACTCGGTCAGTTATAGGAAGCCGGCAGACGGCGGCCTGCAACGAGTCTTTGGTTGATGACAGTGCTGCCACGTGTAGCCTCTCAGTTGCTCCCCATCTCTCCAGCGCTTTGGTCTGCCGTAAGAAAGAGCCGGCCCCGCCCAGCAATATAACATTATTGACACATTATTTATATATTTTGATGTATATTAATATACAATATTTATAAAAAAATTAGTACGGACGGACCTGGTGGCAGAGGAGCTTGCTTAGCTTAAATATGAGCTTCTCCCTGTCCAGCTGCATCTGCTTCTTGGCGACCAGGGCACACAATTCGGACAGTCTCAGCCAAGCGTTCACCAGCAAATTCTGTTATATTATAATAATTAACCATTTCAATTTGATCATGATTCATAAATATTAAATGTTACGATGAAAAATTCAAGATTAATAATTAATAAAATTAATTTAAGGCTTATATTTCAGCTGAAAAATAAATGCTGTCCATAGGGTATTTGATGTATTAAAAAATAATTTCATGTAATTTAGAAAAAAAATTATTTTAATACTCACATTTTAATTATTTAAAAAAAAAAAATAGCATGAGATACAATTGAAGCTATTAAGAAATTGAAATATTTAAGGATTAATTTGATACTTAATTGTAATTTGAAAGGGTATAAGCATTTAAAAATAATAATAAAATAATGGCGAAGAAGCCGCCGGCACGGTTACCTGGGCGTTGGCAGACTTGATGTTGTTGAAGACCAGGGTGCCGGCATTAACGAACATCCACTGAACCAAGTAGTTATGGAGGATCCTGAGCTGATGGCGGTGGATCTCCCCGTCGAGCACATCTACGGCGGGCGACTCCCTGCTGGCTCTCTCCTTCAATGGCGATCTCAACCCCGGCCTCGACGGGGGCGAAGGCAGCCTCTGTTTCCTGAAGAAGCTGGTGAGGCCTTGGGCTAAGAAACTCCCGACTCCCCCCCTTCCGGACCTGGGCTCGGGGCTGGGTAAATCGATCCCGGAATCGGATCTTCTGAAGGACGAGGAGTGGGAGGAGGGGGAGGGGGGCGTGGCGGGCTTCTTGGCTGCTAGCGATTTCCGGGGCGTCATGCCTCCCTGGTCCTTGGATTGGTCGGAGATGGAGATGCGCTGGCGGGAGGCGAAGGTGCTGGCATTGTAGGAAGGAGGAGGGTCGAGGAGCTTCTTGGAGGAGGAGGAGGGCCAGACGGCGCGGGTTTGGTGGTCGTCGTCGGAGGGGCGGTGCTTGTGGTGGGGACGGCGAGGAGAGCCGGAGCCATCGCCGGTGTGGAGGGAGAAGTAGATGCTGCTGCTCTTGCGGCTGCTGGGGGACAGCCACGATGATGATGACGACGAGTTGTGCTCCGACAGAGGGGAATTTCCCGTCGGAGAGGTGCTCCACCGCCGTCCCTCCATTTCCCCACCGCCCTCACTTTTTCAGGCTTAATCGTGCCTGCTCCACCCCTCAGCTCTGGGGCCTCCTCCGCTGTTATTTATCAATGTGACCTCTAAGTAGTTAATTTTATTTATCTCTTTTATGTTTTAATAATGTTTCTTTCTTTATATTTGGAATAATTATTATCTCTAAAAAAACTTTCAATTTGATGTGCAATTCATTATTTATTCTCGAGCTTCATTTAAATTTCATTATATTTGGAATTAAAAGAGAAAAATATATAGTTAAGCGTGCTCATGTGGGGCGCACTTCCAGGATGGATGACATACTGGGAAGTTATCTCCTGAACGTAAAACCAAAAGGTCTTTCAAGCTAAAGCAGACAATACATTGGTACCTAAAAATTTGGACTGTTAGAGTTAGTGAGTCTTAACCTACTATTAAGCACTATGAGGAATCAAAAATCTCCAAAGTAGAAAAATAGAGGCATAATACAATATAGATATATAACATTTCAACCATCCAAAAAAAAAAAAATATCATAGTAAAATAAAATATCTATAGTTTAACTAAAATTATACAAATATTATAAGTTGTAATGACACTCATCTTCATCAAAAAATAAAATAAAATGATAGAAAAAGAAATGTCCTTAAGTTACATCTATTGAATAACGATCTACCTTAGGTTCAAACTCCACTCTAAGCTCTTGATCTATCATATTTAATTTTAATATGATAGGATATAACCAACAAAAGAGAAACAAGTGGTTAGACTTATAAAGTCTAAGCATATTTTAAGGCAACTAAGTTATTTTAGTTTAGTGGATATTATATTATCCATTTACAATTACAAAAAAGTGTACAATACAGTAAAAATAGAAAGTAAGGAAGTGTACGTACAGATACACATACCAGTGTACTTAATATGTGCAAATACACATACGAAATATGTACAACATGATATATGCTAAGTAAACATAGTAGTATAAATAATGAAAATATAAACTGAAATACACTATATAAAATATAAGTAAAAATAACTCTAAATACAATTTAGGTGTAATATATAAAAGTAAGTTAAATTTATGTTCCTTTGAAAAGTCTCTAAAACGATAAAAGCATATATGATATTATTTATCAGAATTCTCAAACTCTTCTTACTAATAATAGGTAAAGGCCGCTTTTCTATAGGGGCAAACGATTCTCTTGAATTTTCAATTAAGAGTTCCTTGGGTTTTGTCGAGTTTAAAATAATTTATTTCCTCCAAACTTGAGGATATAAGTATTAGAATGACCAAATTAAGTAGCATCTAAGTCATATAACCATGGTCTACCTAGAAGTACATGTGAAACATCTATAAGAAGAACACCATACCAAATATGATCAAAATAGGTTGCTAAGTTAAGGGGAACAAGATATCTTTGAGTGATAGAGATACTAGTCTTATGTACACATGTAACCTTGTATGGTTGCTGATGCATCTCAAAACTTAATTTCATTCTTGCTAATGCGCTAGTTGAGACAACATTCATGTAGTTATAACTATCAATTATAAATTTACAAGACATGTCTCCACTTTTAAAGTAAGTGTGAAAGATATTCGTTTGTTTTCAATCACTATTTGCTTGAGGTGTAATTAGGACACAATGGACTACTTTCAAATGTGAATTAAGAGAGTTTCAATAGAATCAATGGCATCTTCACGCAAATCCTTCTTGATCATCTTGTTACTTTGGATTGACAACATCTACATAAAGACTCCTATATGGACAACTATTTGCATAATGTTCTGCCTTTCCACAACTAAAGCATGTGATATTTGATTTAGAATTTAAACCTTCAGATATGTGTTTTAATCTTTAACCATTTGATACTTTATGAGTAGATGTTGATGGTTGATTTTGGTTAAGAGGTGCACCTTGCACACTAGTAAATTTGCATTGAGAACTTAGCTTTAGGTATTGTTCTATTTGGAGGACCTTTAAAATTCTTCTTCAAGTATGTATACCTCTCAAGTCAACATCTCACGATGAATATCAGTCCTTAATCCAGCTCGAAACTAACGATGGTAGCTCTAGAATATTTAATATTATCACATCAAATTAATAACGCATCAAGGCGGTTCATATAATCTGCAATAGTCATGAATCCTTGCCTAAGTAGTATTATCTCTTCTAATATTTAGTCTTAAAATGTTAAAAAGAGATATTTTTGCTTCAGAATCTCTTTCATTTCTCCCAAAAGCCTGTAACTTATTGGTCTGATCGTTACGGTTGTCATTCTAAATTAACCATATTAGTTTTGGCATGATCAATAAATTTCATACTAGCAAATCTAACCTGGCAATTCCGAGACATTACCATCCAATCAACGTATTGATCCATTTTTATGAGCAAATCAGAAAAAATTGAGGATCAATACTATTTTAATTTGAAAGTTATTCTTAACTTACAAGAGCAACTTGAAGATTTAACTCTTCTCCCTCAGCAAATTTGTAGAGTTTAGAGAAAGAATAGAGCCCCTTGAAAGCAAAAATGAAAACCATACATTCAGGAGTGATTATGAATAATATTAACCACAATCCCACTAAATTTTAAGCAAATTGAAGATTATTTATTATTTATGAAAAATAAGAAACTATGATGTTATAATATAGAAATATAGCACTCGATCTCATGATAGATCTTCTCTAATGCCAATTTGATGCAGGGCAGATACATCAATTAATTAACAAAATTAACATTGCATTTATAAGCCACTAGTAGATATGCGAATCACTTGTTGTGAATAAAAAGTGACATCGTAAGCATTTACAAGATGATGAGAGTGAGAGATAGACGAGCACACTTATGACAAAAAAACCCATTGAAGGATTAAGTGTCATTTTATATAAATAACTGGCATGAAAATAAAATAATAAATATGCTACTATAAAAAATAAAATACAACATAAAATCATATAACCATTAAAGTTAATTTATGATTTGGCGCGTCCACAGTAATTTCGTTGATGCTCTGCATCAATAAGCAATTAATATTAAATTTAGCATCATTCAAGTTGTTTCCATAAAATCACAATATTACAAATTCCACTAAAAATAATTCAAATGCTTTTTATGTTATCATATTTGGAAACCATGCTTTTTATTAACATCATTAATATATTTTATTCATGTCAAAATTTTTGCTCAAGTT
Source organism: Gastrodia elata (assembly GCA_016760335.1). Lineage (NCBI taxonomy): Eukaryota > Viridiplantae > Streptophyta > Magnoliopsida > Asparagales > Orchidaceae > Gastrodia > Gastrodia elata. The sequence goes on along the minus strand of CM028682.1, from coordinate 10,283,328 downwards.
GACAAATACGTCTCTTCCTTTCAATATGTATATATCATATACCCCTTTAAAATTCATATAAAAGCATCATTAACACCTTGTGTACTTCAAACATATATTTATTTTTTAATATTTAAATTACACTTCAAAACAAGCTTTCTCTTTTAACTTTTTTTCTCCAATACCTTATTTTCTATCACTAGCTATTTTATTATTTATTAAGCATATCTTTTGCCACCTTGTGAATACAACTAATGATCATTTGGCACATAAAATTTGCATCCCATTAGTCAAATAACCTTTAAGAATATATTTATCCAATCTTTGGATATATTAGAGAGTTTTTCTTCTTTGTTTATAAAAACTAATCAATATAAACTTCATGATATTGATTCTTATTAATGAGAACTTATTCTTGATTAATTTTAAGCAACAAAAAATCATAAACTAAAATAAATTTCAACTTGAAAGACTGTTTGTTAATCTTATCAAAACCAATACCAGCATAATATTACTATCTTCTACTACTCTTCCAGCATGCTTATTTTGATCACCACCAAAATATTTTGCTCAAGCCATTCCCAAATCATGCTGACATTTCTATTAGATTACGAAAGCTCTATTCTCAATTTTTATTTCTTAGACTAGTTTCTTTACCCGCATGTCCATAGTATGAATATTCCCTCGATTACACCCAAGCGTCGATACAACAAAATATGCTTTTACTACATCGAGTTAATGCATCACTTCCAAAGGGCACATTAGCATAATGTATCAACAATCAAGACATTTATTCAATACAAGTTATCAACAACCTTGTTTAAATTGGAACAACAACAAACATTTTAAGAAGATGAACAATTTTTCTTTTAAAGTCATTAAACTTGACCATCAGAAAAATTCAAAAAATAATGAGAGAAGCATACCCTATTCATAACAGTAGTTGAAGTTCACATTAAATAGACCATGTTGATCTTTGACATTAGATGGTAAAGCCGAAAGCTCTCAAGAGAGAGTACATCATTACTTAAACAATGATACAGATTGGAAAGAAAAAACAATGGAGCTATGTAATTAGAGGATTCTTTTCACTTCACAAAACTAATACCCCCCCAGTTTGCGTATATGGTGTACAAGATTAATAAGCATTTTTGTTAAAGAAGGAGAATTACATACAGTGTTGAAGTTTGAGGATTTAGGCTCATCATCTTGTTGGAGTAAATGGTTGAGGATTCAGCTTTTAGGGTTTAGGCTCATCATCTTGGAGAGTAAATGGTGGCTAAGCCCTGATCGACCGTTAATCGGATAGGAGAGCCGTACGCCATCAAATCTCCTTCTTGGCCACACAAGTGAATTCCTTCTCCCTTGGAAACAACTTCACCATCAACATCTACAATGCCTCCCTTTGTGGGGTCACCCACACGGTTTCCTGGAACCAGCCTAAAAGCCTTCACCTGCAACAATAAACCCAAATATCATTATATTAAAATCTGTTCTTTTTTACTATTGTATAAATAGTATATAATTCCACTTAAGATTACAATATATGTCATTGATCTTGTTGAAAAAAAAGAGCCAGATTCGTTAGCCGATTCGAGATCATTAATTTCATTTCAAGCTCGATTACGCCCTGATCAAATTCCATACCAATAAACACAAAAGTTCATGGATGAGATGAGGCCCTCTCCATTCCTTGAACTTTTGTTAGTTTTTCGAGATATAATTTGAAAAGTACAATATTTCTCACACTTAAAATCCTAAGCAAAAACTAGAGCCTTATAAGACTTCACTAGATCAGTTAACCCCAACGTAAATTTATTTAAGGCCTTTTTTGTGAACATCACAAGATTATAATGAAAGGCTACTATCACTGTTTAGTTTGGCTTAAATTGGCAAATAAATTTAAGCAAATATGATAAGTAAAAAAATTTGAATTTTAAGTTGACATAAATTAAATTAAGCTAAATATGTTAAGAAAATATCTTATTAAATTTTAAGCATTTTATATAAATAAATATAATAACCAATTAAGTTAATAGTATAATTAACTAATTAACATAATTATGTAATTATAGTATTTAAAGAAATTAATTAAATATTGCAATTCATTAACTAATAAATAAATAAATATCATATATAATTAGACAAATAAACTAATTAATTGACATTAATGAATCAAACAATTAATTAATTAACTGATTAATAACAATTAATGTTATTTAATAATTAACATAATAAAGTACAAAAAATTAAAGAATTTCCAAAATAAGCATCCTTCCATCTATATTTTTAATAATGCCACTCTAATTTTGAAAAGCATACCAAACTAGCATCTTTTTTTTTGTAAAATAAACTACAATTTGATCATGGTATGCGTAAGTACACTGAGTTTTTAGTTAATTTTTTGAATGAATACTTATTTTGAAAGGAAATTTAGTGCTTGCTATATACTTGCCCTTTAAATATTGATTAATTGAGTAATTAATAATCTACATTATATATATATAGTTTATATAATTAATTCTATACATATTTACCAGTTTAATTTATTAATGTAACAAATTTACATAAATTTTTATAAATATGCTACCTAAACAATTAGTGTAATCAATAAATAAAAACTTCTTTAAAGAAACGCAAAAAGTTAATTAATAAGTATATCATTAATTATATAATTAACAAATATTTTAGGGATTTTTTTTATATCATCAATTATTTAAAGTTCAATTTTTTTTTAAAATAAAAGCTTAAACAAGCATAGGAGAGAACAATTTTACAATAAATCTTGATTAAAAAGTATTTTTTACATAATAAGCAGACTTTAATTGAACTAATATTTTTAATTTCAAGTTTAAATTAACTTGCTCGAACTCATCTCACAATTTTGATCAAAATTTTCTCAAAAACTCTTTTAAACTAAGGCTTTATAAAGCATGCTTTAATATACAAGTAACCAAAGATTCTCAGAAATAAAAGAAATCGAATGGCTCACCTTGAGATACATGACATAGGGTGATTTAACATGGTTTCCATCTTTCATCTTCAGCAATATTGACAAAAGAGCAGACTTAGGGCAGTCCTTGATCAGTACCAAGTCCAAGAAGCCATCAGAAAACTGTAACTCGAACAAGCAACCACACAAAAAGCAATAAAAAGTAAACATCAGCATCAAATCCAACTGACGCACAACGGACACTTATTTCACATCAAATGAAGAGTGTTATTTGCTAAAATACTCTCCGGACTGTTTAAAAGTGTCTAAAACAATCCCTTGACTCGTGTAAATCCTAACTTTGTCCCACAATTCTTAAAATGATGCAAACATACATTCGAATTTTTCAACGTCATGTTAACTGACAATGTTAATAAGAGGTATTTTGGAAAGAAATAATGTGGTTGAAGTTGACAGATAATAATATTTAATGTTTTTACCATATATCCTATGATTATTGACTTCAATTATATCGCATTAGGGTTTCCAATAAAAAAGGAATGGATGTATAGGCTTCAATTATAACATTCCCAAAATACCACTTTTTTGTAGTGTGTTGATCTGATGTTATTGAATAACAATCGAACTAATTTCGCATTTTTAAAAAAAGTTAAGGGACCAATTAAAAGTACATGAATCAAGGGAATATTTTGGGCAGTTTTTAATAATTAGAAACTATTCTGACAAATAACTTCAAAAGCAACATTTCTAATAGAACCTTCAATGCAAAATCATACAATAGAACATGCCAACCACCAACATAAAACACACGAATAAAGCCGACCAACAGCTAATAAATTTAAATGCTCAAATGGTAAACAAAAACAATAAAAACTTGAAAAAACAACAGTTTGACGCCACTTAAATTCTGAGAACTTGCACATGCACTTCAAAAAAAAACAGTTAACACATACAAAATAAAAACCATGCAACCCCTGTAGATAATCAAGTTGAGCCTATATATTTTGTTCTTATAAATTTTATTCTGTATGGACAAAAACAAATTATGAACATAATCTACACTTGGAAATGGAGTACCTTTGCTTCAGGTGCTGGCATAGCATCTTCCATAACCCATGGTACATTTACAAGAGAAATTGACACAAAGGGACCTTCAAGAAACCTCCAATCTGATTTTTCAAAACAAACACGCGCCCCCTGGTAAGTACTTTGCAAGACTTTTGCAACTTTGCCTTGTTCTAGCTCAGAAATATTATTAATGGCGCTCACTGACGTTCCGCTATCCTCCAATGGTTCTCCATAGAGTTCATGTCCAGGAGCAGGAACAAACTCAACATAACCGTGGTATTTGCGCAACTTCATTACTCTCAGGAAACACTGGTCAAAAGTATTATTAATAGAAGATCAGTTCATTAAATTATAAAGGTAGTAACTTTAAGCACTGATTGACAGATCAACAAGAAAATTCTTGCAAGTTTAGAAAAAACAGTCAAAGCAGCCTTCACTACATCAGGACCCGAAAAATATAATATTAGGGTGCCCCAGAAGGAAAACAGAAAATGCATGAGATCATTGTAAGTATAAAGCAGGGAGTTGTAGAATTGTATTGCGAGCCATCATTAATTCCAGTATAGATCTGCTGTACAATTATATAGAAGATGGTAGTAATGTAGATGTGACTAGGATTGATTGCTGCAAAAAAGTGGACGTGATGAGAGTAGATTGTAAAGATTTCTAGAATCTTCTAGTGGTAGTTTAGGATTTTTTCCTCAACACATCCGTGCAAATGGATCATGGATATGTCCATTACGAATTTGGAGGTAAAAACTTGAAGTTATATTTCGGCAGTGACTTTGTAAGAGCACCGGAAGTTGTACAGCAATGGAAATATATAAAGTTGTTGAAGAATTAGACCACGAAAAAAGTGAGTCATGTCAATAAGTTTTATTGTTGTATGTAGTATGTGGTTGAGATATATGTAACCAATGTTGTTACACCAGACATTGGGAGGTAGTCTTGGCATTATATTAAGTTCCTCCAAGAGAGAAGGTGTCCTAAGGACCTCACTAGCAATATTGGCAAGAGCTTTGAATTTGGCTTCCGTGCATGATTTAGCAACAGTTTTTCTTCTTGGATGATAATGAAACAACATTCGTTCCATAAAAGAAGATATAGCCTATTGTAGACTTTATGACAATGGTGCAAATAGCCCAGTCCACATCACCATATGTTTGGATGTGTACGTTGAGAGATTGTTGGGTGTGAATGCACGCGTGAGTGCTCTTGTCATTATATAGTATGCGCGTGGCAGTGGTCTATATTGTGTCGGTAGACTCTTAAGGGAATCATTGAAGTGAGCAAGAAAAAGATATTGGAGAACTCCAAAAGATGCTAGATATGTGGGGTTGGGTGGAGTAGAGTGTGAAGGAGTGGTAGTGTCAAATTTACTTTGCATGGTGGTGCAATATGATTTGGAGGCTTCAAGACCATAATCATGAAGGAGGTAGTTGACGAACATTGGCTGGGAGAGATGAAGACCATGGGGAGACTGAGTTGACTTGGATACCTAAGAAGTAGATTGACAATACTGTGTAAAAGCTGAAAGAAAGAGGGAAGAAGTACATCATCAACATAAACAAAAAGATGTGCTGATATAACTGAATTGACTTGGATACCTAAGAAGTAGATTAACAATATCGTGTAAAAGGTGAAAGAAAGCGGTAAAAAGAACATCAACAACATAAACAAAGAGAAATGCAGTTTGGTGATTATGATGAAAAAGGAAAAGATGTGTCTGCCTTGTTATTGTAAAGCGAAATTGTTGGAGTGTGGAGGCTAAAGTGTGATACCAAGCTTGTGGCAATTATCTCAAGTCATAGATAGCTTTGTTAAGTTTGCAAACATGGTTGAATGCATTTGGATCCAAGAAGCCTAGGGTTAGTTCACATAAATTATTTCATGGAGGATGCCATTGACGGAAGGCATAATCAAAGTCTGGTTGGTGTAGAGGCCAATTGATATCTATTTTGTTATGGCAAGAATGATTCATGTAGCGATGGGTTTGATGATGGGATAAAAGGTCTCAGCGTAGTCAATTTCTTCTTGTTAGCAGCAGCCTTTGGTGAGAATGCGAGAAGGCAAGCTTTATATCGGGATAAGGAGCCATCATGTTTTACTTTATACAAATAGCATTTGCAACAAATAATGTTGAGGCTAGTGTTGAATGGGCACTACAGTCCAAGTGTTGTTTTTGGGAAAAGCATTGATTTCATATACCATGGATTGCCTCCATCCTGGGTTGTGAATTACTTGGGTGAAATTGGTTGGTAAAGTGAAGATAGATTGGGAGAGAATGATCAAGTGGTAGTATTGGCGGTGGTATATTAAGTGTGATGGATGGTAGTAACTACTTGTCCACAAAATAAAGAGTTAATTCTAATGTGATAACCAGTACTTCTTGACACATTATTTTACACCGTGAGGGTTAGTGCCTGCATCTATATTTCACTTTAAAGCAATATTACAAATATACATATGTATGTATGCGTGTGTCCACATATGCTATCATTTTAGGTGCACTATTTACTTCTTCTCAGACATCCATTATCATCAATTTATATGAATGATGGATGCAAAATCAAGAAGTAATCTTTTGACATGAAAATTGGCTTTTTTAATTTGCATTGCAACTATCCATTTGAGTGAAGGGTAGGAGACATGTTAGAGGAGATAATTCTTTTCTTATAAAGGACGGCAGCACTTCTTTCACTCTCACACTATATATATATATATATATATATATATATATATATATATATATATATATATACATATATATATATATAGATGTATGTATATATATATATATGTGTGTATGTATATGGACCGACACAACCATGATCACTTTGCAGAAGTAAAAAGACAAATATAACAACAGTCTAGTAGACCAGTTATTGCACAGTCACACAGCAACCTCGTAGCGTGGGTATCCATTGACTCCATAATTTTGATTGCGAACTTGATGTATTTGGCATACGTGTACCTCAATTACTTTTCCTATAATCTATAAAGATGTAAACAACTGCAACAAAGATCTCCAAGTCAAATTCATAATCAAATTAATATTTTGTCTCATTCAACTTAAAAGATGCGATACTAGAGCAATAATAGACATGATAAAAGCATGTGACCCTCTTTTAATTGAGACAAAATTTGATATAGACTGAAGTTGCAAAGGATGAAGATCAGGATCTAGTTTGAAACAAGAAACATCATATTGACTGATACTATTACAATGCACACAATACATAGGCATGCACTCAATAATAATTGATTGCCAAAAACTAAAAAATTTGGCACCAAGTCACAGCAGATTACAGAGATCCTTTGTGAAATCTAATTTCTCAAAATCTGATCCATGGAAGGTCAAATCAATATAAATGTTGCCTAATCAATTTTGAAGGGCTTCTCAAAATTGAACTAAGGGACTACAAAGAGTTTTTATTGCAAAGATGAAAACACAATTTGGAAAATGCCACCCATATCGGCTTAATAGGGGATTCAGTGTCGAGATCAAAAGACGAGTACCACTTGAAGAGTCTCATTAGATAACATTACACTAGAATTGCAACCCAAAAAAACAAGCATGTGTAGCTAACGTTATTGGAGAGCTTTTTGAACTTAAATCTTCTATCAAGAGGCCCACAGTTCAAATCCTGATGAGGTTAAACTTAGTAATACACTTTCTAATGGTAACCATAGTCAGACAATCAGCAGAGAACTTATTGATAAGGGAGAACTCAAATGAACAAGTAAACTCACTAATCTACAAGCCAGCCCACTAAACTATGCGTTTAAGAAAACTATAAGCTGGTTTGCCTTTGTAAAATGAAGGATATTTTATCAGAGTCATTAGAGGCACGAACAAAAGTACTTACAACAACATAAGTACATGACTAATCTCCCTAAGCTATAGTAGGTTGACTTCTGGTGCAATCTAAAAATTGAGAGAATTGGCATCAATGATTTCGTAGCAATCAACCCAGCGAGTTAAGGGGTGGAAGAACTGATGAATCCATAATTTATATCAAAAATAAAGGAAAAATCTTATTCATATCCTTATTAGAAACAGCCTTCCTTGATCAAATTCTACTTATTTTCAGATAAAAAGTGAGCTTAGCAATTTCTGGGCAATTCTGGAGTATTTATGCAATTTCTGGGAGGAAAACCGCTACGGCGCGCTATAGCGCGCCCCAGCGCGCTTCGGCTACTGGCATGCAGAAGGCACTAATCTAAAAGGATTCCTGAAATCTGGAGCGATTCCGCCCCGGCGCTCCCTAGCGCGCTGCAGCGAGACAGTTTTCGTACTCAATCGCTACAGCGCGCCGCAGCGGGGTAAGTTTTTGAAACTCAATCGTTACAGCGCGCCGCAGCGGGTGAGTTTCAACGCACCGCAACGGGTGAGTTTTTGAAAACTCAATCGCTACAGCGCGCTGCAGCGGATGAGTTTTCGAAACTCAATCGCTACAGCGCGCTGCAGCGGGCAAGTTTATAAACTTAAAAACCGCTATAGCGCGCTGCAGCGAAAAAGTTTCGAAACTCAATCGCTACAGCGGCGCGCCGAATTCTTGTCTTCTCAGGGCATTAATTGCGGCTGAGTCAAGACCCCCCCAGCTTGCTCCTTGTCTCCCAGTCACCATATCTTCTGCAGCATAATATTTTTTAAAGGAAAAAATGAATATTTTTAAGTAATTGGTGATTAAAGAATGGACAAGGGGATGTCTTGTCATGCCTCAAGTGGGCTAAGCACTCATTGCTGCATAAATTTGGAGGGAAAGAAGCTTAAATTTGAAGTAAGGAAGGAGATTTACTTCTCTATATATGCAGCTCTTCTTCACAAAGAAAGATTCCCAATTTTCATCCAAAAATTCAATTTTTAGGGGCTTGTATAAAAAAAGAAGGAAACCTCTCCAAAGGAGGTGGGAAAGGACCATTGCTAGAGGAGAAAGAACCAAAAGCTGCACTAGGGAGCTAAAGGAAAGGAGAAGAGGAAGAAGATGAGAGATTCAGAGAACCCCATTAAGGGCTGTTCCTAGTAAACTCTTAATCTTGCTTTTGATTTCTTTAGTGGATCATGAAAGGGTCTTCGTCCTTGTATGTTTTCTTCTTTTCTCAGCTGTAATGGAAAACTAAACCCCTTGGGGAGGGTTGGGCTGAGCCCTTTGTGAAATATAAAGGACTTAATGAATGATGTAGAACTTCCTCAAGCATTGAAATAAAAATCTATTTTTGAATGGTTCAATAAAATTATCTTAAGATCAAGTGGTGGACTAATGAAAAACTTATGTTAGAAAATATAATTATAAATACGAACAATAAAAAAAATGAAAATCTTGTGCTCCATAGCTCATTGCTTAGTTAAGAGTGGGATATGCGTGCATGAGGTGCTTAGAACTAAGCGAGAAGTTCTTGAGCCTAATTGGACATGTTTTACACTCAACTAAGACCACTAATGGAGCTCTGTTGCTCAGCATACGTGAAAGGAGGAAGTGAACTCTTTGAGAGCTCATGGATGACGTGGCATAGTTCATAGAGCCCAAAAAATTACATCCTTATTTGAACTGCGCATGATGCTCATTAGTGGAATCAATGCTCTTAAGACCGCTTGATTAAAATTGTTATTTTGGTAACCTAGACGTAGAAAAACTAAGATGTTTTAGTTGCGATCTCATGAGAATCTTTGTGTAGAATTTGAACCTTAGTGTGTTCATCTATTGCATAAGATTTGCACTTGAAGGATTTAAAGGACAACTCTAAGGAATACAATGTGCACTTGATTGATTGGCATAATGATAAAGAATGAAAGTGCTTGAGAAGTAATGCAACATGAGGTCCCTATCATTTCACATAGAAGAAGCCCAACTCTCCTCTCTAATTTAAATAGTTTCTTAACTCTGAATTATTGCTTTGTTAACGGAACCAAATCAAGGTGAAATCATACCGTTTAAATATTATTGAATTTAGATATACCTTAGTAACAAAATACACCGTTCTCTGAGGACGATAAATCTCGAAACTTATCTTCCAAATTATTACTTCAGACCACGTACACTTGCGTGTGAGCGCAAACGTGTATTTTACAGTCTGTCAGAAACCTAGGCGCAACCAAGATAGAGAAAGGTTGAGAATAGAGAACAAGATCCACAAGCACCAGAAGAGAATTTATTATAGAACCAACAATGATGCAGCTGGGGTTAGAGATTGTTCTAATGACCAACCCATCCTCTGAAGACTCGAGAACGAACAGACTAGAAAGTGATGGATGAGGCAGATCCTTGCCATGACCCCAGCCTCAATGACTAGACATGTGCTGACAGACTACCAAGTCAAAGAGAATAAATGAATGGGGAATATTGCAAGACTGGATCAATCCAACAAATCAGTCACCTGAGCAAAATCAACAGCCTGACGAACAAAAGATGGGGGGAAGATCACGTAAAGGGAGTTCACCATTGCTCACGACAACAAAATTTGTGTGTAGGGTTTTTTTAAAGAGCATGTGCTGACATATATATTCTGTTAAGAAAATCGAGAGATCTTCTACCCCGAAGAAATCCTTAAGATCGGGGTTTGACCGCTGAGTCACCAAAAAAAACACGAAAAGTATACCAACACAAAAAACAGAAAATCACAGAACAAATATTCACAAGCACACAAACACACAAACACAAACACAAAATAAATGTGAAAAACTCAATAATAGGAAAAACCACGGAACCACGCCACCGTAAGAAAATTCAATATAGAAGAAATGATTACAAAGTTGCAAAGACCTTGTCAATCTCCTTGAGGAAGAAGAGATTCACCGCCCTAAGATTTTTCTTTTTTTCTCCCAAATGTTTTCTTATTCTCACTCTAGGGTTTCAAGCCTCCAAGAGCTTTCATAGAAAAATAGCACTTCCTTTACCTTAACCCATAATGTTAGCTTTTATATGGAGTCCCAAACCAGCCCTCAAAATGCCCTAACAGTTATGGACACGTCACACCCAAGCTAAAACTTCCACGGGCGCCTGGGCGCCTGCATTGCTGCTTCTGAGGCACCTGGGCGCCAGACTTTCTATTTGCTGGGCGCCTAGAGCACGCCTGGGTGTTTGAGTGTCAAACAAACTGCGCGCCTGGGTGCCAGACTGCACGCCGCACCCGGGAGCCAAACTCCTAGTTTGTCGCGCGCCTAGGGAGCGCCGGAGTGCAAAACTCTCTGTCTGTTGGGCATCTGGAGCGTGCCTGGGTGCGTATGGGTGTCAATCTTGTTATTAGTTTCTATAGTTGCATCTCGAAATCCACTGGAATACCGATTGCCCTTCCCTTGATGATTCAATTGGTCTCCATACCATAACAATCTCCCACTTGGAGATCAATTGCAAACAATTTGTCTTCAACATTGGATTTTCTTCAATTTGACTTCCTTATTTGCAAAGGATGTGGTGTGGCTCACCCCACATTTTCTTTATTCTTCGAGGCCAACTGAAGTTGAGCATAGCTTCAATTTTTCTGTTGTCACCATCTTTGTGAGCATGTCGGCAGGATTCTTCCATGTATGAATATTTTCCAATGCCAACTGACCATCTTTAAGTAATGATCTAATAAAGTGATACATCGACTGAATGTGCTTTGTCCTGGCGTGAAATGTGGCATTCTTAGCAAAGCGAATGGCACTAATACTATCACTATATAGTCTTCCATTCTTTTTCTCATTGCCCAACTCAACCATGAAGCTCTTCAACCAGATCATTTCATTGCTCGCCTCAGTGATGGCGGCATACTCTGTCTCAATTGTGGATAGGGCGACTATCTTCTGTAGCCTGGAGATCCAGCTAACCACAACACTACCCAAAGTAAACACATCCATTTGTGTTCCTCCTGCTGTCAATGTCTCCGGCTAAATAAGAGCTTGCATGTCCCTGTAGCTCTATCTTAGATATTCCAAAGTAAAGTGCTTTGTCCACTATACCCCTAAGATATCTAAGAACCCATTTTACTACCTCCCAATGAGGTTTCCCGAGGTTGCTCATGTACCTGCTGACCACTCCCACTGAATGGGCAATATCCAATTTTATGCAAATCATCGTGTACATCAAAATCTCAACTGCTAAAGCATAAGGAACCTTTTCCATGTGTTCCCGTTTGGCTTCAGTCTTTGGCATCTGATCTTTTGTGTAAACTAGTTTTACCTCTTCCATGTATCACTTTACTCTTTCAACATAATCCACCTGAGACAGTATCCCTGCACTTCTTTCCCTATTGATCCTCATTTGTCGACCCCAAAAATTTCATATCAAACTCCTTTGACAATTGCCTTTTAAGTCTCTTATCTCCTCCATATTTGATCTTGCTATTAGCATATCATCTACATACAGAAGCAGAATGGCATAAGAGGTCTCAAATTGCTTCAGAAAGCAGCAGTGATTCGCCTAGCATCTTTTATATCCCGTGTTTGACATGAATCTGTCAAACCTCTTATACCACTGCATCGGCACCTATTTCAAGCCATACAAGCTTTTCTTGAGCTTGCAAACTAGCTCACTCTTTCCTCGAGTTTCATAACCATGTGGCTGCATCATGTACAGATCCTCCAGATAGCTGTGAAGAAATGCAATCTTCACATCCATCTACTCCAGGCATAGATTTTCGACTTCCACGATATTCAACACTACTCTGATAGTAATCATCTTCACTACTGAAGCAAATATCTCATTGTAGTGCACGTTGTGCTTTTTTTGGAATCCTTTCACCACGAACCTTGCTATGTAGCGTTTTCTACCATCTGGTTCTTCCTTTAACCCGTAAAGCCATTTATTTTGAAGAGCCTTCTTTCCTTCTAAAAATCTAACCAACTCCCATGTCTCATTTGACATGAGTGATTTCATCACGTCATCCATGACCGACTCCCACTTGATTGAGTCATTTTAACTTGAAGAGCTCCTCCATATCATTCTGGTTCACCACTATCAATTAAAATAATCATATAAGGAAAGTACCTATGTGTAGGTTGTGAAATCCTAATGCATCTCCTCAACTCAGTAGTAGGTGTCTAAGGAGCTGCTTGTTCTCCACTATTTTGAGCTTGTTGTGCATGTTCACTCTGCTCGACATCATCATCTATCTCTAGATATTTTGGTGCATCACCTGAAGTTCCTGATGGATTGCTCTGATCACCATTCCTGTCCTTGTACATTTCATTTTCATTGAAGATAACATCCTGACTTATGACAATTTTTTGATTCTGATAACCTCAAAATCTGTAGCTGAATTCACCTGTTCATACCCTAAAAAGGTGTAATTGATCGCTTATGAATCAAGTTTGTTTCTAAAACCTACACCAACATGTACATATGATAAGCAACCAAATACCTTAAGGTAAGTGAGACCCCCCTCTTGATCGCTCCAAGACTCCTCGAGTATCCCTTCTTTCAATGGAACCGAATGACCCCTATTGATCAGATAGGTTGCAATATTTACTGTCTGCACAGTCTTGCATGTAGTCTCATCATGCTTCTAGCTCGCTCTGTAAGAACAATGAATTCCCTTATAATTCCATTCAGTGCACAGTTCTTAAAACTCTTTATCACACAGTATTTTTCATCATTATCTAATCTCAGGCACTTGAGCTTCAATTATGTCTCATTCTAAACTAAGGCCAACCATTTCTTAAACACATCAAACATATCAAATTTTTATTTTAAGAAATATACTCATACCTTTCTGGTATGGTCATCAATGAAGATGACGAAGTAGGTGGCTCCACCAAGGGAATGTGTAGAAGTTGGTCTCCACACATTTGTATGAACTAATTTAAACTTCTAAGACTTCAAGTCTCTCCCACTCATTGAGAAATATACTTTCTTCTATTCGCCATATACACAGATTTCACAAAACTCTAAATCAATTGATTTCACCCTGAAATCTTTCCTCTATACTGTAGTAACTTTAAGCCATTCTCGCTCATATGACTAGCCTTTGGTACCATAGATTTGCATCCACTTGTTCAACTATTGCAATGGAGTTGGACACATTATTGATCAGATAAAGTGTTCCATCCATATTTTTGCATGCTACAACAAGAGCACCATTTGTCACTTTCTAGGAATCCTCCGTGAAACTCGTACTATAGCCTTCACAAGCTAATTGACTAACAAAAATTAAATTTATCTTTAGACAGAATATTTCTAACATCCCATAGCATCCACACCGAGCTGTTTGGTAATCTGATAGCCATGTCATCCTTGCCTATTATGCTGCATGCCTTGTCGTCACCTAGGTATACTTTCCCCAAATCACCTTTGGTATAAATCTTGAAAGTTTCCTTTGACAGGGTTGCATGAAAAGATGCACTTGAGTCCACAATCCAGGACTCAGTACCGACAAGAGACAAGATCAGTGCATCATGATCTTCTTATGTCGTGACATTTACTAAAGGGTTTTCTCTTTGTTTCCATCTCCTGCTTTCTTTAGAGCGAAACAATCTTCTTGAAATGTTCAAATATCCCACAGTGCCAGCACAATATTTTTCCTTTGCTCGACTTTTATTTCCCACGTCTTGACTCAAACCTGTTTCTATTGAGCTTCTGGTCTATATTTCTTCTGAATTCTGCATTTAATGTTAAAGTAGTTGCTTTAACGTTGGAGCGTTTCCTACTTCTTCATTCAACAACAACTCGACAATGTCATAGAATTTTAGCTTGGCATTTCCAGAAGAATTATTGACAGCGGTCACCAGTTCGTCCCAACTATCTGGCAAAGACGACAAAAGCAACAAAGCTCTGACTTCATTGTCGAAGTTGATTTCCACTAAGCTTAATTGGTTTCCTAAAGGAAGATCCCAGAGAACATAGTATCGAATGCATGACCCAGTGAATCTAAGAAGAGGAAATTTTATCCAAATTAGTATAACAGGAGGTTCGCATGTTGGATCAAATGATGTCGTCTATTTTAGGATTCTCATAAGGCGATTTTCAATGAAATAGATTCCTCTAAAGTAAATTCGTGAGTAGTCCACTTCAATAGACAGTTTAAGAAGCACATGAGATGAATCAATTAATCTGGTTTGAAACTTACCAGATACAGCCAAACTATTAATAAATTCCCTAAAGATAGCCATAAACGGTCGGCCATTCCAAAACTTCCAAATCATAGTGAATTCATGCAGCTCTGATAGCTTTGCTAGCTTTTGCTCTTCAACTTCTAAGATGATCAAGGCAGGTACCTCAGAGCAGAACAATAGGCTTGGACCCAATCAAATCTTCCGCAGATGAAGCGCTTGTTTGCACATCTCTATAAGATATGGAGACGGGGTTTCACACGATGTCGGAGACAAAGGTCGGGCAGCGAGCCCGAACCATCTGACTTCAAGGTCGCAGCATCCATCGAAAACCAAAGCCGAAAACCCACTTAAGCGAAGCATGGTGCTGTAGAAGGTTCCACCATCTTTGTTGCTAGGGCGCCTTCGCTCTCGCTATTGTGAAACATTCCACCTTCGCTATATATATATCTATATATATATATATATATATATATAAATATGTATGTATATTTGTGTGTTACATTCTATCATTCTAAAAAGAAATGTACACTTTTCCTTTCACATCGTTCACCATCCATCAAGCAGCTATTGTTAGGATTCAATAGATATAGGAAGATACGGATGAAAATTTACATACATAAAATAAGCATAGGTGAAAAATTACATACATAAAAGCCTAGGCGGGTGCTACCCATCCACCTGTATTTTTCAGACTCAATGTCAATATCAGCAATTAGCCCTGCAGACAGAATTAATAATTTAGAAAACGGGATTAGTTCAACTGCTCCTATAGAAAAAGCCAGAAGCAAACATTTAAAATGGTTATTTATTTCAACACAGTAACGAAAAGATAATAAATAGTATGTCATTTAGGATTTATTCCTCTATGATTTTTTCATACCCCAAGTAAGCATTAGGATGCTAAAAAATTTGGTTTCTCCTTGCAATACAGTGGTAACGTCCAGTGAGCGTTTATGGCCTGCACTATTAAATAAAAACAAATGATGAAGAATAATTTAGAAGTGCATTTCTCGTGAACGGCAACCAATAAAACGAGATGCAACCTCTTATAACAGCGAAAGTGGCATGCTGTATTGAATACATTTCTCCTACTGCATCCAAAAGTGACTTAGCCAGTCCATTACCCGTACCTGTATTTCAAATTTTATTTATGGATAGCATTCATATGCTAATTCATTATAATGTAAAATCTCAATCCTTAATGAAATATGTTAAAGCAAGTAATCTCCCTTTCTAAAATTGACGTCTAAGCTGAGATGTCTCTAACAATATTCGCAGCTGTACTGAAGATACGAGAAGGTATGTTGCCTTCTCCAATAATCACAACAGAGCATCAACAAGGAAAAATTAAAAACCAAAACCCGCACACGAAGGAAAAAAAAGCATTGCCCAATCAGTGTAGTTGTACCTATATCTATGGCTGTACTAGATCAATCAGTTTTATTTCACAAAAAATAGATAAAAAGATACAAGAGCAAGGCATGCACAACTTACCAAGAGTCTCTTGATGATTGCTCACAATCTCTCACGAACACATCACACTTATCATGCAGCCCAAGATAATCCGTTATATTATAAAATGGAAGTTAAAGTTAATAATCTTCAATTACATTTTAATATGATTAGAAAAAGTTACATAGTAGTTCCGTACAAAAAATTCCAAGACAAGAAAAAAATTGACTGCAAAACATGAAAAACTGAGTCTATCAACAGATTAATGGCTAGCCATTAAACCTCCAAAAGATCATCTACCATTTGCTTCTTATTACGTATTGCTTTTGTTGTGAAAGAGGGTGGTTGAGATGTTGAACCTATCGTAGCAAACACCTTTCACCTAGAATGAATACAAGCTAAGGGGCGATTGTAGAAAACAAAACACAAAAATTGTAAGCATAGAAGAACACCAAGATTTTTACATGAAAAATCATAAATAAGGAAAATCATAGAGCCACACCACACAAAATATTTCCCACTATGAATGAGAAAAAGATTACAGTATTTCTTGCGTACCCACAACTTCATAGTCATTAGAGTTTTTCTATTGCAAACATACACACACAAGTAACACCAAAATTTAATTTGGAACTTTTAGATGAGCGTCTAAGCGCTCATCTATGAATCGGGGTGTGCCTCTATGTGTCAGGATGTTCTCCTTCTATTGCCACCTTCCCTATGACATTAATTTTCTAAAGCTTTCCTGCATTCATGATCAATTTATTTCTCAACACTCTAAGCTAAAGAAAAACTGAAAGATTCCTCCAACGATCCTCTCCTAAGAATTTACTCACTACGAATTAGATCCTAAGCATCATTAAGTTTCAGCTGAGTGCTGCTCGATGAGTTGCTCATTGAAATCACCTTCACTAACTATTAAAAACTGAAAACAGGATCAACTTTTTTCTTTGACATCTAATGTGTCAACATCAAATTCAATTGAGTGATGACAACATTTAAATTATCAATTTGGTTCACTCTCGATGCTCCACTCATTTAGAGAATAAAGAAATGCCAGCTCAAAAATACAAAATTAGACAAGCAAACTATTTGTACATGTTTAACAGCTCTTATAAAGCATTGCTTTCTTGTTTATGATGTTGATTGTAGTGTTCTGTGCTAACATCAACCACACCATATCTAGTACTCAAGAATCCAGTATGCCCACACTTTTAGCTTAACAGATTTCAGCTTAATCCCCCATCCATCCATACAATATTTTCGGTATGAATAATCCTTGATGAGCATGTTATAAAATCCTAACGAACATTTTGGTTCAGAATTTTCTTAACTTAGTTGAACAAACTTAATTAACTAATCTATGCTGCTAAGAAAAATTAGTTGGTAAGCTGCCTAAATTATGCTTATTATTTAAGCTAAGTAGTTAGTACATACTTAAGCTGGCATATTATTTAAGCACACCATTAGTATTATTATAAAAAATAACATAATTAATTAACAAGCTAACAATTTAAAACTGAGGATAATTACTAGTTAATTAATATACATAAAAATTAATTTAAATAATTAATGAATTGACATATTTAGCTAAATAATGATTAATAATTTTCAATAATTACTGATTAAATAAATTAGCCAATTTACTTAATTATGCATTTATTCAATAAAATAATACATATATACTAATTAAGGAATATAATTAATCAAAAGTTTAATTATTGCTTAAAAATTAAATTTGATGAAATTAAATTCTAACTAGTTTATTTAATATTTACCTTAATAATTAGATAACACACAAACAACTAATATTTAATCATAATAACTACTTACTCTAATTTTAACATAAAAATGAATTATTTATGACGAGCTAATTAAGAGAATAGATTAATCAGTTGAATTAATAAAAAGTTATTAATTACCAATTCAAATAATTATAAAAGAACAAATTAATTAATTATTGATAATATAGTTGTGCAACAGATGAATCCAATTAACATTTATTTATTTTAAAATATCACCTAATATATAATTAGTACAATATTTATCACTTATTCAAGCTAATCACCTTAAATAATAATAATGTTATCATTAAGAAAAAGTATTTATAATTTAGTTAAACACAATCAATTTAGCAGTAAATTAAAAATAAAAGTAATTATTTATTAATTATTTTAATTAATTAATTAATAATGATAGCATTATTTAATTTAAAATAATGATTATCTATCATTAACTATTAAATAATTAAAAATAAATAAATCAATTTAATTAATTTCTGATTAATTATGTTTTCATCTAAACAAGATACTTATTTTAAATTTAATTAGCAATTTATTAATAATTAAGCTATAACATATTTAATTAGTATTATTTAATAGAAAAATTCTGCTTAATTTAAAAGCATGGTTAACAGTTGCTCAATATTGAAAAAATTATTCTATTATGTATTAGCTAACTATTTATATTATTACATAAGAAACTTATTCACTATATAAATTGCAGTTTAAGAGATAATTGTATAATTGATTCTTTAATGTTTATTTATAATTTATTTTTAAAATATTAAATACTTAAAATAATAGTTTACAATTTTAGCTAATTATCAATTAAGATAATTAATGATATTACAATTAATAAATTATAATTTATTTAATAAAATATAAATTAATCAATAAATATCAAGTTAATAAATCATATAAATATCCAAGTAGATTTGGCAATTAATGAATTTAGTTACATATTAAGTAATTGAATATTTAATTTACTAATAATTTATTAAATAATTTAAATTGCTACTTATATATAATAATAGATACGATTTAATATATAATTAACTATTGATTAATCATTATTATAAGAGACTAATTAGTTTGAGGTAAAAGGGTGAAAGTAATTTTTAATATAATTGTAAAAACATGTTGAACAAGCAAAATGATCATTTTATGGGAATTTAAACACACATCATTGGTCTATCATTTACATTCAGCCCTAACAGCCAATAAATCACCACTAGACTACACGATGAACTACTTTAATGAACTATGTTGTATTACCTTACTAGATGTGCACCTAACTGTGTTAAATTGCCTCGCCAATCTTGTCGTGCCCTACACAACATTTCACATGAAATGTTGATTTATAAATTACTCGCTATCCAAATTTCTAAGAGCTTCTACACTAAATTTATTTTAATTGAAATATTTTACGATAATTATCTTGCTTCAACATTATATCTCAAATCAAACTCCTAACAAAATAAGATAATATTAAACTTATTTAATTATTAAATGATTATAACGTTAAGTGAGATAAACTATACTATGAATCACATAATCTTTATTTATGTAATATTACATTTTATATAATTTATGATTACCAACAAATTTTTTTTTTTAAATAATTGTGATAATTCTTTAGGAAGTAAATCAATTAATTAAACTATTGCTTATTAAAATTATAAACTAGTTTAATAATTTTTATTGGATAATTACAATTAAATAATTATATACTTATTTATTAAATACCAAATTCTATTAAATTATATATTAAATTAATAAATAATTGAATAATCAATAGTATTAATCTAAATTAAAGGATTAATTACTTTTTTTGTAACATTTATTATTATGTAATTTGAAATTAGCAAAATCAATGACTCAATTATCAATTTTTAAATTAATTAATTTATACTAATGATTAGATAAGATATACAATAACAAAAATTGTGACCTAATAGCATGACTTAATCTAATTAAAGATAAAGCTATTTGTTTTAATTTAAAAAAAACAAACTAATCTAACTAAGTTGCAAATAAAAATTACTTAAGTTCTAGCTACGCAAAGTCAAAACAAGCCAAGAATATCCTTTTAAATCTTCCCAAATAAACTCTTAATTATATCCTACTATCAATAGAATGAAATGTTAGGGTCGAAACTAAGCACCAGAACTAAAGAAAACTAAAATATTCGCAGCACAATCACAATACAAAAGACTTGCGTAGTTCGGTATAAACATCTACGTCCACAAGAAGGGAGTAAGAAGAAATTCACTATAGAAAGGAAATATTACAATTAGAGTTTCACAAACCCTTCACCTTTAGCCAACAATGGTGCTTCTTATAACCGCCAAGCCCTCACATACAGATTCAACACTCGATACCCTAAAAAAAGGTTTCAAAATGCATATAAACACCTCCATAATTGCCCAAAACTGTCCTAGGGACGCATCCCTTCTTGCCTGAATCACCATAGGTGCCTGGGCGCTTAGCACTCGAGCTGGAACTCCTTTAACAGACGTCCAGGCCTCGAACTGTGCCTGTGCTAGGCATGCCTGTAACACCATGTTACTGAGCTCTGCCCATCATTACCCAGTAACACCACCTTGGTTGACCCCTAAACATCATGGGAACATCTCTTCTTCCAAATCAACAATTCTCCCCCTCAACCCTCATACGCGCCATATGAAAGCTGACCTCAACACGCTCTCAAGCATAACGGATGCACCCTAATAGTTGTCTACGCATCCTCCTCCCAAAGGAATCAAGCCACGTATAGTTCATCCAAACCATAAGCTTTAATCAAAGCTTCTCCATATTCACTATGCCCTAGCAATAGGTGAATTTCTAAACTATAATTACTTTGGTAAGCATGTCTGTCAGGTTATTTTTGGTGTCAATCTTCTTTGGTAAAATTTCACCACTTTTAATGATAACTCGAATAAAATGGTGTCGCACATCTATGTGCTTTGTGCTAGCATGACATGCCAAATTAGTAGCCAAGAATATAGCACTCTTGCTATCACAGTAAACTACTATATTTTCCGGCTTCACACCCTAATCTTCCAATAAGCCTCTTATCCAAATAGCGTCCTTAAATGATTATGTGACCACTATATTCAGCTTCTATTGTAGACAAAGCAAATGTAGATTGTAGTGTAAATCTCAATCTAACCAGACCTCCTGACTGAGTGAACACATATCCTGTTGTTGATCGTCACCAATCTAAATCATCAACATAGCCGGAATCAACATATCCAACACACAAATCAGCTGAGGACGACTGCTTATGGAACAACAAGCCAACACCAATTGTACTCTTCAAGTATCAGAATATGCCCATCATTGTCGCCAGTGACTCGTCCCCGAATTATGTATGAACCTGCCTCACAAATCCAATTGCCTGCACCAAATTTGTGGATCTCGTACAAAACATAGCATACATAAGGCTTTCCACTGCACTTGCATAAGGATCTGTGTACATCTCATCCCTTTCTATATCTATCTTCAAACACATATCAGCAGATAAGTGAAATGAGATGCTAAAAGTATGCTCACTAGCTTTGTAAATTCATCCACTCTTAAGACTTTTTCGCACCTTCTCTAAATACCTCTTTTAGGTAAGCCAATCTTCCTACACCCCTACCCCTATAGAACTCCATCCCAAATATCTTCTTAGCCTCCCCTAACATCTTCATCTCAATTTTTTTGATAACTGATCCTTAATGTGATTCATTTTAGATTGATCTGAAATAGCCAACCAACATGCCATCAATATAAAAAATTAGGTAAATAAAGAACTACCTTGAGGCAAATTCTTGAAATACACACAGTGATTATACTGACTATGTGTAAACTCCTCCTTGTGCATAAACTAATCAAACTTCTGTACCATTATCTTAGTAATTGCTTCAAGCCATATAAGGACTCGTCCAGTTTGCAAAATGACCTGCTTCTATATACCCCCGGTGGCTGCACCATAAAGATTCTTCCTCCAGTTTTCCGTACAAGAACGTTGTTTTCACATCAAATTGTTTAAACAACAACCCAAACTATGCCACCAAAACTAAAAGTACACAGATTGATGAATGCTTTACAACTGGTAAAAATACCTCATCATAATCAACGCCTTCCATCTAAGCAAAGCTTTTCGCCACCAATCTAGCTTTATAGTGCACATCCACTCAAAGAGATCCTTCCTTCTTTGCAAATACCCACTTGCACCAATAGCCTTCCTCTCTGGAGGAAGCTTCACCAACCTCCATATTGAGTTCTTATAAAGAGACTCGATCTTTGCATCCATGGCTTGCTTTTCTTTTGAGTTGGAAGTTTCCTTGGTTTGGGGTTTCATAGTACTTTTGTATGGGTCCCATCCCTGCTATGGGGCATTCCTAGGGAGTACTTTCAACTCTTTCTCTAAACTCATCATGGCTTCCTTATACTGAGAGGGAACCTCATCCTCTGATGCTGACAATGCATACATTATGTAGTACTTTAACCATCGGGTTCTATTCCTTGCAATTGATTCCTAAATAGGAGTCTCACTAACAATTTCATTTACTTCTTCTTCCTCATCATCAATGCGATCTACTATGGTAGGAGTATCAAAATCTTTTGTATCATGAAGAGAACTATGTAGAACAAATGGGGTAGCAATCAAATCTCACTCACTGTCTACCTGTAGAAGTCATTGTAGTATTCCCACCTGATGCAAACTTCCTCTATTTTAGGAAGGAATTCTCATCAAATGTGACATATCTGTTAATAACAATCTTTCTATCAACTAGAGCATATAACTTGTAGCCCTTGACCCATCGTTGAAACCTAGTGAAGATCGTCTTCATGCCCGCAGGCTCTAGCTTATTCTTTAACAGGCGCTTGAACGCCCAGACCTTGGGTTTGTGGGTGCCTGGGTGCCCAGGCCTCAGGTTGGGGGCTGCCTAGGTGCCCAAGCCTCGAACTATGTTTGTGTTGGGTGTGCCTGGGCTCTGCCCAACATAGAAACGTCACGTGCCAAATGCTCCGGAACGCGTCAGCACCACTTGGCTGATCCAAAACATCATAGGAACATCTCATCCTCCAATTCAACATGAAATGCCAAAAGCCTCTCCAAAAAACCCAAAAACAAATAAAATAATCATTTCTCAAATATGAAAAGTTAAACATTATAGCAGGATAATAACAACAACTCACTAACTCTTAACCCCAAACTATATATTGGGCACAATATTAGTAGTAGCCTACTAAGTTTAAAGGCTATCCATTAACCCCATTGTCAAGAGTATGACTAGTGATGACCTACCTACAGTGTTGTGCAACTCAGATGGCCTCCTACCATCTGCTTAAGCCTAGGTTTGCATATAAAAGAAAATGTTCAACCTAACAAAATATTAATATGTGATAAGAAATTCAAATTAAATAATAATTATAAATTTAAATAAAAAATAAATGAACAATGAAACATTAACTGAGTTCAGGAAAATGCAACAAGCTGAGCAAGAAAATAAAAACTAAAATTAGTTTTAATATAAAGTTTGTAGTTATTTTATTATAAAAACGATGATATTGTAGGTTCACACACACATGAAATCTACCTGCAGGAATGATCCCAAGGGGAACCCGAATTGCAGAATCCCAATCTTCTCTTGAAGCAATCCATTTACTACCTAATTGCACACGGACAAAGAAAACAAGAAAGAATTGGAGGAATAAACATGAGGAAATTCCCAATATCTTCAACTCACATGCTATGCCAAGCTTCACATGAATCAAGCAATCTAAAACAATATATTCCTGTGCAAAAATTCGTCACCAAAATCGAGGATGTAGCTAACTATAAACGAAGCAGTTCAGACGCATTACTAACCTCACAAAAAAAAAACACCATCTCCGCTCACACATACATGCCATCATACTTTAGCAGATCAAATTTATAGGCAAGTTCTTGAGCATGGAAGCTGATACTTAGTTTCTACAGAAAAATGTTACAAAAGTGAAACAAATTAACCCCAAATTCCATAGAGAAAAGTAGAAATGAAGAATAATTTGCTTGAAATTAAAAACCCACTAACCTTGCAGGGTATACATTATGTAGCCGCATCAAATAGAGGTTTTGATCTCAGTATCAAAAATCCTTCGGGCTGATCCTTTTCCACCGAAAGGGTTTAATATAACAAAATACCCTCTTTGGACGGCCTGTTATTATAAAAAATAGGAATAGCATTCCAAAATTAGATTATCAGATATTCATAAAAATTAAGACTAATTTAGCTATACAAGAAATGTAAAATCTAAGTAGTGGCCTAACAGCTCAACTAAAAATCTAAATAAATTTCAGTTCGCATATAGTGAGTTCTTTCGAAAGAAATAAAAAAAGCTATTTAAAGTAAAGTTATTTATTTCCTAAGCTGTGCAGAGGAAACCTTTGACGCCAAAAAAAAGGGAACAACAGCAAATCACCTTTGACGGTTCAGACGCATTCGTAATGATTAAAATATAAAATTCAAAAAATGCAACGTAGAATCCAAAACTAGAAGATTGTTAAATCAATAAAAACTTTCTAGTCAAACCAGCAATCTTTTCTCAAATAGCTATAACTTCACAGAAAGCCAGCAAAAAATGAAACAAAAAAAAAGTTTACCCCAAAGCCGATATCAATCAAATAAAGAGGAAGTCGATCGAAAACGAAAGCAAACAAGTTCCAGTCTATAAAGCACAGTCTGGATTTATATTCATGAAAGAAAAACCCCAAAAAATTCACGCAATCGCCACATCCAGACTAAATAAAGTAAAAAACAAACCTAAGGAATCGATGTAATCTCTAATCTGCTGGCTCCATCCCTCGGCGATAATCGTCGAGGGCATCTCGAAAACAATTGTCCTTCCTTACCCTCTTTCCCAGCTCACCATCTCCGCCCCTGGGCTCACAAACGTAGGCCCCTAACTGTAAGCATCTTTCCCTCCCTCGGACGAGAAGCCCAGAACCTGTGAGGTCTATTGCGAGGCTCTCTGCTCTCCGCCGCCGTCAAGGCGCCCTACTGCAACTCAACCGCCGGCACTCAGGGACATCTTTGCCGGTACTCCGTCAAGCTGAATCATATCAGTCATCGCCTGCGCCACTCCAAATGTCAGCCAAATATGATCGAGAGGAGCACAGCCAAGCAGTGCTCGAATGATTGATCCATCACACCAGCTCTTAAATATTATTAATTTATATTTAGACCATACATTTTTGTCCAAAATTTTAATAATTATTTCTTAATATTTTTAAGAATTTAAAAATTAATAAAGGCATCACAATATTTTTCTAAATATCTAGAGCTAAGTCTAATTCAATCAAATATCAATTCTAAGAGAGAAGATAGGCAAAATAAATAAACAATTAGAATTAACTAAGAAAAATCTCAAGTATGAGCATTTGAATTCCAATAAAACCTCAACTAAAATAATGCTAAAATATCGAATGTATGAAAATACGTCGACAGTGGCACGTAACCAGCGGAGCTAAAATCTTCACCAAGCTTATATTAGAAAAAAACAATCAAAGAATTAAAAAATGATAGAGAACTTCTATCAAGCTCCCAACTTAGCCAAGCCATTTATACCAAATAGACAAATTGGAGATCATAAACCAAACTAAGAAAAACCTTCACTATAAAAATATGGAAGATGAATTAAAGGAAATAAAAAACTCATAGCCATAAATATAATATTAACAAATCAAACTAAAGCATTCAATAAGGCAACAACATAAACATCTATAAACCAAAAACCACAATCATCAAACTCCTCCCTAGGAACCAACCAAACAATCACTCAACATCAGTTGAGCTTAGACAAAACATGAGGCAAAAACATTAGGCTTTCATCAATCAAAATATGAAAAAACTCTTCCTCCTTATATGAGCCTTTTAAGCAAAGTACTAAAGATAATTTTTTTTAAGAGATACACTTATTTCTTTCAAGTCAAATATGATGGTATAGAATATTAATTTTAAGCAATGTTACCTTCTTCAATATTCCCATTTCTGTAATATTCTAGGAGTTAAATAAGAGAGGGAGGGAAAACGAAACTCTCAAATTCCTTATAACTTTTAAAGATAGCGAAGGAATATTGAATTTTTTAAAAAGAGATGATTCAAAGATGTTTTTTTCCTGCAAGCGTAGAGCAACGCGTATGAATAACCAAAACCCATTTTGCTCAAATTATATGATGTTTTAAGTCATGATGCATATACACATATAAGAAACAACATATTTAAGTTTGTATTTTTTGAGCCAAATTAACTATCACAAAAAATATTTGGAATATATATGTTAGGATTCTAAACCCTCCTTAATGTTTGTAGTTTGAGAAACATTGATCGATCATGAAAAAATACAAAAGGCAAAACAAAAGCAAAAAATAACAAGCAAACGAACACAAAAAAATTACATGAAAACTTAAGCTTGAGAAAAATCACAGCCACACAATCAAGAAAGATTCCATAATGAATATTACATATTTTTTAAGAGTGCCCGAAAAGCCTTAACCTTTGGAAAAAAAAGAAATGCTCACTTGCTAGGGAAACACACCCTTAGCACCTCACTTCTACTATGCCCTTCCTTGGCTCTTCAACTCAAATCCTAGCCTCCACAAGATTTCTCCCTCAAAAATACTTTCTTAACTTTTTACAATCAACATACCTATTTAGGCTTTTAAATAGGCTTAAAGCCAAAACCTAAAATGCCCTAAATTAGCCATTGGAAGTTCGAAATATCCATATGATTACTTAAGGCACCGCCTATATCTGTGATATGGCAGTCATTACATACTTATTTACTGTTTACTGTTACATTTTTACTGCAATTAACATTTACTTTACCTGCTTACTTGTATACTTATATGATGCCAATTTTTATTTATTGTTTACTTATACATATCACAGATAGATTGCTTACTTTTAAACTTACATAATTCATATGATCATCAGTATATTATGATGAGTCTTTTCTTTTAGTACTTTTCTTACTTTATATATTATATATATATATATGCCTAACCTTATCATAATTTTGTATTGAGGTATGTTCTCTTGCTTCATTATTGTCCAACTATAAATATTATATTTATAACTTGTCATATCCTTTTGTATACTTGTTGCACCCTTACGCTTTGCTTATTTTATAATCTAAGTAAAATGGTGATATCATAAAACTCATGAACTTAAATAGCCTAAAATATACTTAGACAATATGTCTAATATAATTTTCTTTTCTTTGGCTGGGGCCCTATCATTATGAAACTGACAATAGCATGTTTTGAGCAATTTAAGGATCTTGTGCATGAAGATGAGCCATTCTTGGAGGAGCATCAGGTTGGGGCAGAAGATCAGTAGATTAGTTGTCATTTTATTTCGCTTACAAGGTAGAATAATTTATTTCATTTTAAAATTATCTTAAAATTGATGTAATAATTCAAGTACCCATATATGTTCTTTTAGTGTACTATTTTATTATGAGCTGCATGTTTACTTCCTACCTGTATTGTGGTGGATTGGATGTAGCATATTTTTTAGTTTTTGCTTCTGCACTATTTTATTCCATTTTTGCGAGACCAAGGTACTTCTTTTGAACCTCGTTTCTCATCAAATTAGTTATGAAATTATTTTACATGTCTATTTCATATGCTTTAGAATCTATGTTTGAGATGAACAATTCTGTAAATAAGATTCCCGTATACATAGTCCTTTAGCTCCATTGTTTATATGGTTAAAATAATTATTTTTGGTTGATTTGAGTATCAATGGAAAGGTCTTAGAAAGACCTTTCCATTGGTATATGTGTAACAACTCAAGTTGTTATCTTAGTCAATTAGGACTAATCTTAGTCATTATATTGATCCTAAGTGTTACTTAAGTTATTAGGAGTCATTCCCTAAGACCTAATCCAAATCAGGAGTCAAATAGATCAAATCTTGATTTTGGGAAAATCTAGAAAGCTTGGAAATTGATCTAATTATTTTGACCTCATATCCAAAATTGGACTTTGCCATTGCGCTCGTTGCCCCCAAATTAACTAGGGGTGATGTTTTCATGTCAATCGGAAGTCGTCAAAAATTTGACGTATATTTTAATAATATTAAAATACCCCGAATATTAGGAAATTAAAATACCCGTCAGATCAAAAATCTGACATCATCATTGTGTTCCTCACCTCTCAATTAGCTAAGGGTGAGTATTAAGGGGTTTTTGGAAGCTAAATAATTAATTTGACTTAAATATAATAGTTTAATGAATTAAATTATTTAATTACTAATTATTTGAGTTAAACAGAGCCGTCCATCCCTTATGCACGCCGTCAGTCCTGCCGTTCGATCGAATGACAAAATATAATTGTTCGATCAGAGCGATCGAACGGTCCTCAGCCGCTGTTTGGATCGCCTCTGCGTGAGGGACACGTGTGTGCCGCTCTGCCTCCCCACTCGCCTCCTCGTTGCCCCTCGCGAACTCTGCTAGCCTCTCATTAAGCTGCCATAGGCCACCTCCTCGCAGGGCACGAGCTTAGAAACTGAGGAGCCGATCCAGACGCCGTCTGCTGTGAGCCCTATGCTTTCAACCACACATCAAGTACACCATAATCTCCTAATCCATTCATGCAATTGTTCCAACCTAGTTCGTATGTTAATTTCCTGTGTTCGATAGTCAGTTTTGCAATACTGATCGAACACAATGGAGTTCGATTGATCGAAAACAGCGATCAACCCTCACCATTTGTCGATTAGCCGCGAGCGTCCGTAGGTCCATTGCTAGGGTTCATGACTGCGGGCTAGTTAGGTCACCTCTGGTGCTGGACCGGCCACCATTGGCTAGTTCTCGCAAAGGCCGGCCTGTCGGTATGCGAGTTGGTGTCTAGCATCGTAGGGAAGGCAGCGATTTTTCACGCCCTAGCTGCTTGTGTCGCGGGGTGCCGGAAGGGGAAGGGTCCGGGTCGGGCCGGGTGAACCTGAGCCCGAGCCTGACCCGCGTTGGCGGGTCACGTCTTTCTTTTTTTTCTATATAGTATATATTTTCTAATTTCTGCAACTTTTATTTCGGTCATTTGCTATTTTCGGCTAGATAAGAGTAGGCAGAAGGCGACAAGGAGGGAGGGCATGGGGTGCGGCGGCGAGAGAGTAAGCGGGGCGAAGGCGGAAAACTTGGAAGGGGAGGGGGGGCGACGGAATAGACATAGAGAGATAGGAGAGAGTACGAGAATAATAAAAATTATTAATTTTAATATATAAGTAAATAAACAATATAATATTAATATTCATATTCTTACTAAAATAAAATTATAGATATTATTTTTTCATTTACTTATTTTATTTGTAACTTTTGCATTTTTATTAAATTTTGACTCACTTTGATGTATTTGTATGAGATTTTGTGTTCAAAATTTGAAATAAATAATCAGAAATCAGTATCATGAGTTTATTCAAGTTGATCTCAAGTCTGTACAAGCAATACGTTAGGCCAAAACAGATTGATATCTCGAGAAATAAGGAGACTGCACATAGGCTTTGAAGGAGAATATGTAGTTAGTCAGGAACCCACATCTCAGATAGTTAAATAAATGTATCTAACTCTTCGATTATTCTGTAATTTTGTCTAACATAATAAATAATATATTGATGTATTTTCTTTCATAATGAGCACATATCTTAAATAAATATATTTCATTCATAATCGTGACAATTTTGCAAGCATATCATACTTAAATATCATATTTTATTTGTATATTTCTATGCAGAATCATGCCACTTAATATTATATGCAAATTTTGATATCTTACAAACTTTACTTAGACTTTTTTGTCTAATTAAATATTTTTTTTAATTTTTTTTTCTTTTACTTAGTTCACCTTGTCATATGTATATGTATATATATATTATATATATATATAGTAATTCATGAACAATCTCTGGATCAAGTCATTGAGGTGAAGTTAATGTATGATAGAACAACTTAGATGCTGATTTTCTTAAAGTTTTAAATTTTTGCTTATTGTATAATAAATTTTGTAAAATAATTAATATCTTTGTAATGAATATATATTTTTTTATTCTAGTATTTCTGAATATTACAATGAATATGGAAGTGTATATCTTATACGCCTCTAAATACATTGCTATACTAAATCCTGATATGATCTTGGGGAGTGAGCACCTAACGATGGATTAGCTATGCTGACCTAGCGTCGGGTCGCCACACATTTTCTTGATTTAGCCATAATATCGTGATAATCTTCATTTTGAATTCAGAAAAGTTGAAATTGTAATGATTTTTGAATTTTTGGAACCTCTCTCAAGCCTTGATAAAACTGGATTTATGATCAGAGGTAGTAGAGTTGATCGAGGTGTTTATAAAATTTTGCAAGTGGTTTAAGCACTAGTTATTATATAGTAATTTGTCAAGCTTAGCAAATTTACACCCATTTGACCTGGCGAAAGTTACACCTAAGTAGCCAAATCATCCAAACCACGGATAACAATCATAGGATTAAACTCTGTTGTTGATCTAGAATAGATTTCATTATCTCCTTTATACTTAGAGTGCCTTAGCATTGCATTAAAACCCCTCAACCAACCAAGAAAGATTAACCACATTGTAATTTCTTAAGAAATTCCATAAAATTTTTCTATCACTCATCAATTTTGTTTTCACGAAGGAAAATGAGGACCATTTTAGCTATTGAATTTGAGAGCTAATAGGTGAATGCATGTTATATTCTTTGATAATTTTAATATCCCTGCCTATTTTTTAAAAAATCCAGATGCTACATAAAGATCTGACTAACACTTGGTCAAATTTAATAAAATTACCAATTTTGTGAATTACATTAAGGTTAGCCTTAGGTTGAACAATGATAGCAATGTCAATTTTGTTTTCAATAGTAATGTATTAAATATATTCTTAGAGGAAATATTAGAAATTCTTTGAATATACCACACAAAAATATTAATCAATAAATTTGTTTAAGCGCCCTTTCATGGCTTTTGATTTATCTTTGGATCTCGTAATCCTTATGGGGTCCATATAACTCCCCATTTTTTCATGTAAATGAAACCTAAACTTGCTAAATTTTAATTCCCTCCCCGCCCTAAATCCATTGTGGATGTAAGAGGCAATTCACAAACAATAGGCCCTTTCAAGGCTTTTGATTTAGCTTTGGATCTTGTAATCCTTATGGGTCCATATCACCCCCTTTTTCATGTAAATGGCACCTAAACTTGCTAAAATTTAAATTCCCTTCCCACTCCCTAAATCCATTGTGGATGTAAGAGGGAATTCAACAATAGGTGAAAGATAAGGAATTACCAATTTTCTGTTAGTAGAGTTACATCATAATCCGAGATTCTAGATTTTTCACACCCTTCAAAGCCCCTACACATAGATCAATTGATTAATAGAACATAAGATATTATAATAAACAATTTCACCTTCCTCCCTTTTAACACAATTTGAAGAACACTTCCCATCTTATAAATGGGACTAAGAACTAATCTATCCTCCTGCAATGAGTTTTCAGAAAGACAGTTTTTATTATTGCGCAAAATGGAAAAAATAGCATTCACATCTTGCAAAACATTAGAGTACCATCTTATAGCTTCTATACCTTATTTTAGGAGGATCAAAATGAATAGATTTTCCTCAACATCATCTGATTCATTAATAATGTTGTTACATTCATTTAATAGAGAAGTATCATTAGCCTTCTGACCCATATCCAATTGAGTTGAAGCCAAGCAATTTTGCAAATGAGCTGCTGAAGCCAAGCCGTTTTGCAACCCATGATCTATAATGGGAAAATCCTTATAAGTCGTAATAGAACTATCTTTATTAACCGTATTCCCACATGGTCCCACCAAAAATATCTACTATGAAGAAAAAATCAAGAGCTTACATAATTTTCTTGATAAATCTTAACTCGAAGAAGAGGAAGATTACAGTACCAGGGATATCACACAATCATAGCATCCTTCTCTCTATGCCCTTCCCATGTTCTCTCTATGCCCCGCACTCGGCTCCCAGCGCTGGGGCACGCCGGGGCGCCTAGCGAAAGCCTACCGGAGCTCTGTGCCTTGCCTCGAAGCCTTCCGGAACACACCAGAACTCCGTTGGCACCTTTGTGTCGATCCAATCAGGCTCCACAACATAACAAAAGGTCTTGCCATCGATCATCCGTCTTGCTTAAATGACTTAGATTAAAGGGCATAATTCCTTTAACCATGTGATGTTGGCCAACAAAATTGTTATTAATATTAGGTGAACAACTTTGCAAGAAATTTTTGTGCAAAGATTTGTATATGCAAAACTTTTGATAATATTAGGAAAACTTTCATCAATGATAAAATTCTCAAGTTAAGCCTTCTTACGGATTTTGTGAAATTCTTGTCCTTTGTAGGCAGACTATAACTGCTTAAATTCTCTATCTGCACGTTCTTAGTACATAGGTTTTGTGCTCTCATTCTTGATCATGGATGTAACTTGAGGCATTGGGCTTCGTTCTTCGTGCAAATTTCTGATTACGTGCAAACAAAGTTAGCTTTTGGGAAAATATTATAAAGATGCACGGAAAGAGAAATACAGAAGCTCTGTTTGAGCTAATCACGCGATTTGTATTTAATGATGGATGCAGAGAAGTTGAGAACATACTTAATGCATGATCTGCATTTATTAAGATTATTTTTAGTTTAATTACATTTAAATATAATGTTTAAAGAAAACACGCATCCTGAAAGAGATTAATAAATAATTAAGCAGGTCTCAGGGCCCATTTATCTAAATCTCGAGCTTCACTTTATTTGTCTTTCTTATCTGGCTGTAATCCTGTGCTTAGTTATTATGCTTTCTGCATTCTTTGTAAGTTGGTACCACACAGATTTCTAAAAAAAGAAAACTGCAAGAGGAAAAAAAGTAGCCAAATAGGCAATTTGCTCCTGTGGCAAGTTGTGAGAAGCAGTCAATGTGACTATAATTTTTGATGAAGAACAAGTCATTTGGTCCCACTGCCATTCTATTCATTTAAGTTTGCTGAAATAGATTAAGCGGAGCAATAATTCTGGTTAAAATTGTAGTATCCCGTGCTGTATTTGAAATTAATCACGAGTATGAGTTGATAGGAGATCAGAAGCCATTTTGTTGCTAACTTCCAAAGACCTTAATCTAGAGTTTTGAAATCCTGACATTGTAATTGTTTTACTCTTATGGTGAAATTATTCTTCTTTTTTCTCCAGACGTATGTATTTTACACTGAGCCACATAACAAACAGATTCTGTATCTTTGTTTATGTGAATTTCATTGTTTCCTTATGTGGTATCAGAAAAAGATTGAAGATATGGGAGACAAAGGAGAAGATGATTTGCATCTTCGACGGTGGTGGAGAGAGCCGTTCACCAAGTTGTGACCTATCCGAAGAAGGGTTGATCTTGTTAAGAATGACGGAAAGAACAACTTCGACATGTGGAAGTGCGAAGTTATGATGCACTTTCTGCATTTAATCTCGAAGATGTTCATGATGGAGATGAAAACTAGAGGAGACGACAGTAAGAAATAGGATTAAGATGAACCAAAGTATGTGTGGTTGATCTAATTTGCCTTACCCAAGATATCAATTATAGAACCCAGTGTGTGTGTAAGAAATTCCTCTAGAGAAATATCTGATGAAAAGTGTGGAGAATCGTTTCCACATGCAAATAAAATTATATCATTTTCAAATGCGATGAGATATATCTATTGATGAACACTTGATTCTGTCAGATGACTTTGAGAACTTACAGTGACTATTCATAGGATGGAAGCCTTGAAATAAGAAGAGGTAGTCCATATCTTGTTGAATTATGAATTCCACCATCGAGATAAGGAGTCAACCAAGTCGGAGCTACCATCGACCTTTCAGAGAGATAGATTTGAGAAGAAGAAGTAATAGTCAGAGAAGAATGGTGGCGATTCTCACAAGCAAGGCAAATTCAGATGCCATAGCCTTTGGTGCAATAAGTGCACATTTTGCTTATAGACTAATCATTGGAAAAAAGATTAAAGTTGAAAGAAAAGCTAAGGGCTAGTGAATTTTCTGAAGCAAAGGAAAATATTACTCAGAATTTAGTGGAGGAGTCGGACTCATAGGTTTCTCTTTATACAATTTTTATGCCATTATTAGGTGATAGTTCCAGCCAGATCATCGATACATGTGAGATACACCATATTTGCCAATACAAGTATTGATTTTGCTCGTACAAGGAGATGGACAATGGAGCAATTATGAAGGAAATAATACTATAAGTCACATTGTTGGTATTAGTAGTGTTATGATCAAAACACACGATGTAACTGCTCAAAAATTGAAGAAAGTAAGACATGTACCAAGATCAAGATGAGCTTGATGTCTATTGGAACATTCAAAGTTAAGGGCTATAAGGTGATTATTGAGGCTAGAGTTTTGAAGATTATCAAGGGAGCAATTTTAACAACATGTTGTTGTTATTAAGCTAATTATGATTAAATATGATTTATAAATCAGGATCACAAGCAATTTCAAAGTTAAAAAAATATCATTGGGTATATTATATTTTTGCGATCGTAATACATAAGTATGAGAGCAATATGGATAACAGATATTTCAAAATAAAATTTTTGAAATTTGAAATTTAAAAATTTGGAAATAAAATATAAGTCTAAATTTAAAATTTTTAGTGTCATTAAATTAAGAATATTATGTAGATGCTATATTTAAAGTTTCATCTAAATTAGAGCTCCATATATTATTCATAATTAATTAATAAGTTTATAATATTTAAAAATTAATATAAAATACAATATAAGTTCATACTAAAAAATGTTAGAGTAAGCACATTTGTCTCTTCAAAACTTATCTTTTGGTCAAATTTTAGAAATCAAATGATGAAAAAATGTGCAAAATATTGTTGAAATAAAAGTATTTAATTTGTTTTGAATTTTCTCACTCCTTTCTCTCCCCTCTCTCCCCTCCCTTATTCGCAGTGCGAATCCTAGTTGACATCCCCTGTTGTACATACAAAGTCCTTTCGGCAATGACACCGCTTCCTACCCTCCACATCACTGAACATAAGTCTGGTGGGCCCTGCCCCGTATAGAGGTCACCCAATCAGCCATCTTCCCCCTCTCATTCTGCAATGACCCGATATTGGGTTAGCCAAACTAAACTAACATTATGTGCTAACTTTCTAAGAAACATATTGGGGTTTAGTATAGTAGTGCAATAAAGGAAAATACTTCAGACATTCTCCATATTCATCCATTCAAATATAATAAAGCAACTCAAAAATAAAAAAAATTATTTATTCCAATTTATTACATCCATTTTAATACAGTGATACACATAATAAAATATAAAATTCTCTCACTTTTCAAAAACTTTAACAGATCTCCTCTTTAGAGTCTTATATCTCACGCTAGATCTAACTGATTCTCATGATCTGTCATATGTACAAATGACCCACTATTGGCTTATATGACCCAACAATGACGAATTAGCTGTATTTCTTTCTTTTTTTGTTTCTAATGCTTCTGTTCACAGTGACAGATTTCTTAAATTATAGGTAAGTGAGTGAGTTTAGCGTAACAAATCAAAATATCAAAAGTAGCTTAGAGCTTAGAACCCCACAAAGAATAAGAGGTTACTTAATAATTCATATAAAATAATTAACAAATGAGAAGGGAAGAGTGGGATATTAACTATGTGATTAGCTAGTTAGGATACTCTTATGAAGGCTTAGTGAGGCTGAGGCTGTTGTATGGTAGAGTCCATTAATGGTATTACAGTACTTGAGATATACTTCTATAAAGTATGCTTCATATCAAATTATGACTACTTATACATATTCAAATTCAAGAGCCTAGTAGTAATTTTTACAACTTCAGAAGTTTTTTCGGACATGCCGACCAAGATTTGGAAGGATGCAATCTATAATGAGAAAAACTTGGCATTTGCGAATCATTCCGCTGCCACCTTAACTCGTAGTAGGTCTGGCTTTGAGGTTTCTATTCCTAACTAAATTGTGTCATGTCTTTTTTGAGCTCTTTTCTTTCTTACTTGAAATTCTTACAAGTCAAAGTTTTAAAGGGTATACTATTGTGGCTGACCTACAATAAAATTAAATAGTCACCATGTCACTTTACAATGAGTCCTTGATGAAATCAAAAGACTAAAGACCTTAGTAGGGACCTGGGCTTGGCAACACCCACTCCTTGACAGTGAAAATACTTGATGGTGAGCTTTTTTTAGTGTATCGTATGGACAAAAACACCAACTCATACCTCAAATCTGATTAAAGTATGCCGAGAGACATACAATACAGTCTCATTATAATATTTTGCAAATGCAAAAGACATTGCATTGTAACATGAAAACTAAAGACATGGGTTGCACATGAGACAAAATAAGTAAAAAGTGTCTCACACCAAGTCAATAACCTTTTACATAGACACTCCAAGGTTTGGTCGGCTCTTTTAAATAGCTATAACTCTCAGGAGAAGGATCTTAACCTTCTTTGATTTGCCTGATGTCCTTTTGCCTAGCCCAGTTGATGGCCAAAATTAGTATTTGTGTTGTGGGTCTTGCCTTCATAGAGCAGCTCATCTCAGAGTCATGCAAAACCAAAATTTTGCGATTAATTACATGATCAGAGGATTTGCTCCGATTCTGCATCTTGGGTGATCTTTACATGGTACCTTGGATTTTCTTCAAGCTCTTGATTTGCCATATCAATTTTATACGGTAAGGCAGAGTCAAAAAAATAGACATGATTAAACACTTAAAGTCTAAGCAAGTTTTAGGCCTTAAGATTTATTATTATGGGATATCACACTTAATATTTACAATTAATTTTATAATCGGTGTAGAAGGTAATGAGGAAAGAGTATTAAAAAAATGAATAAAATAAAAAGGTGTAGAAATACAAAAGTACTAAAATACATACATGTATGAACTGTAACAATCCTACAAAATCTGTCAACTAGGAACATTGTGTGTATACAAGAGTGTATAAAAAATGCATACCATAAATATGCTCAATAGAAACTATGCTAAGTAAATTAAAATAACAAAATAAATAAATCTAAGTTTTGAAAATATTAAAGTTGAACAATAAGAAGCAATGAAAGTAAATGCGCGTAAAGTAAATTTAATCTCTAAAACTGAAGTAAGCTGTACAATACATTCATTAGGTCTGTATGAACTAACTAAAATTATTGTGGGAATGTACATAACAAATGAGGAGTTAGACATATCTACCCAACTGTATATAGCAGAATCTCCTGTATGACTACACACTCCATCTCTAGGATATGTGTAATCTCCTAATATCTCTATAGCATACCTTGGCTCAAATGTTTGTACAGACGGATCCACCTAGAGTGAAACCCCTTCTCCATATTATTTTAATGTTATTAATGCATAGATATCATAATGTGATGTTCAATAATTTAGGTTCACTGCATTAAAATAATAAGGAATTTCAACTATTAACTACAAAATGTGTGATATCCTTTGTTATTTAATTGTTATCTAACTTTAATGACTCGACTAATCAAATCCTTAATTTAGTTAAGAGACTAACCAAATGTCTATATCAATTGATCTGAGTAAATTATATTGTTGCTTATTTAATGGTTATTATTTGATTTGTTAATTTGGATTCAAATTTATATATGTATTTGTATTTTATCTTAAATCTAATTTTATTTAAGATTTATTTATTATTAAAAATATACTATTATTCTTATTATATTTTAATTGCATTTTAATGAGCATATATATTGAAATTAATTTGCTTAATATAATTTTATTTACTACTTAGATTTTATTTAATGAAATTATTAATATCCTATACTATTCTAGAAATTTGTTTCATTAAACCACTCAAAAAACTCATTTATATTAATATATTTTAGTAAATTAAAATGTTAATTTTTAATAAATTATACAAATGCTAGATTTGAGGCAATTATTTATCTAACTATTATTTATTTAATTAGATATTCTAGTTTTATTACTTAAATTTTATCTATTTCTACATCTATTGACAAGATGTTAATTTTACCATAAAAGTATTATTAAAAAGTATTTCCTTCTTGCATTTGCAAATTAATACCTACGTTCTAACAACGAGGTTCTAAGTGGCTAATATCTATTAACGATGTTAAGGCCGATGCAAGTGATTGCACACTATACAAAGAGCTCAAAAAAATCATGTAATTGCTCTCAAACTTCAACATTCATTATTTTTGGAACTTTAAGCTCTGAGCTGCACTTCTATGATCAAGCTTAATGGAGAGGTGTTTGAAGTTTCAGTTATCATAACCATGAGTTAACAGAGAATAACACAAATATTTAATGAGATTCATATCTTACCAAGAATGATGAAGAGTGGAGAGATTGCCTACAATAGTGTCAATATTGGTGACCCTCAATTGGGAGAGGAATACATTTGTAACCTAATCCAACTATTTTGCATTAATTTAAGGGTATATATAATAAAATCAAAATTAATCTTAAACCAAACAAAGCTAGCTCAAATTGACATCATACAATCAATTATAGTAATAATAAATGGTAATCCCCATTGCTCAAAATGATATGAGACATAATTTAATGAGTTTCCAAATAGGAGTAGAGAATGATCAAGTAGTCCTAGCACCTTACTCAGGCTCTGGATGTTCTCTTAAGGCCTATAGATATAGAAGAAACCTTAACATAAAGTTGAAGTTGAGCAAATAACCACTAATGATCTTGGGAGAGGTTTGAGAAGACAAAGAGTAACGCCGCGCGCAACTGAGGTAATATTAAGAATAATTAGCGGCAGAACGATGCATTACTCGGGAAAGATTGATTAACCTCCTCGAATACTACAAACTGAACTGCTGAGACTTAACCCCCAAAAGAGGACTGAGTTTTAATTCTTAAGATAAGTGTAAATTCTTTATCTTAAGTATTAGATAAATTACTTATGTACATTGGATTATGAGTGGTGCTGAACTAAGAATCCAATATACAAGGGAATTAGCATTTCATATATGCTGATCACATCACAATACTAAGTATAAGTAGAAAATATAACAGAGTGTAGAAGCTAAAAGCATTCATCTAGATCATTCATCACAGAAGCTAAGTAAAACATTTATTTCAGAAAAAAAAGAAAATACATCCAGATTTTAATTATTACAAACTGTTTGCTAAATAAATAAAATAATAGTAAAAGAGACTCTCACTCAAACTTAAATTAAACTTAAGCAGAAAATCAAATACTGATGCTGAGTCCACTAATGCTCCATGAACTCTTTCTGGATATTCTACGAAGCCTCCTGAGATTGCTCCACAAACTGATCTGGATCTAGCAAATTGTTGGATCCTAAAAGTACCATGTGTTAGATATTGAGTTTAACACATCTAAAGCTACTTTAAACAATTATACTTATCTAAAGTTTAGCATTTAAATAATTTAACCAATATTGTAGAAAAGTACTAAAATAGCTAAAAAGTTTAAAACAACATAAAATTGAAAGTAAAGTAAAATAGTGACTGAGAACTAAGTGCTGAAAATAGGGAAAACAATAAAAAATTGAAATTGAATAAATACTAAGATAAAACTGTACTGTATGCCACTAAAAATATGTATGCATCCAAATATGCCACATAACTATATGCAACAAGTATGTTTGACTCGATGTCGCATGACATCCCACATAATCCTAGGTGAGCGAATGCTCCGCTAACAGCTCCTATGTGAGCCCATCGCTTCGCTAGTATTGATATGACTTATGCATTTCATGAAATGCCAAGGCTTTAATAGCTATATGCTTTAAATTGTTAAATCATTGAATTCATGGTTCCTATTGTAACTACACTCCATATCATCATATGAGGAGATTACATATACATGATTTAGTATGTCCTAGGAAGGGTGACCCAGCTCAATTTTTCTTAATTCAAATGCTATCTTTTGATCGGACACAACACATCTACTAATAATCATTCACAGAAGATTTGCAATTAACTGAGATCAATTGTCTCAGGGAGGAGAGGAGTATCTGGATGAAGCTTTGACTGATAATCCTCATCAATGCAGGAAAGTTCTAGAGGAATTGATTTGTTATATTTTGGAGACCATTTAGATCATCATGGAGATTCTAATGGAGCTCCAGTGAGATTATAGGAGGTCCCAAGATGATTCGGAATGAGGTTGGAAGTTTTTTCAGCAACAACATAGGTGCCATAGAGCACTATGGTGTGCCATGGCTCCCAGTAACAGAGAGGAAGGCACCGTAGCATGTCATGGCAGAAGCAGGTCAAGATCAGGGTGCTGCAGTGCGTGGTATCGCACCCCAGCTGAAGCAGACAGAGACTAGCATGTTGCAGCGTGCCCTAGTGGCAAACGGCCAGAGATTAGGATGATACAACACACCACAGCGTAGCGCGCCTTACATTAGGCAACCATAGAGTAGAGCACTATGGTGTGCCCTTGCGTCAGGCTACCCGAGGCTTAGGCGCTACAACGCGCCGTTGTGCCTGACGGATTTCAGCTCTGGTTCAGGTTATGCCCTAAGCTTTTTGGAGGGTATTTTGAACATTTTGGGGTTTGAAATGGAGCTGAGTAGTTAATAAAATATCTTAGAGATATTTCCTATGTTGGCATTTCAGTTTATAAGGGCTATGGCTGCTGTAAGAGGAGATTTTAAGGAGGAATCCTAAGGGAGAGTTGTTATTGAGCGCTTGCATATTAAAGAAAATACTCCAGGTTGTGACAATCATTTCTACCATTCATCCTTGAGTAAGAGCTAGTGTTCATTATTGAGATTAACTTTTTTGTAATTCTGTACTCTTCAAGATTTATTGTGAAAATTTTTATGTGGTGTGGCTTCGTAATTTTTCTCATTCATGAGTTTTCCACATAAAATCTGTATTGTTTGGATGTTCTTATGGTTGTGATGCATACATGTAGTGTGTTTTCTTTTCTTGATATTTTGTGATCTTGTATTTTGCTTGGTAACCATCAATACATCCCCGGTCCTCAATTGAGTGCTTTAAACTCCTTCCATTGCGGTGCTTGATGTGTTCTTAATAAGTGGTATCAGAGAGATAAGTTTTCTTGTTGATTATAGGGTTTGTTGTTTGAGTGGGAGCAATGGACGATGAGATAAGACACAATATTGAAAAGTTCAATGGTATGATCTGTGTTTTGGAAAATGCAAATATAAGTTTTGCTTTATCAGAAGAAGCTGTATTAACCATTGAGTGGAGTTGACAAAAAACTAGCAACTATGTCAGATGAAGAATGAGAGGTTCTTGATAGAACCACATTGGGTTTGATTCATTTATCATTATTTACTTTTGTTGCATTTAACATTATTAATGAGAAAACTATTGTAGATCTCATGGATGCCCTGACAAGGATGCAAGAGAAGCCC
The DNA here is from genome assembly GCA_016760335.1 of Gastrodia elata. NCBI lineage: Eukaryota > Viridiplantae > Streptophyta > Magnoliopsida > Asparagales > Orchidaceae > Gastrodia > Gastrodia elata. Next base: position 10,241,603 of record CM028682.1, on the reverse strand, counting down.
TCGGTGGCTAACAAAGTGTTCTTGATAAAGAGAATGTTCAATATGAAGACGATGGATGGCTTGTTCAGTGACTAAACATCTCAATGGGTTCAACATTGTGATGAGCCAATTGAGTTTAGTGGGCATCTAATTTGATGATGGGGTATAAGCTCTGTTATTCCTCTCATCATTGCCAAACAATTGGGATGGAAAATTTACAACCATTAGTAATTCATCAAAGAATGCATCATTGAAATTTGATGACATTGTCGGGCTAGTGTTGAATGAAGAGGTGCGGAAGAGATCCCATGGAGTGGCATCTACTTCGGTGTTGACTACTAAAATTAAAGGAAGACAAGTTAACCAAAAACCAAATAGAAACAGGCCTATATCAAAATAAGAAAAATCAAGACCCGAAAAAGTAAAACTGAATTGCTGGAACTGTGGGAATGTAGGTCACTTCATGAATGACTTATGATGACCCCAATATTGAGTAATAACTAAACCCAACATTAGCGCGTCACCACGGCATCTAATACTTGATTAGAAGGAAGCTAACCCAAATCAATAGATGCTGTGTTTGGCCAAGATCATGAAGAGGGTCTTAAGTTAAGAATGGAAAAATAGAAGAAAAGAAAATGCCCATGATGAATATGATATGATAAATGTGATTTCAGGTGCATGTAATTAAAGTGACTACAAGTACATGCATGAAAATGATAATCATATGCATGTACAAGGCAAGTAATCATATAGCAAAAGAAGTAATCAATTACTTGAATATGTAAGTGTAAATACAATCATAAATAGAGGAAGTAAAATAAGAGAATGGAATATACTTGCAAGATTCATGAAGTAAGTCATAGATGCAATTACAATCAATAATAAAAAATTAAGGTGATTACAATTACATATAGGTGCAAAATAATTATAAGTAGAAGTAAAGGTGAACATTTGCATGAAGCAATATAAGATAAAAATATGAAATGCATGTAAAATCATGCTACAATAAAGATGAATGCAATATGCAATGATTAGTTCTATGAGCATGACATATTTGTACAATCCATTCACACACACACACACACACACACACACACATATATATATATATATATATATATATATATATATATATATGTCCATTTATCCAAACCAAGTAATTTAAGCAAATATAGATCTAGTTCCAACATAAAATAAGTAAAGATAAGTAATTTAATTTAAGTTATTACATGCCATTAATTAAGCAATAAATAAGAAACAAGTAAATAGAAACACTCTCTCACTTAATATAAAAGCAAGATAATAATATTTTTAAGTAGAAGCAGATGAACTTTAGGCACTTGGTCCAACTCCACTAACATCCAAATGCACTTGATCTATCACATTTTGGCATTTAAATGTGATAGGGCAAAGCCAATAAAGAGAAATGCATAGTTATACTAAACAGTTTAAGCACATTTTAAGATTAGGCAAAATATTTATTTTGGATATCATAACTAGTTAAAATTAAGTATAAACAGCGGTGCAAAATACAAGCATATGAATATGAAAGGAAAATAGACAATTGTAAAGAAAGATAATTAAAGTAAAAGAGTGAGTAAGAATACTCACAAGTAGAGCCATTTTAGCTTTCATATAATATAAGGGTAAAAACATCCTAAATAGGATAGAAAAGTACTTTAGTGTATATGAAAATGAATAGAATGAAGCATGTATATGCTCAATGAGTTTATGCTACGTAAAAAGAAGAAGATAATGAAGCATTTAACTGAAATTATAAGAACATTTACTGCAATCTAAATGAACTATAAACAAGTAAAGTACAATACTAAAAACATGGAAAGTGCAAATCATAATAAATGAAGAAAAATCTTAGACTATAAGCCTAAGATTCACATAGCCTAGGACTATGTAAAGTAAAATAACTAAAACATATAATGAGTCTTCATAATCAATAAGATTGTAGAAGAACTCATATTTTATTAAGTTGAAGTTATTTTATGAAAGTATTCATTCTACGGGCAAATACAGAATAAAGCAAGGAGTTAAGCATGTCTGCCTAACAGGTAAAGGAAAGCGTACTCACATTCACCCTCTAAGAATATGAGATCTCCTTATTACTCCTAATTTGACTACCCTTGGATTAACCAATATTGTAAATCTCTATAGTTTTAAATTAAAAGTTTTATTTATGCACAATGTCTTATATGAATGTGTCAAATGAAATAGGCTCAAAGCTAAGCAAGCATTCAAGAAAAAATTCAACAATTGCAATCTATGTGATATCCAAAGTTATCTAATTTTAATGGTCTAATTAATAGTTAGAGCTAATTTAGCTCCTAACTGACTTTGAGATATTGATCTCAAGTCAATTATAAATAATATACATAATTGGGGTTTTAGAAAGTAGTAGTTTGATTTCATTTTATGAGGTGATAAAATAATTTATAAATATAATAATACTAAATGAAACTAATTATATTCTTATCCTAAACTATAAGATTTAAATAGACTAACTAAATCAAAACTTAGGAAACTGGTTAGGAAAGGTAAGGTTAAGTAAACACTACAATTGAGGAAGTTGAGAGTTAAGGTTCTATACACTAAACTCATTTAATTAGGTTGAATAGGAAATATCAATTCAAATTAATTACTAATCTAGTTAGGTTTGAGTGATAAGGAGGATCCAAATACATAGGAGAGAAAATAAATTTGGGAGCTACAAGTTTTATAATTACTATAAATTAAAGGTTAATGAAATCAATATAATTCCTAAACTAAACTAATAGGTTAAAGGCTCCTAAATCAACTCCTTAAAGGACTTACATGAGGGCTTAAGAACTAAGGGTGATGTGAGCTAAGATCCAATCTAGTTTCCTTAAAATTAATCCTAATTGAATGACAACTTACAATTACATAATCATTAAGGTTACTACACTTAATTGGGTATCTTATAACTTCTAAGATCACAAGCAACATTTATTATAAACTCAATCCTAAGGTATTTCTTATAAGATTGTAGGTTGGATCAATTAATTTGCTAAATATATAAGCATATAATATGAGAAAATTAAGCTCTAAATATGCAATTAAAATAACATGGGAAGTAATTAAATGTGGCAAATTTGTTGTCCTAAGGTTTAAACACCTAAAATATGCATAATTGAATTCCATGAAATTACAAAATTACCTTAATTTAGGAGCCAAAAATCTAAAATCACTAAACATTGTCCAAATTAATAATATAAATTAATATGCAATCCTTATAGCATAAAGAGTAAAAACACTAACTAGGTCAAATTTGGACAACGTTGAGATTTAGGGTTTTCGGAACACCTAATTAGGGTTTGAAAAGTCAATATAAGATCTAGGGTTTTAAACCTACAATTGATCGCTTGTGAGTGAAATGGATCATTTGATCATTTAATTAGGACATTAAATGGTCAAATTAGGTCGCATGAATTAATGGAATTAATTAATTCAATCTAAATAAATGATTAAATTATACATTCACCTAAACAGAAATTAAACAACATATTAATGATCTACATTTTTCTGCAATCAAAATGATATATAATATTGTATTATTTAGAGATGTATTTTTAAAGATATAATAGAAATAAAATTTGAAATATTAAAAGTTAATTAATTATGCAGAGATTAATTACCTAAAATCATTAATTTGAATTAACTGCAGCCTGCACAGAAAGTAAGGAGGCGATGAATGCAGGACAAAATGGCGGTCGATGAAATCCAGAGTGGTGCGAAAACCCACGCGTGGCCTCGAATTCGGAGCGACGTGCATCATCCATAGATTTGTGCGCCGAATTAAAATAGGTGGCACAGTACAGTAGGGCGGACTGGCCCGGTCCAGGTGGATAGCACAAATAGAAGACAGTCCAAGACTAGCTGCTTCTTCCTCGTATTTGGCCCAAGAAGACAAAATTAGGGCAAGCTGATTCACTCCATCCCGACGGTCTCCGGATGCAACCCGCACATCGACAAGAAGATCCCACCGAGGCTGTTCATCCGAGACAGAAATCGAGTTCATATAATTAGTATAGAGGGAACCAGATGGTGCCATAAGTTTGATCAATCGGACCTCCATCAACCCTAAATACAAGCAGTCGAGCCCGAACTCAATCGGATACAGGAACGCCTGATTAAGCTCGAGTGAGGCGTCGAATATCTTTAGGGTCAAAGAGGAGCAATCATATAAAGAGTAATTAGAGGAAGAAGTACTTGGAGGGTTTCGCCGACAGAAAAAAAAATCAGACTCAAAGGTAGGGTTTGCTGGCGAACTTGAAATGCACCTCTCCACTCCCCCAAGCAACCACAGATGACGATAGAGCAAAATGGAGAGTAATGTGGAATTTAGGAGTGGATAAGGATTCAAATGGGATAGCTGGAGGTTCATACCTCCATTCTTATCGACAGGTACCTTCCCTGGCTAAAAGAAAGAGGAGGTGTACCAGAAGAGATTTGGACCGTTCGTTCGATTCGTCGATCAAATGGTCATATATGGTATAAAGATCAGATCGAATGCCAGTCGTCTGATGAGAACAGAGAAAGGCACAACAGCTAAGATCAATGCGGATCGTTGTCCTATGTGCTAGCTTCACGCATGGGATCCATGCGGTTCAAATTACAGTCGTTGGAAAATGTTTTAATATTTATATATAGTTATTTAAATATATTATTTAAATATATTCCATTTATTTAATTAATTTTAAATATTCAAACGCACTTCGAAAAATCCCAAAAATTCACCTTTATTTATTTGAGGGGTGAGGAACTTAAAAATAAAATCAAATTTTTGATCGGAGGTCAATTTATTATTTTAATTTTCTAAGTATTTAAATATTATTAAAATATTCGGGAAAAATTCGATGACTTCGAAACACTTCCAAAATACTACCCATAGCAAATTTGGGTGTGGTGAGTCCAATGGTAGACTCCATTTCTGATTCCAAGATGTAAATAAATTAGGCATTCTTAGAATTAGCAGAAAACTAGGAAATGTTGGAAATTGCCAAATGATTTCCAAATTGCATGAAAATCAAAATGGAAACTTTAATACTATTATAAGACTAATAAAAGAAAATTAGAGTCAATTAGGGCACTAATTGATGGGTAACAATACTAGGATTATTATAGGACTGCCCTACTATAAAGAAACCAAGTAGTAGAGGCAAGGTCATGTGATATGCCCCACCATGAATGTCTTAGTTGAAGAGGATCAAGATTCATTTATTCTCTCATTTATCAACACGAAGTCTTAGGTGGTGGACTCAGACGCATTCTTTCATTCTACTCCTACTAAGGGTGATTTCAAGACTTACACCAAGGATGACTTGAGTAAGGTATATTTTGGTGATGATAAGACATGCGATATTATTGGCAGAGGTGATGTGGATGTCAAGCTACCAAGCAGTGCAATTTGGAAGCTTAAAGATGTTAGACATGTGCCATGGCTAAAGAGAAATCTAATATATGTTACCTAGTTAGCTAGGGAGGGCTGCATAACATGTCTTACAAGAGACTCATGGAAGGTCACCAAGAGTGCACTTGTTGTTGCACAAGCAATATAGAAGGCACACTTTACCTGATTAATAAAATATTTGATTCCTTTATAGATGCAAAATAGATAGATTCAGGTCTATGACAGTGGAGGCTTGACCATACGAGCAATAGGGATTTAAAGTCCCTACAGTCAATGGAGAAGCTCCAAGAACTAAAGTTAGCAAACTTGGATTTTATGAAGGCTGTGTGCTGGGAAAGTAGAACAAGGTTTCATTCTGCAAAGTTGGAAGAGGGCTGAAAGATAGAAAACTCGAGTTGGTGCATACATATGTATGAGGGACAACTCCTACTTCTTCTATAGGTGGAGCCACATATTTCATCACCTTCATTGATGATCATACAAGGAAGGTACGTGTTTACTTAATTTTTGAAACATAAATATGATGTGTTTGATGCATTTGGAAGGAGATTAGCTTTGGTGGTGAATGAGACATGATTGAATCTTATTTGCTTAATATATGACAATGGTGGTGAGTGCTGAGTTCAAAGAGTTTCGTTCCTTGAGAGGTATCAAGAAGAAATTTATAGTCCCAAGAACACAATAGCAAAATGGTGTTGCAGAGCGGATGAATAGGATAATCACAGAAAGAACTAGGAGCATGAGATTGCATGCAGATCTCCCAAAGCAATTATGGGTTGAAGCTGTTAAAATAGTTGTTTACTTAATTTATCGGGAGCTTTCATTCCTCCAAATGAAGGAATTTCTAAGGATGATTAGAGCAGAAAGGAGGTGAAACTAAACTACCTCAAGGTATTTGGATGCTCATCATAGGTGCACATTGATGCATAATCCAGGAGCAAGCTTTACGCTAAGGCAATCAAGTGCACATTTATTGGATATGGCACGAGCGAGTTCAATTACAGATTCTAGGATAATAAGAACCAGAAGATCATCAGAAGTAGGGATGTCACTTTTAATAAAAGTGAAATGTACAAAGATTATATTTGAATCAAGACTGATTCCAAAGATGCTTCAGATGGTGAATTCTATCACATAGAGATTGATAATAGCATTAAGTCAGATGAACGGGTGCCAATGTTGAACCACAAACACCCATGTTGCAGAGATCTACAAGAGTTACAAGTCCACCACTGAGGTACACTTCTTCTTTATTTTATTATTTAATAACGGATGGTGGTAAATCAGAAAGCTTAGAAGAGGTACTTTAAATTGAATATTCAATTACGTGGGAGGCTGCCATGAATGATGAAATGGCATAACTCATATCAAATGGGACATGGGAGTTGATAGCTCTACCAACTAGAAAGAAAGCCCTTTAAAATAAGTGGGTTTACAGAGTGAAGGAAGAACCAGATGGGAGCAAGCGATATAAGGTGATGCTTGTAGAAAAAGGCTTCCAGCAATGGCACATTATTGAATATAGTGAGATCTTTGCCCTAGTTGTGAAGGTAATAACCATCAGGATTATGCTAAACATTGTTGTAGTTAAGGATTTGAATATAGAGCAAATGGATATCAAAACTGTATTTCTTTATAGAGAGCTGGAGGAAGATATGTACATACAACAACTTGAGGGGTAACAGGCTTCAGAGAAAGGAAAACCTGATCTAGTGTGCAAGCTCAAGAAGAGCCTCTATATCTTGAAACAAGTGCCAAGGCAATGGTATAAGAGATTCGATAGGTTCATGTATGAGTATGGGTACAAGAGGTGTAAGGCGGATCACTATTTCTATATATAATAATATAAGTCCTCCAATATTATTTTATATTGTATGTGAATGATATGTTTATCACAGGATCAGACATGCAGAAGATAAGAATGTTTGAAAGAGCAGATGTCAAAGGAGTTTAACATGAAGGACTTGGGGTTAGCCAAGCATATTCTTGGGATAAGAATCAATAGGGAAAAAAGTGTGGGATTCTGAAGCCTGTCTTAAAAACACTATGTTAAAAAGTGCTAAAAAGATTCAATATGAGCGAGGCAAATCCAGTGAGCATTTCCATATCAAGTCACTTCAACTTATTGAAGGAATAAATATTGAAGTCGGAAGAGGAGAAGGAACACATGCTAAAAGTTCCTTATGCTTCAGCAGTTGAAAGCTTGATGTACATGATGGTCTGCATGAGACTAGATATTGCCCATTGCTTTGGGAGTGGTTACTAGATTCATGGAAAACCTAGTTGAAAGACCATTGGGACTCAGTCAAGTGGATATTTTGGTATCTGTAAGGTAGAGCAGGTAAAGCTCTATATTTTGGAAGATCTGACATTATTCTATAGAGCTATATAGGCTCAAATCTTGCAAAAAAATGTTGATAGCTATAAGAGCACTGCTGGATATGTGTATACATTAGGAAGTGCAGCAATGAGCGAGATCTACTGGTTACTTGTTGTGCTATCTACCATAGAGGTAGAATATGTCTCCATTATTAGGGTGAGGTAAAGAAGAAGATTTTCTTAAGAAGTCTTATGGCATAATTGGGCAAGGAGCAGGAAGATGTGAAGCTTTGCTGTAATAATACGAGCACTATTCACCTAGAAAAGAATACAACATTTCATTCTAGGATGAAGCATATACAGCTTCGGTACCATTTTATTAGGACACTATTGGAAGAAGGATAGCTAGGATTGGGAGAAGATTCATGCTTTTAAGAATCCCACTGATTTGCTTACAAAAGCGCGGTAACAATGGAGAAACTAAGGCTATGTACTGCTTCAGTTAGCCTCAGCACGTGATAAGAGAGCGGGGTGAGCCATACCACATTCCTGACAGAATTGAAGGAAGACAAAGAAGAATAAAGGAGAAAAGGGGATGATTCCAAAAGGTATCCAAGTGAGAGATTATTATATTATGGAGATTATTCAGATTATAGAAATGCAGAAGGTTCCGAGGTGATTCAAAACATGATTGGAAGTTTTTTAAGTTGATGAAACATAGGTTTGTACAGCACACTGAGGTGCGCCATGGTGTCTAGCACTTGAGAGGAAGGCGTCGTAGTGTGCCATGGCTTATAGCAGATTGAGACTAGGGCACTATAATGCACCATAGCGCGCCCTAGCAAAAGTGGACAGGACGTCCCAAGAGCAGGGTGATACAATGCCCCACAACAAAGCTGCAGTGCACCCTGTGGTATTTTGGTACCCAAGGCCTTGGGCGCTACGGCGTGCCGCGTAACACCTAACAAATTTCAGCTCTTAGCTCAGGTTTTCCATAAGTTATTTGGAGAGTATTTTTAACCATTTGGGGTTTGAAATGGATCTGAGTACTTAAGAAAATATTTTAGAGATATTTTCTAAGTTGGCATTTTAGTTTGAGAGGGGTCTGACTGCTGTTGGAGGAGATTCCAAGGAGAAATCCTAAGGGAGAGCTGCTGTTGCAAGGGAGCTCTTGCATGTTGGAGAAGATACTCCAAGTGGTGGTTGCTACTTCTCCCCTTTCATCCTAGAGTAGGAGCTAATGTTCATGTTGAGGTTAAGCTTTTTATAATTATATACTCTTCAATATTTATAGTGAAAATTTTGTGTGGTGTGGCTCTATGATTTTTTTCCATTCTTAGGTTTTTCACATAAATCTGTATTGTTTGGGTGTGATTGTGGTGTGTGATGCATGCATATGCTGTGATTCCTTTTCTTATTGTTTAGTAATCTTGTATTTTGCTTGGTAATCGCCAAAACATCCCCAATCCTCAATTGAGTGCTTTAAACAGCTTTTGTTGTGGCACTCGATCTACTTTTAACATGATCCACAATGAGGCTTCCTTATTTTTTTATTAAGCACTCCCGACTTTTGTACAACATCTAGAGCTTTAGAATCAGCTCTAGCAATGGATGTTAATGATTTGGGAGCCACCGAGGAAAAAAGTTTAGACATGAGAACCAATTCGTGTTGACTTGAAGGAGGAGAGCTAAGAATGAGAGAAAATAGAGCCTCAAGCTCAGTAGGGGGACTATTTATAATGTAGGAGGGGCTCAATAGCTTTGGGTCGAGTCCTACCCTTTGGCTTGAGGTCGAGAGCTCTAGTGTGGCCCAAGGGGAGTGAAATTTGGAAATTATAGGGGCACAACTATTGGGAGTGAGAGGGAATTAGTGGGGGATAGTATCCCTTCTCGTACTGCCACAATGGCAAGTCGGAATCTTGTTGGGGACCATCGAGCAAAAATGAAGAAGAACTATGCCTGGTTTAGGCGCAGCCGTTCAATTGCTCCTAAGATTAGATGGCGGGATTTTGGTTTGAGATGGGGCTCGATGCTGGACCACACGATCTGATAGAGGAAATGTGGGGACGACTTCGAAGAGCCCAATTTAAAGGTTGATTGCAGGAGCGGCCACAGCAGTTGGACTGCGATTGCGATTCGACGGCTGTCGAAGGAACTGCTCGATCAACTGACGCGGATCACCTGATCTCAAGCTCAGAAACATGTGACGATGGAGATTCAATGGATCTTCCAACCATTAAGATTTAAAAAACCAATTAATTATTATTATTAATTAAATTAATTAAAATAAATGATATTAAACTCAATTTTGGTCTAAATGGCTTTTAAAAATTCTTAATAATTCACCTTTACCTAATTTGGGGGTGATAAATTCAAAAAAAAATTAGATTTCAATTTGAAGATCAAAATAATTTAGATAATTTTCTGGATTATAAAGTGGAAAAATAGCTAATTAATCTAATTGAGGTCCGATTGACCCTAAATTTTTAGGATTAGGTTTAGTTGGCTAGTTGAGTATAATGGAATGCTAATTAAGACTTGATTCGATCTAGATTAACTAGGGTAACAACCTTAGGTTGCTACAGCTGAAGTGGCAGAAACTCGCACGCTAAGGCACGCCTAAGCTCCAAAGTGGCAAAACCCATGAGGTATGTGTGCTCGTATCCTGACATAAACTCGTGCGCTCCAGCGCACCAGAAAGCAAACCTGACAGAAACTTATGTGCTTTGACGTGCTCGAGCATCGAGGTGACAAAAATTTGCGCGTTCAGGCGCACCCCGAATGCCAACCAAATAGAAGCGTAGGTGCTCAGGCACTCCCAAGCACTCAAAGAAAATTGTACAACAACTGAGCTTGTGCTGAAGCATGCCTAGGTGCCAGACAAGCTTTTGAATATAAAGGCCCATATTCATAAAGAAAAAAGTGTAACTCTTGGCCTCCCTTTGGCAGAGCTAGAGGTGTTTTAAGGCTAAAGAAAAACCCTAAAATAAGATAATTCTTTTGGGGGAAAAATAAGGGTTACAAAGATAATTTTTCCAGCCACCATAAGAGAGAAAAAGAGAAAAAACCCTAAAAGCTACCATTGTAGGACCATAGAAAGAAGAAGAAGAAGATGATGATGAAGAGAACCCTTTGAGATGTTGCTTTAGTCTCTTTATTTTGTTCTCTTTCTCATTTCTTTTTGCATAATCTTTGTGTAAGAAATCATGATGCTCTTGAAAACAAAAACCATGAGTGATTGTATTACATTTTTAATAGTAGCCTAAGCCTTTCTTTCAAAGAGGGTTATTGTGGCACCCCGCTCCCTAAGCCCACAATCATTAGACTAAGGAGCGGAGGTCACTTGTGCAAATCTTTCTCTTATCATTGGATTAGGTAAGATCCACAATCCACTAATAAGGGGAGGACGTGCACAGAATAAATAAGAGGATCAGTTACTAATTAATATATACATATAGAGTGCGGAAGCTAAATGAAGTAAATAGTACATCCATTCATCATGCATCACATAAGAAACAATAATAAGATAGCTCAAAAAATAATAAAGTGCATAAGGTAAATCACAGTCACAGTACCTGTATTATTACAACATTAAATAAGTAGTTTTAAAGACTGAAAATAAAGCACTCGTCCTCATAAGAAGCTAAAAAACTAAATAGTATCTGGCTCTCCTGGCTGAAGCTCCTCCTCTAAGTAAGGGACCTCTGCTTCAGCACCTAGCTCCTCAAACCTATCTGAATCTGACATTATCGGTTTCATAATGCCTGGGCCCCAGCCAACAAAAGAAAATCTTGTTAGACAATTGTCTAAGTACATTTTAGGCTGAATATTTTTTATGAGTTATTAATGTCACCACTTTAACTTAAGCACAACAAAAGTAACTAGCAGTAGGAGCAGTAAGTGTAATAAGAAATAGGGATAGTCATAAATATAATATTTATAACTAAATAATAAATGAGGCAAAAGAACACCTCAACAACTAAGTAAGAAAAGGGCATATATATATATACTACAATAAGTAAAAGTACTGAAATTAAAGTCTAATCCTAGACATACTGATGATCATATGACATATGCTGATTAAAGGCAGAAATCTGAACATAGTATATATGATAAGCAGTAAAGTCTAGCATCCTATAAATATGTACAAATGAGCATGTAAGTAAAAAAATACAGCTGATTGAAATATGTATCAAAATACAGTACACAGTAAGCTAAAAACTGAAACAGGTATGTAAAGACTGCCATATCAGAAAGTTGGCCATCAGGCCGGTGAAATCCCCAAGCCATCCAGGGCTTGAGCAAACATAAATTCCCATAGCCTTTTAGGGCTAGGGTAGATAGAATCCAGCAGTAAAACTGAGGAGGCAATACTCACAAATGCAGAATCTTTTAGTAATTTTACTTTGTTTCTGTGGACACTTTTCAAAAATAGTTGAGGAGTCAAGCACGTCTGCAAGACTACGCGGGTTCCATACTTAACATACTCTCCTGAATGAGTAATGTTAAGCCTCCTTATTACTCCTTACCCCATCAAATAGGGTAAATGTGCACCAGAATCCTCCCAAAGACTGAACCCAAAGGCAATTGTTATCCTAATTATTCTAAATTTTAATTTCATGCACAACATTCTCTTATGTGATATGTCCAAGGAAATAAGCTCAAGTATACAAGGGATGCGTAGCAATAAAATATCAAAAGTAAGCAAGGGACTCTACTAATATGGTGATATCATTTATTTTCTAATTATCTATTCTAACTATTCTAAGTTACACAAGTTCAGGATCACCATTTTCTTACTATCGAGTGTAACTCAGAAACTCATCCTTATAAGTTACAAAATATTAGGACTAGCTAGGTCCTAATATACTGAATCAAAGCCGACTATAAGAGTTAAGTAATAAATCATCACGACCTAATTAATAATTTTAAACGCTCTGTACAAAGCTCTAATCAAAACTACTAAACTATAGATTATGGATTAAACACCATGAGATTGGGCTTAATCACATAATCCAAGAAGGATAAGACCTAAGATCTAGGTTTCAATCTAACAGTGAACTATTGATTGAGGCAAATCCTATTAAGCAAATCAAATTTAATAGGATGAATCTCATTATCCTAAATCTAATGTTGAAAGACAAGATAATCAAAATAAGTTATAAAATCTAAAAACTAGTAAAACTAAGGATTCATTCATTGAGTAACCTATTTACCCAATGAATGAATTCTAACCTATGATCTAGTCCTAATTTTAGGAATAATTATTAAGTGAGGTGCAGGATCCTAAGAAAAAGACTTAGAGAATTTTGTGGTAATTTTACTAAGTTGACCTAATGGCTGATTTTTCTCACTTAAATGATTCTAATATAGTTCTAATACTAGTTTGAGTGATTTAAAACACAGATTAGAGGTTAAGGGCACTTAACCTAAATTTTGGGCAAAAATAACCATTTTGCCCCTACTTAAGGGTCCAAAAAGCTACTTTTTGATTTAAGGCTTTAAATTGGGATTTCTTATTATCAGATGATTCCATACTGTCCAACATGAAGATAGACAGCAAGTATACCAAATTTGGGTAAGAAATTGGTCATATAAGTTCAAACTAAGGTTTTTGACCTAAGGGGCTTTTTAGTAAATTGCACTTAATGAAATCTAAATTTTTATACATTTTACTGTTGGTTACAGTTCAAGGACTCTATAGAGTCTAAGAACACTGAATTCTGAGGTCTAACAAATTTTTTATAGCCAATTGAATTTCTAAGGGAAATTTGGGAATTTTCTAAGTTAAGAGGGGTCAAAAAGGCATAACTTTTTTATTTGGTATTTAAATTTAGCAAACTCAGTGGCTATAGTTTTCCTATATCACACTGAACATTTTGACTGGTGGTAGGCTCAAATTGGACTTCAATTGACCAAGTTATGACCTAATTATGATTAGGGGTATTTTGGTAATTTCTAATTTTTATAGGGTTCTAAACTAAAATATTTTTTTATATTATTGTAGGCACTAAAATTCTAAACTATTTAGCACTTTAAAGTTTTGAATTTTGAGTCCGGATGACCAAGATATGGTCAAATTAATTTTCTGGCCGTTGTGGAGCGCTACAGCGCGGCTGTAGCGGCCAAAAACTGCATTTTTAAGCGCTAGGGTGCGCTATAGCAGTCCTTATACGATATGGAGCGCTAGAGCGCGCTTGTTTTGTGTGTTTGTTGTGTTGTTTTGTTGTGTGTTGTGTTGTAGCGGGCAAAAAATGCAGATTTTGGCGCTATGGCGCGCCCTAGTAGACCCGGATTCGAAACTTGAGGCGCTGCAGCACGCTGGAGCACGCTTGTAGTGAATTTTTGCGCTGCAGCAGACCCAAATTCGCAACTATGGGCGCTACAGTGCGCTGTAGCGTTAGACGGTGATTTTGCCAGAATGTAAACAATGATGGGTCAACCTTCGGGCTCGATTACTCTCAACTTAGAGTATTTCACGTGGTGCCATATACCGTTGGAAAGCTCTTTTCGAGACCTTTCCATGAGTACCCAAAACAGCCCCAAAAGATTAAGTTAGTATTACAAACAGTGGAGAGTTAAATGATTGGGTATGCAGAGGAGAGAGAAACAGGTTTGCTTTATCTTCCTAAAATTGCAACCTTAATAAGTTCTAATGAACTCCATACCTTAAATACATATTTCTAAGGATGCAAACTAAGCATAAGAGTGAAATGGATAGCCATTGAATATATTCATTGGGGGAAAGGAAGTACCTTAGTGTTGACAATGATAGTTCCTAGAAGAGGCTTAAGAGCTTGAGAGGTCCTTTCTTCTTCTCCTTCAGCTACTAGCAAGAAGAGGAATAGGCTAAGGCTTTCTCCAATAGTAGGTACAGCAAGAATATGAAGTAGAGGGAGAGCTTCAGCTGGGCAAAGAAGTAAGAAGAGAGATAAAGTTGTGTTTTAAGGGAGGATGAGGAGACAAGGCTCCGTTAAGAGCCCTCCCATCAACTTAGGTGGGAAGTAATGGCAGCCAACTTTCACTCAAGTGCTGGGAAGGGGAGGAAGCTATTAGGAAAGGAGGGGAAGACAGCATAGGGATCAGATTTTGAAGAAAAGAAGAGGGAAAAATAAAATATTTTGATTAACTTAAGTAATTTAATTTTAAAAATAATGAAAAAATTCAGATTTTATAAATGTGCTTCCGAAAATCCTAAAATTTTACCCTTAGCTATTCGAGGGTGAGGAATGGCAACGGCGAAGGTCGGATTTTAATTCCGGATGATTTTAATTATGCTAATTTTCGGAGTATTTAATTATATTAAAATATTTGCGAAAATTTGATGACTTGCAAACACGTCCAAAACATCACCTTAGCAATTTGAGGTAACGATCGCAACGGCGAAGTCGGATTTCGATTTTGAGGCCAAAATAAATAGCTCAATTTCTAATTAATTAAATATTAAAATATCCAAAATGTTGGATTTAACTCTGAATTGCACCAAATCTTAGGGATTGATTCAAATGACTAGATGAATTTAATGGATAGTAATTAAGACATAATTTGGCTTAAATTAAGCGGGTTGTTGGTTGTTACATAGACTCTCCCCACTTAAAAATGATGTCATCATCGACATCATTATTAAGAGGGAAGAAGAATGCAAATGATTAAGAATGAAATTTGAAATTGTAAAAGGTACCCTGAATTATCAAAGAGACTTGGATATTTTTGTCTGGCATATCGCCTCTTTTTTCCAATAGATTCTTCAATAGAGCGATATTCCACTGAACCTTTATCATAGGAATAGAACAATTTCTTAGCTGCCTTTGATCACGAGCTAAGATTCTGTAGGCTCTTCCATTAAGAAAGATCGGCTGAAGGGATACTGCTGGAAGTTGGATTAGATGAGAAGGATTACGAAGACACCTTCACTACGAGGAGATATGGAACACATTATGAACTGCAAAAAAATTTTCAGGAAGTTTTAATCTATTGCGCAGCAAGAACCAATTTTCTTTATTACTTTCGAATGGTCCGACGTAGCGAGGACTAAGCTTCCCCCGGCTACACCGAAATGAAATAGCTTTCATTTGGCTAACTTTGAGATATGCAAAATTTCTAACATTGAACTCCAGAGAATGATGATGGGCATCGTGATATTTACTCTGACGATCTTGAGCTGCTTTAATTCTTTGCTGGATCATCTGCACTTTCCTATTAGTTTCTTCAACTAAATCTGAACTATACAGCTGAACACTGCCTGTTTCAGACCATGGTAAGGCGTCGTACTGCATTTTCTGTCGTACAAGGCTTCATACGGAGCCATGCCAATACTCGATTGGAAAATGTTATTATACACAAATTCAACTAAGGGAATATGATCTTCCCAAAAACCTCAAAAATCCAAAATACATAGGCGAAGAAGGTCTTCAAGAATTTGATTAACTCGTTCAGTTTGACCATCTATTTGAGGATGAAAAGCGGTGCTTATGGCTAGGGTAGTTCCCAAGTCTTGATGCCCAGCTTGCCAAAACTTAGAAGTGAATTGACTATCACGATCAGATACAATAGACCTCAGAATCCCATGAAGTCTGATGGTCTCCTTGATATACAACCTTGCCAATTTCTCTACTGAATCACTTTGACGCATTAGGATGAAATGTGCTGATTTGGTCAATCGAACGACAATGACCCAAATTGAATCAGCACTAGATCATGATTTGGGTAAACCCATCACGAAGTCCATAGAAATATCAAACCATTTCCATTCAGGAATTGCTAGAGGATGGAGAAGTCCTCAAGGCCTCTGATGTTCAGCCTTGACTAGATTACAGGCGTGACATTTTGATACAAACTCAGCCACACTTTTCTTCATCCTAGGCCACCAGAATGATTTCCTCAGATATTGATACATCTTAGTACTACCGGGGTGCACTTGGTAACCAGAATTGTGGCCTTCCACTAGAATCTCTTGTTACATGGATTTGGGAATCCATAGACGATCCTCTTGATAGATGACACCTTTATGGAATCGAATGTCGATACGACGGCCACCCTCGATGGCTTGTTTAAAATTCAGGTACTCATGATCTTTCGTTTGAGTAATTGATACATCTCTGTGAAACATGGGCTCCACATTAATCATTGAGAGCATTGTACTCACCTGGTCACTATGCACTGATTGGATATCTAACTTATGGAATTCTTCATCCAGAGGACTCTTAGAGATCAGAGCATTAAGAGTAGCATGATGGCTTATTACATTAGCTACCACATTTTCCTTTCCAGGGTGGTACTGGATATCAAGATGGTATTCACTGATTAATTCTAACCACCTTCTCTGTCAACAATTTAACTCCCTTTGAGTAAATATGTATTTCAGATTCTGATGATCTGTGAAAATCGAGCACTGAATCCCATATAGATACTGACGCTAAATATTTAAGGCGAACACTACAGCAGCTAATTCGAGGTCATGAACGACATAATTTCTCTCATGGGTCTTCAGTTGGCGGGAAACATATGCTATGACTTTCCCTTCTTGCATTAGTACGTCACCTAAGCCTATACCAGAGGTGTCAGTATAGACTTGATAGTTTACTCCTTCCTTAGGAAGAACTAGGACGGGGGCAGAATTAAGCTCATATTTCAGTGCTTGGAACGCTCCTTCACAAGCTGGTGACCATTCAAAGGGTACGGCCTTTTGGGTGAGTTTGGTGAGTGGAGAGTCTATCTGAGAAAAGCCCTTTCACAAATCTTCTGTAATAACCGACCAACCCCAAGAAACTTCTGATTTCTGTCACTGACTTGGGTTGTACCCATTCTTAGATTGCGCTGACCTTGATTTGATCTACTTTTGATCCCTTGAGCATCTATCACGTTACCTAAGAAGGCGATAGAATCAAGCCAAATTTTGCATTTTGAATATTTGGCATACAGCTGGTGACTTCTCAGTTCTTCTAACACAATCCTGAGGTGACTCTCATATTCCTTCTTCATCTTGGAGTATATTAAAATATCATCTATGAACACGATGACAAATTTGTCAAGGTATGGCTTAAAGACACGCTGCATTAAGTCTATAAAGATGGAAGGCGCATTTGTCAATCCAAATGACATCACTAGGAATACATAGTGGCTGACAGACTGTAAATACACGTCTGCACTTTCACGCAAGTGTACGTTGTCTGAAGTAATAAGTGGAAAGTATGACTTTCCAGGAATTTATCGAACCACAGAGAATTGGTTGATTTGTCACTTAAGTATATCTATTCTCACTAATGTTTAAGCTATAGTATGTATTGGTTGGTTGGTCTAAAATTAGCACAAATATTCACTAAGTAAAATAATAAGATTAAAGAAAGAGAAGAGTTGGGACCATCCCCACATGCAATGATATAATACTCATGTAGATTTGTTTATCAAGTTTTTATCATTTAGTTTAATTGAAATCAAGTGCACATTATTATCCTTTAGTCTAGCTCAAAGGCTTACAAGTTCAAATCTCATTCACAAAATGAACTCACATTCGGTTCTACTTAGCATAAAGATTTTTGTAAGATTCTTGAGATTTAAAGTTAATTCATTTTCTCTTTATTCAAGGAGAGTTTAAATTTTCTTAAATCTTAGGATCTCACAAGCATTGATTTCCATTATGAGCATCACTCGCATCTCACATAGTTGAGATGAGAGAATCACATGTTGAGCTCAATGACTATGTCATTTAGTTCATGAGCACTCAACACTTCATTACTCAATCTCAATTATGTGGAGCTAAAGAGCTCATTTAGTGGGTCTTAGCATCACTTGCATAAACTCTTTGGTTGAGCTTAGGTTGAGGTGCATTGAGCTCAAGAACCTTCTCACATGGTTCTAAGCTTTCATGCACTCAAATATAATATCCAACTTAAGGTGAGCTAAGGAGCACAAGACAATTAGATCTTAGATTTTCTTAGTTCTTTTCTCATAAATATATCAAGACTAATTAGATGAAAATTTCTTAGTAAGGCATAAAAATCATAATACATTATGCTTGAGGAAAATATTCATACATCAATATTACATCATGCAAAATGGGACTTCAACCTAACCCCTCCCCAAGGGGAGTTTAGCTACTCATTACACAAGTAAACAAAGAAGACACATACATGGATAAAGACCCTTTCATGGTCAACTCAGAGAAAATACAAGATTGAGTTTAGAAGATACTGTGAACGCTCTGTAGAAGTTCTCCGGACATCTTCTTCTCCTTCTAATTATCCTCTCCTTAGGTCGCTAGTGCTGCCTTCTTCCTCTTCTCCCTTTGCAAAAGCTTGCCTTGCCGCCCTTGGGGAGTTATCTCTTCCTTTGGCTCTCCTCCTCACTTAGTGGGGAATTCCTCCAATGAATGAATTCTAACCTATGATCTAGTCCTAATCTTAGGAATGATCATTAAGTGAGGTGTAGGATCCTAAGAAAAAGACTTATAGAATTTTGGGGAATTTTACTAAGTTGACCTAATGACTGATTTTTTTTACTTAAATGATTCTAATGTAGTTCTAATACTAGTTTGAGTGATTTAAAACACAGATTATAGGTTAAGGGCACTTAACATAAATTTTGGGCAAAAATAACTATTTTGCCCCTACATAAGGGTCCAAAAAGCTACTTTTTGATTTAAGGCTTCAAATTGGGATTTTCTTATTATCAGATGATTCCTTACTATCCAATATGAAAATAGATAGTAAGTATAAACCAAAATTGGGTAAGAAATGAGTCATGTAGGTTCAAATTAAGGTTTTGATGGTAAGGGCTTTTTAGTAAATTGCACTTAATGAAATCTAAATTTTTATACATTTTACTGTTGGTTACAGTTCAAGGACTCCATAGAGTCTAAGAACACTGAATTCTGAGGTCTAACAAATTATTTATAGCCAATTGAATTTCTAAGGGAAAATTTGAGAATTTTCTAAGTTAAGAGGGGTCAAAAAGGTATAACTTTTTCATTTGGTATCCAGATTCAGCAAATTCAGTAGCTATAGCTTTCCTATATCACACTGAACATTTTGACTGGTGGTAGGCCCAAATTGGACTTCAATTGACCAAGTTATGATCTAATTATGATTATGGGTATTTTGGTCATTTATAATTTTTCTAGGGTTCTAAACTAAAATATGTTTTTATATTATTGTAGGCACTAAAATTCTAAGCTATCTAGCACTTTACATTTTGAATTTGGAGTCTGGATGATCAAGATACGGTCAAATCAATTTTCTGGCCGCTGTGGAGCACTATAACGCGCTGTAGCGGCCAAAAACTGCATTTTTAAGCGCTAGGGTGTGCTATAGTGGTCCCTATACGATATGGATGGGCTGGAGTGCACTGCAGCGCCCTGGAGCACGCTGTAAACGGGAAAAAAATGCCAGATTTCGGCGCTATGGTGCGCCCCTAGCGGACCTGGATTTGAAACTTGAGGCGCTGCTGCGCGCTGGAGCGAATTTTTGCGCTGCAGCAGACCCAAATTCGCAACTATGGGCATTGCAGCATGCTGTAGCATCAGACGTGATTTTGCCTGAACGTAAACAGCGATGGGTCAACTTTCGGGCTCAATTACTCTCAACCTAGAGCACTTCAACGTGCGGTGCCATATACCGTTGGAAAGCTCTTTCTGAGAACTTTCCATTGGTACCCCAAAACAGCCCCAAAAGATTAAGTTAAAAATACAAATAGTGGGGTTAAACAACTGGGTATGCAGAATGGAGGAGAAACAGGTTTGCTTTATCTTCCTAAAATTGCAAAATTAATAAGTTCTAATGAATTTCATACCTTAAATACAGATTTCTAAGGATGCAAACTAAGCATAAGAGTGAAATGGAGTAGCCATTAAATACATTCAATGGGGGAAAGGAAGTACCTTAGTGTTGATAATGACAGATTTCCTAAGAGAGGCTTGAGAGCTTGAGAGGTCCTTTCTTATTCTCCTTCAGCTACTAGCAAGAAGAAGAATGGGCTAAGGCTTTCTCCAACAGTAGGTACAGCAAGAATGTAAAGTAGAGGAAGAGCTTCAGTTGGGCAAAGGAGGAAGAAGAGAGCTAGAGTTGTGTTTTAAGGGGGGATGAGGAGACAAGGCTCCATTAAGAGCGCTCCCATCAACTTAGGTGGGAAGTAATGGCAGCCAACTTTCACTTAAGTGCTGGGATGGGGAGGAAGTGCTAAGAAAGGAGGGGAAGATAGCATAGGGATCAGATTTTGAAGAAAAGAAGAGGGAAAAATGAAATATTTTGATTAACTTAAGTAATTTAATTTTAAAAATAATGAAAAATTCAGATTTTATAAATGTACTCCAAAAAATCATAAAATTTCACCCTTAGCTAATTCGAGGGTGAGGAACGCAACGGCGAAGTCAGATTTAATTCCGACGAGTATTTAATTATGCTAATTTTCGGGGTATTTAATTCGCGAAAATTCGACGACTTCCAAACGCGTCCAAAACGTCACCCCTAGCTAATTTGAGGGTATCGATCGCAACGGCGAAGTCGGATTTCGATTTTGAGGTCAAAAAAATAGCTCAATTTTCTAATTAATTAAATATTAAAATATTCCAAAATATTGGATTTAACTCTGAATCGCACCAAATCTTTAGGGATTGATTCAAATGGCTAGATGAATTTAATGGAATGGTAATTAAGACATGATTAAGCTTAAATTAAGCTAGGTAACAACCTTGGGTTGTTACAGTTATGCTAGACTAATGTTTGTAGATTTTCTTATGTGATTATTGAGAATGAATGTAAGATTTAGTTGTGATGAGTGCACGTGTTTTCCTTCTTATAAAGTCTTATATATTTAATCTTTAAAAGGGTGTGATTACATCATACCACATATTAGATCGAAGCAAAAGTTTTGATCAAGATGTGTGTGCATGTAGTAGCATGCCATGCAAGTAATACTAAATATTTAATTGTAGAAAAAGTCTAGATTAAAGATTTATGTGCACTTGAAATTTCTTATCTTTTGTGTTCTATACTTCATGCGACTTTTGCTTAGACATAATGTTATATCAAATAAAGGATTATTGGAGTATAGAGATATGCACGCTCTCGTTTGAATACGAAAATGTCTATGTGCATGTGAGAAAAAAGATGGGTATCCACTTCCATTTGCACTAGACATGGAAAGCCACTAGAACTCAAAGAACCCATCATTTAGACAACAAGGTCAGAAGTTAAGTGGTCTCATATGAGATCAGTTAAAGATAACCTGAATGTTTAGTAATGAGTGACCATGCGTGTGAGACATCACTAGTGGATTTATTTATTCTTAGCCCCTTAAAATATGAATTTAACATTCTCATAAATTGATCGATTCACACTCAGCAAAAGTTAGAATTATTGAACCATGGTTGATCGACCTAACTCTACCCAATATTTTAAAACTTGATTACATCCTCATAACTCTAGATTTATTTACATTGCATGCTTGGTTTTAGTTTAGTAACAAAAACTAAGTTTTGATTGTTTAAGCATTAGTAGAGAAATCAATAGCTAGTAAGCTTCCTATAATCCTTGAGGACAATAATTTAAAACTCACCATTCTTTTATCTCTTTAGACCACGTGCACTTGTATGTAAATAAAAGTTACACTTTTGCAGTCTGTCAAGTATATACATATATACATACATACATACATACATACATATATACATACACCACACACACACACACACACACACACACACACACACACACACACACACACATATATATATATATATATATATATATATATAATGGTTGTTGTCTATTTAATATGATGATGGAGGCTATAATGCTTATGAGTCACCTACTTACACCTCAAGTTACAATTTGTATCACTAGGATTCTTAGTAGTCTTATTGTTGGGTACTATTATTTTGGAGGACTTTGGTTAATGGAGGTGGTTGCTTGGCCTTTCTTTTATTCTTATTTTCTATACTAATCTTAATAATAGGATGTGAATTTGACCTTGTCCATATATATCAAAAGTTGTGATTGTTTTATTGGCTGGTTTGTTGGAGCTTATCTTTAAATTTGAGCTAGATTGTGGAACAAGATGCAGTAGTTCTTTGGTGAGACTGTTGTAACTTCTTAGCTTCTATTTTGATTATTTTCTTATCTACAAGTTGTTTTGTTCGAGCTTTTTTATGTATGCTATTCCTTGAAGCTGGTGGTCAAATGATGTTGGATATTGGGTTCATATTCATGAATGTGAACCTCTTCACCTGCTAGTTTTTTGTCATTACTCTTACGTATTTTTCATTTTTTAGATAGCTAACATTTAGGATGAGCTCATGTTAGTTTTTTCAGGGCTTAGTTGGTTTGTTTTTCTTTTCTATTTTGTACATCGACTAAGCCTTCTGATGTAATCTCATTTTATATCAATAAAACATGAAACATAATTGGTTACACATGAAGCTGGAAATAATGAAGGCGGTCCACCATGAGTCATGTTGAAGTGTGCAGTGGGAATGGCTGATGGGATGTCACCTAAGGAGAAAGGTTTGGGGATGCTACCTAATCTGTTCCTTTAGCAGAATAAATGCTCATCTTCTCCCAAATCATTTAGAGATGTTCTTATTACTTTCTCTTCTTTAGTGGATCATATTGAAATCAAGCCAATCATTCTTCTTAGAGGTAAACCTGCTCTTACCCTCTTAAATGATGAAGAGAAAACCTTAGCTAAGTTGTTCAAGTTTACCCTTATTGGGAAATTTTCTAATGGGAGACCTAATATGGTTTCCATTAAGAATTTTTTCTATGCTTTGGGCCTTTATCAAAAGGCTCAAATCGGGGGTGATAGATGCTCAACACATGCTTATACAACTAATAAACAAAATGGATTACTCTTAGATCTTTGCTCGAGGTTTCTATTTCATTAAAAACTATCCAATGAAGTTCCTTAAGTGGATAACTTCCTTTTATCCACAATGTGAACCTCTTATTGTTCATGTTTGGATAACTTTTCCACTCCTTAAGGCTCATTTAATCACTCATTCCATACTAAATGCCTTGGAGTCATATTTTGGAAAATTGAACAAAATCAATTTTGCAATGGCAAACTTAACAAAGCCAGCAGTTGATAGAATTATGGTAGTGTAATAGCCCGAAATTTTGAGCACCAAGATATTATCATCTTTGGCCTGAAATGCCTCACAGTTTTGTCCTCAGAAGATAACTTTATAGCAAGTTACCCATCCTGAGAGTACTCCCACCTGAGCACGCTTAACTTTAGAGTTCTTATCAGGAACTCCATCATTATTTAAAAAGTTACCTCGATATTTAAAAGTTTTACTTAATACTACTTAAGTGGGTCCTTACAATATCCCCAAATTAAGTAATTGATGCCCTCATCAGTATCCATACACAAATCCAAGAACCATTCATTGAGTAGATAGGACTAAATGTGGCCACTACAGGCATAAGAGATACTCGCAACCATATTGCACCTTAATCATCTTGGGTTTAATAAGCTGCTCACATAAAGTGGTACTTTTCCCTTTACGACACTTAGCTTCCATTTGATACCCTATGGCCCACTCTATTACCATTTGTAATATCCCAAACTCTTAAGCACTAAAGTACCGTCTCTTTTGACTTGAATTACCTTGTAGTTTTGCCATTAAAAGATAACTTACCAATAGGTCACCAATCATGGGAGTGCTCCCACTTGAGCATGTTCAACTTTGGAGTTCTTATCATGAACTCTATCGTTATCTAAAAAGGTGCCTCAATGTTTAAGAGTTTTATTTAATACGACTTAAGCGGGTCTTTACAGGTAGAGAGGGATTTGACTGAAAAATTAGAATTAACAATATGGATTGGCGGTGAGAACTTGAGATATTTTCAGGAATTCATATTTAAGATTTGCCCGACCTGCTATTCTCATTATTTTATTATTGGGCATGATGAGTTAAATTGCTTCAAGCTCAATCCTCATCTTAGACAAAAACTGAAGGTGATCGATAATATTTCCAAAACAACAAAAAAACCTTAATTCAAGTATGTTCAAAACAAAAAATGGGGGTAGTGCGCCTATGAAGATGATGAGGGTGATTTCAAAATTGGGAATTGCCAACCTGACTACTCTTATTAAGGTTATTATCCCAATTTGGGAAATAATATAGCTGAAAAGGAAAATGAAATGCAAATGATGTTGATGGCCAATGATGGTGGTGAGGTGTGCTCAACGAGGGCCAATGATGGTGATGAGTGTAATGATTCAAGTAGTTAATAAAACAATTAGGATTAAACTTGACTCAAAAATCAGGATCCAGAGTGACTTCAAAATTAAATTAAACTAAAAGTATTATTGGATAGAGTATATTTTTGTGATCGTAATACTAAGGTTTGGGAGCAATCTGAATAATGAATACTCCTGAAATAATTTCTAAATATTTAAAATTTATAAAATTGAGAAATTAAATACAAACTTAAATTTAGTTATTTTAGTATCATTGGATTAAGAATATTATAATAAAGATATACAAAAAAATTTGTTAAATTTGAAGCTCCGGATTAACATTAATTAATTTTTGAAGTTTTTATCTTCAAAAATTAATATAAGAAAAAATGTAACTCCAAATTGAGAAATATTAGTATGAGTGTGATTGTCTCGTTGAAATACACCTCACTATCAAGTTTTGTTAATTTTGGAAATAAAATTATCAAAAAATGTGCAAACTCTTAAGAATAATTTTTAATTAAAATTATTATTCATTTATTCAAAATAAATTATTTTACTATTCATCATATTAATGCACTATTAATTCAAAATATCTCAAATTAAGTTACTTGATAGCTAAGTAAACTTAAGAAGTGAAGTAAGAGGAGTGAGAAGAAGAGAGAGAAAGAGGAGAGAGAAAGATGAGAGAGAAATAAGTGTAAAACTAGAATTTTACACTTTAAGAAGTTTAGTAACTTTAGAGTGAAGTAATAGGAGAGAGGAAGAAGAGAGAGAAAGAGAAGAGAGAAAAATGAGAGAGAAAAGGAGAGAGAGAGATGAGAGAAATATTATTTATAAATACCTCATCACCCCCTCATTCTTCCCACAAAAAATTTCTTTCCCCCCACTTTCATCTCCTCTCCTCCCCCAAACCTTCCCTCTCTTCCTTCCTCGGCCACCACCGATTCCTCGTCTCACCGATTATTTTCATTTTTTCATATTTTTCATTTTGTACTTCTCATTTTTTATATTAAAAAAAATAATAATAATATTATTAATATTGAATATTATTACTATTATTATTATTATTATTATTTCTAATTTCAACAACTTTCATTTCAATTATTTCAATTCAATTATTTTTTCCTTTCAATATATATATATATATATATCATTACTATTATAATTAATAATAATAACAATAATTATTATTATTACTTTAATATATATAAATAAATAAACAATGTTATTACTATTATTATTATTAATATTCTTACTAAAATAAAATGAAGGATATCAATATTTTCATTAATTGGTTCATTTGCAGCTTTTGCATCCTTATTAAGCTTTGATCAATGTTGATATATTTATATAAGATTTTGTGTTCAAAACTTGGAAATAAAAATCAAAAATTAGCATCAGGATTCGTTCAGGTTGATCTCAAGTTGGTACAGATAATATGTTAAGCCATGATAGACTGCTATCTATAAAAATATGGAAACTATACATACCTTGAGGGGGAAATGTATAGTTAATCAAGAACTTATATCTCAGATAGTTAGATAAATATATCTAACTCATCAAGTATTTTATAAAATTTTCCAATATAATAAATATTATATCTTACTGGAATTTTCTTTCAGAATGAGCACATATCTTAAATATGTGCATATATATTTTAGATTTATAATTTTGACAATTTTGTAGGTATATCTTACTTAAACATTGCATATTATTTTATTTATGCTTCTCCTATAGAAGTATGATGCTTAATATTATATGTAATTATGATATCTTACAAACCTTACTTAGACCTCTGTGTCTAATTAAATATTTTCTTTTCTTGGTTCAGCCGATCGTATATGTATGTATGTATATATATATGCGTTGTGTGCGTGTGACAGATTAGGAGCGATCTCTAAATCAAGTCTTTGAGAAGAAGCTGATGCAGAATGGAGTAATTTAAATTCTTATTTTTTTTAAGTTTTAATTTTCTACGTATTGTGTAATAGATTTTGTAAAATAATTATTATCTACGAATATATTTTTTATTATTCTAGAATTTTTGAATGTTGTAATGAATGTGAAAATATGTATTTTATATGATTCTAATGCACTATTATACTAAGTCCCGATATGATCCTAGGATGTGAGCGCCTAATGCTGATTAGCTATGCTAACTCAGTTACCGGTCACCACAATGAGGTGGTCCCAACATTGACCAAAATGTCGAACATTATTGATGAAGCTGTGCATAAAATGCAAATTTCCACGGGGATGGAACAGATTGTGACTATAAACACAGTTTCAACAGATCGAAGGGCATTATAGTAGTCGAATCTCTTACGGACTTAATGATAGATGACAATAATGATCAAACACAAATGGTGATTGTAGAAGCATTTCATGCTATGACTTGTGTCATTGAAGGGGGTGAGGAGGTATAACTCTGATGAAGATTGTTCGTCGAAGGTTAACCTATCATTGGTAGCAGCATATGAAATTTTTTTTGCATAAAAGTTCATAACAACCCACTCTCCTTCCATGGAAATCCTAAGGAGGAGGAAGGCAAGAGAGGCTGAAGTTAACATTGAGGATATTGGACTATTGGGAGCCCCTTTGGGATCGGTCCAATAATTTGTGGATGAAATTTCAATTCTTTTGAGCATATGTGCAATAATGGACGTCAGTCCATGTGGAAATTCAAACTATCAATTAGATTCCGTAGATGAAGACTCTGAGCCGGACGATTTGATCTCAAGTTCGAGGGATGAGGTTAGAAGCATTGAAATCCACGAAGAGTTAGATGGAATAAGAAAAATAAGAAAAATCAAAAGGCTCACATTCAAGCAAGAAACGAAGATATATTCTCAGACAAAAATGAGGGTTGTTGATTGGCTGTGATGTTCATGCAAGGCACCTATAGCTTGAGTTAGCTTGGAGATTAGGTGACCATTTTAAGTTTCTTGTCTTTTCGATTATATTTTATCTTTAGTTTATTTTCATTGTCGGAGGTCGCCAAATCCAGTGCCTATTGTATTTGAAATTTTGCTATCAATAATAGTACAACGGAACATAATAACACACGTGCATATATATATATATATATATTTGTGTGTGTATTAATATAATGGGAAGCAAAAGGAGGCGTGCTTGAATTATATCTTGTGTTATGCGTTTACTCAAATGAAATGATGTTTGTTAAAGAAGCCTAATACTTGTTTTGAATTCTTGATTGTGATAAAATCATATAATAAATATGGAAATGTTTCTATAATAGGTGCCTTGAGAAGAGTTAAATGCGTCCAATGCTAAAAATGAAGATTGCCTAGAAAAATACCATTACATAATTAATGAAATAACTTTTTATAGTAAAATATACCAATATAGATCCTGATGTGCAGGACAATTTATTGGAGTAAATATTAATTATCTTTATTGTGACTATTTCTTCCCCATTTTATATCCCTTTCATATATACCGCATAAACATACTTTAATGTTAATATAACATCCAACTACTTGGAAAAATTCAACTGGAATCAAATACACTAGCATTTTTTACGTGTTAGATCATAGTTGGTTTTGTGTATTGTTTGAGATGATGTATCTGAGATCAGTGCTCTATTTACCATTCTATTTGAACGATCCAATAGTGTCCTGTAGAATCGTTGATGAGAAAAGGAAAATGGATTGAGAGAAGTTCGACCAAAACTACCAGAGAAAGGGAGTAACAAGCTTGGCCCCTTCTAGGCCGATCCCTGCCACGAGGTTCAATATCAGCGAACTTTCAAGGACAAGATCTCCATGCAACAATGCTCAAGGAAACCGAGGTCCAAAGATGGAGGGGTTCTGGTCCCAAGTAAAATTGTTCTGCATGTGATGCCCTCGCATTAAATAACTTTCTACTACAAGCAGCAAATTAATAGTCATTAAATTGCAGTTTGGTCGCTGCGAGTTTCTTACTGTTTTATACACACATATTTATGACTCGCAATGACATTAGGATTCAAGTCATTTCTCTTAGCAATATTTAGGCATCACATATCATTTACTATTTGAAACACTTTGTCTCTTAAGAAGAAATGCATACCATTTAGCCGCAACATAAGACCGATCGATCTCCCATTGCATGCCTTCGGCTTCAATAATAAATAGCATTTAACGGTGCTTTATAAAGTCAGTTTCTTTAGCATTGTCTGCGGTGCTGCGGAACCGTTGCTCGTATATATATATATATATATATATATATATATTTATATATATATTTAGACCCTTTTTGAAAAGAAAAATAAGCAGCGGCCGAGTGCTCGAGAGGCGGGCATTACAGCGCGCTATAACGTCCGTGGCCCAGAAAACACGTTTCTAAGCCGCCAATATATATATTCTTAACACTGTTTTTAGAGTTAAGAGAGGGGAAAATTCGAAATATTATCAGCCTCCATTGATTTTGTGTGTGATGATTGCTCCATTGCAAAAAAGAAGCTCCTACGGTTTGTGTAAGGGCTTGCTAACCCTAAAACTCATTATAATCCCCTCTCTACATAGTGAAATCTCTTGTTCTCCTCCCCATTGACGTAGGTGTTAGCACCGAACCACATAATTTTGTATCTTATGCTGTGATTGATCTTGCATGTGAGTTTTTCTTGCTTGATTTGGTTTTGCTCAACGTTTTGAAGCTTTTGTTTTGCATTGTTTTGAAACAATTTCTCCCAATTTTGATCATAACAAGGGGTTTCGATCATAACAAGCTTTTGCTCTGCATTTTATAAGAGAGAGGTTGCTTGTTTGTGCTTAAGGGTTAGGGTTTTCTTTGAGCTGTGTATTGTTTGTGTTTGAGTTTGTTAAAGCGAGAAGGAAAAGCATGGCAGATAGAGGAGAAGAGATGGTATGAACTTCATCGTCATCGGTGGTGGAGAGATCCCTCCACCAAGTTGTGATATATCCAGCTAAGATTGATGAGATCAAATTTGATGTGAAGAATAACTTTGATATGTAGCGGTACGAGATGGCAGACGCACTATGTGCATTGAATTTAGAAGATATTCTAGATGACGAAGAGAAACCAGAAGAAATTTCTTAGACAACAAGTAATTAATGAAGAGTGTGGAGAATCGACTCCATATGAAGATGCGGCTCTATCGGTTTCAGATGAGAAGGGGTATTTCCATAGATGAGCACCTAAACGAGCTCACAAAATTGTTGTCGAATTTGTTGAATCTAGATGAAATCATGGAGAATGAAGGCAAGCCCCTGTTGTTGTTGAACTCATTGCTAGATGAGTTTGAGCACTTCACCATGAAGTTAATCTATGGGAAGGATGTTTTAAAGTATGAGAAGATGACTGCGGCCCTTGTGAACCACGAGTTCATGTGTAACAACCCTAGGTTGTTACCATGCAAAATAAATGTTGATTGATCCAATTTTTTAGCATCATTGCTTTTAGAACATCAATATAAGCCTACCTAGACAATTTGAAGTCCATTGGGCTTCTCTAAGTCAAAATTTACAATTTGATCAGTCTAGATGCCCTAGTCTAGACCCAAAATATTTTGATCTCAAAATTAAAATATGATTGCATTTTTGAAATCCTCACCCCCAAATTAGCTAAGGGTGAAATTTTGGTGCAATTTGGAGTTCATTTAGGCAATAATTCTATTTAATTTAAAATGGTGCAATTGCACTTAAAGGCTCCATACAATTAAAAATTGCAAATATACCTTCAGTCGTCTTTAAAACAGTGGGCGTGATCTGAGCCGTCCATTTCTCGGATCAGATCGTGCGGCCCGCGCCTTCGCTCAGGATTAACCCATCTGGGCCATTCCGCGGTTCAATCAAAGGATCGGACGGTACCCATCCACCCATAGTAAGTAGCGCGATCCATCCATCAGATCCAGAGATCCAGATCCGACGGATGATCCCCGCTCCGCGTTCGGCCGTTACCTGTCCGAGAATCTGAACCATTCCGCGTCAACGATCGATACATCAGACGGCTGCCGTAAACCCCGCACTGCTCATCATCTCCTCCGCTTCGCTCAGACCCCCGACAAAAAAAAAATGAAATCCCCGACAAGCAGAGCCTGTCCCCCACTCCCCCGCCAGCTCAGTATAGCTGTTAGGGGTTCCTCAATCCCGTGAGGCCTCTGAGACGGGCTCTCCAGCCCGATATCTCCATTTTTGGAAATTTTGAGAGCTCCCCTTGACCCGAGCTCTCGGGCCAAGCCAAGCCGAGCCCAGTCCTAGCAGTTCCTCCCAACACCTCTCTGAGGCTATAAATAGCCTCAGACCTCACCTCTGGAGCTCTTTGCTGTTGAATTGAGCTAAATTCCAATTTCCTCCTCCGATCGCCATTGCTGCTCTGCTAAGCTCCTCCCGACGCTCCTAAGCTCGCGTACAGCTGATAGAGGGTAACTCATGGAATTCAGGACCCCTAAGAGCCCCTCTGCTGCTTTGTGCTAGGCTCCGCCATCCAGACCATCTCAGACTAGCAAAACCAGGTACCCCACATTCTAGACTAAGCCGTATGGGCTCAATTCCTGCCTAATTTCCATCCCCACACTCTCCCCTAGCTAAAGCGAACTCATTGCAATTAAATTGGTATGCTGGGAGGGTCCGTTCGATCGTATCGATCGAACGGGTCATCCGTCTTTCAGAACTCTGGGACCGAGTAAGGCCCCAGGGATCTAGAGCCTCCCAGGGCCTCCTGAAAAGGGGTTTTGATCCGTGCTTACGCCCTGATGGTGAACGGATCAAACCCCAGCCCTGGCAAGCCCCCTGTGAGGAGAATTTCTCCTCACAGTGAGCTCCTCTCACGCGAAATGGAGAAATAGGGTCCAGGGGAATTAGACCATCCCAGTTAGCAATTTAGGGTTCTAAGGGTTGGTCTCGGCCCCAGGAAGGTGAAGCCGTCATCCTTATGCCCCGGCATGGCTCGACGACTGAGAATTTTGGCGATTAGGGTTCGCCCCAATCGCTCTCAATTGGGGCCAGGCGCGGGGAAGAAGACGACAGCGCGGGTCGGGTCGACCCATGACCCGCGCTGTCGAACAGTAATGGGCCTTCAGGCCCGATTGACCCGCATGATTTGAATCGGGCCGGCGCCGTTTTAAAATCAATAGTACACAGTAACGGGCCGCAAACCCGAACGACCCGCGTGGTTTGGATCGGGCCGGCGCCGTTTAAAATATTTATAAAGAATTTATTATTTATTTTTCCTTAAGGAAATTAGGAAAATACAATAGAAAAATACAGAATGTATTTTCTTAATAACTTTTAATCCACTGGTTATAATTTTATGATATCATATATGAAATTGTTCAAAAAAATCTCAGGAACTTAAATAAAAAATAAAATCACACATCTGATGGTTAGATCTTTAATTATTGCTTAATTACAGTGAATCTTAATTAGGAAAGATTAGTAAAATTACTTATCTAAATTGCATGATTAGGGTGCCATTAATTTACAAATGTTAATTAGATTGCATGTGCCAAGTATCATATTTTTCTGAGCTCTGTAAATGTAGATATGCCCTAATCTTGTCAAATCATAATTAGTGTATTTTAGGGTTTATACACATTGGATCACAGCAAACTCAGTCTCTAATTACTTGTATGATTAATTAGGACTTGCATGCCAAATTTCATATAATTTGAATGGTTGGATTTTTACTTATGTAATTATCCTTTTTGCTTGGAATTAGGTTTTGGTTAGCATTAAGTAAACACTGTTTGTTAAACTTAAATCATTGTTTTGGCTTATAATAGTAAACCAAATAAAATAAAATCACCTTCCATAAACTTATTAAGTATACTTGAATCAATCTAAAATTATAGAATCTTAAACATCTTAATTAACTTAAGAAATCATAAGATTTGGATCAAGCTTTTAAGACTTGATCTAGATCTATGATTGCCACCAATAATGCATAATTAATCTACTGATTTTACATTGATATTTAAATGTACACTTGATTTGACTTAAGATTTGAGAAGGAGTCAAGCCCTAACCTACTTAAGGCAAATCTAAAACCATAACAACCCTAACTCAACTATATTGATTACAAGACTGTGAATTGAACATTTTCCAATAATACATCTGATTTACTATTGATCCTAAACATTTGAATTAGACATGTTAAGGTTAATAACAATCTATGTGATTACTTGATCTGAATTTAAACTTTAGATCCCTGATTTTCTCTTAAGAAAGAAGACTAGCATAAGAAGACAATTAAAATCATATTAATTAAACAAGTGATATAATCCTTAACAATATGCTGGATTTAGTTCCTATAATCTTAGTCTAAGTGTTATCAGATGATCCCATCATCCGATCTAAACATTTTAAATCTAATATTGAACCAGAATGTTATAGTCTAATATCAACATCTAAAGGGGAGATCTGGATGCTCTCTTAATAAAGATCATCTTAAATTATCTAAAAGACCTAAATTTATATATCACGAGGTAGGAAGCCTTGTATAAATCCTTGAGGTAGAAGTATAGAAGATCCATTCACCTTAGAGATTGATCTATTCTCCTTGTGGTAGTGATCACTCAAGACATTAGAAGAGATACATCTCCTTGTGGTAGAATCCATATTAAGTGATCCCCGATCATATTAGACTTGTGAAACCTTGTATAGGACTTACCTACTAGTCTAAGACTTATAGTCTTGATAAATCCTTGCTCTATTAAATAGATTTGATTGAACCGCGATTGTGGGGTAAGCGTTGTATAGTATACCCATATTACTGGTCCTCAGTAATAATCTGGATTGGTTAAGTCACTATAAGTAAGATTTGTCTTTGTTGCTATCCTACGGGTTTAGGCGGACATAACCTCGCTTAAAATAAATCAATCAAACCTAAGAGTGTATTAAATGGGTACCCATTCCGTAGTTTTATTGAAGGACAGTTGCCATCGGGCAATGCCTCCTGGCGAAGATCGCTTCAATAGGTATGGCTTAAATAAAACTAAGTAAAAAGGGGAATTACCTACCTTAAGACACTAAGTATGATTGCGAGTTTAGTGACTAAATGCTTAGTTTGAGACATAAACCATCACCATATAGTGCCTCCTAATGAAGATCGCTTTATTAGGGTGGCATAATCAAACTAAATGTCGTGTCCTATCTTTGCAGCATATTTAATATGTGTATATGATCACCCTGCCCCGTGATATTTGAATAAACAAGCAACCTTAACTAAATATCGATCTAGAGATTTGGAGTCAGAATCCTTTTAGCAGGATTCTGCACAGTGGAGACTTAGGATTCATTTTTTTTTGTTTCTTACTATATTCTTCATGGATTTTGGAATTTTCCATTCATATCATATAATGGCATAAATATGAAGCATAAATATGAGTTGACCACATTACTTCTATTGTGACACATGGATATCAGTGATACAGTATAAGATACGAAATGTTATATACACAGATTGGGGAATTTTAGGGTGCATCTGCGTCACCATACTGACTTCCTAACTGTTGTGCTTACATTGGACCGTACGACTCATAAACATTCAGTGATAGTTCTGTGATATACCGTGATATAACATATCTGTGAGCATTGCTTCAGTAGCATATAGTGCAGCTTATAGCATCCTTCTCAGCATCTGACATTTTCATGTACTTTCAGTATTTAGTTTTGATGCAGTTTTTCTTTGCTTAGTTCCTACAGTTCAGTTATTTGATGCTTTATAGTTTCTCTTGCACTTTTACTTTATGTTCTTGCACATTTATTATATTTAGATTAGCTTGTATATCTAACTCCGATGTGTTAGACTTCCTGTCTAACACGGGGTACTTTTGGGATCCGACAATTTACTAGATCCCGAGCAGTTATTGGAGACAGGTCAGGGAGACATCCCAGAGACTCAGGAGGAGCACTTGGAGCTGTAGGGGATTGAGTACCTACTTTTACTTTTTAGTCCTTTTCAGTATTCTGGCTAGACTCTTTATATTTCTGCATTATTATAGTTTGTAATAAAACTCTGGATGTACTTTTATTTTCTTTTCTGAGATGGATATTTACTACTGTTTGGGACGAATGTATTCTGGATGTTTTACTTTTAGCTTCTGCACTCTGTTATATTACTATACATAGTATTATGATGTGATCGGCGTACTCGAAACGATGATATATTTTGTAATGTACATGGGTCCTTCTCTCCTCCCTTAAACCTTATGTACGTACTCAGTCTAATACCTAAGATAAAGGTTCCATTCTTACCTTAGGTATTGGCTTTCGAGCCTACTCTTAGGACTCGAGTCAGTGGCCTTCAGTATGGCTTTGTCTCTTTAAACCTATTCGGGATGATGGGTTTTACTAGTATGGCCCACCGTTCCCGAGTAGCGCACCATTCCGCCGTAAATCTATGAATTATACTCGTATTTTGCACACTGCGACGGGATGGGGCGCTACAGTTGGTATCAGAGAAGTATTATAAAGTGTCAGATAAGGAGCTTGTTCCTATCTACTTTATAATCTGTTCTCTGCGACAGGACAAGATCACAATTACTAAGTATAGTACGAAGCAAACATCCAAAAGATTCACTAAGCTATCTCAGAAAGAGAAGGGAAAAATTATGTCTACGATACTGACACCCTAGGAATTTAACGCACATAAGAAGATAACATAAAATGACATCTTAAGATCTAAACGAATTTTGAAGGAATAATGAATAAAATGTTTATGGGTTAAACTATTTTAGGGAATGGAATACTCGCCGTCAGCATTTCTATTCTACATTAGGAGATTTGACGATTATTGGATAGACGACCTTCGAGATGGTCAGATCTACGGGAGGACGGTGGATGGAGTATCATCCCGAGGAGTTGCAGTACTGGACAAGATTCTGGTTCATTCATCATTCAAAGGCACCAGTCTTTCGATGCTCGCCAAAGAGTGGCTGGATCGTGTTACCACGGCAGTTCGAGAGACAGCCTGTCCAGAGAGGTACTGCCTGGAGATTGTAGAGATCCTACTGAGGGGATCAGCGAGTCGTTGGTGGTATTGGGTCGATAAGAGATTAGCTCGGAAAGGCCACATAGTCACATATGATGACTTTTGTGCTACCTTCTGGGTAGAGTATTGTAACTAGACCCTAGGAATTTCCTCATGTCATATCTTGCTATCTTGTTTTCATAATCTGATGTATCCATGTATCTTCTCTTATGAGAAAGAACTTGAAAATGAATGAAAATTTTCTAAAAATTTGCATCTTAACTGCAGCTATGAATCCTGGTTCCCCTTCTGCTCCCACTCCTATTAAGAAGACGATCCCATCGTCAAGTGGATATGAAGAATCGAGTCTTATGGCCAATTTAATAAAGGCCCTAATTGATAGTAATACGCAACAAGCGCAGGAGACACGATCTCTCATCCTCTCCCTCAAATAACAATCCTCCGAATCTTCTTCCTATAACTCAGGAGACGGAGTTCTACACAATTTCTTTCGTTTTCGCACTCCCACATTCAACGGGGCATTTAACCCCATGGATACTGTAACATGGATAAAGTTAGTGGAGAAAAATCTGGCCTTGATTAAATGCCCTAATTCTGAGGCAATTCGTCTGGTGACCTATATGTTCCAAGAAGAAGCGGAATATTGGTGGGAAAATGAACGGAATAATAGATTTGTGGACTTTGAGATAGAGGACATACCATGGGATATGTTCATGGAGGCATTTTGCGAAGCTTTCATTCCCGCCTCAGCTCAAGCAATCCTAAAAGATGAATTTCTTCACCTCACACAAGGGAGTATATCAAGGAAATTATCAGACTCCATGGAATCCCGAGATCTATCGTATCTGATCGAGATAGCCATTTCACCTCTAAGTTTTGGCAAGCGGTGCATCAAGACGTGGGGACTACTCTAGCCATGAGTACCGCCTTTCATCCTTAGACAGATGGTCAAACAGAAAGAGTCAATCAAGTTATGGAAGATCTCCTTCATCTCTATATTCTAGACTTTGGAGGTTTTTGGGAAGATCACCTTCCCCTTGTAGAATTCACATACAATAATAGTTTCCAAGCAAGTATCGGTATGGCACCATATGAAGATTTGTACGGCAGAAAATGCAGTACGCCATTAGCATGGTCTGAAACTGGCAGTGTTCAGCTTTATGGGTCAGAATTGGTTGAAGAAACAAATCGTAAAATTCAGCTAATCCAGCAAAGAATCAAAGCTGCTCAGGATCGGCATAGTAAATATCACGACGCTCATCATCGTGCTCTGGATCTTGATGCGGGAAAGTTTGTGTATCTAAAGGTCAGCCCAATGAAAGGCGTTTATCATTTTGGTGTAGCTGAAAAATTAAGTCCTCGCTACGTCGGACCTTTCGAGATACTAGAAAAGATTAGTTCTGCAGCATATCGACTAAAGCTTCCTGAAGACTTCTCTGTAGTTCATAATGTTTTCCACATCTCCTCTCTGCGAAGATGTCTCTGTGATCCATCTCACTTAATTCAACTTCCAGCTGTATCACTACAGCCAAATCTCTCTTATGTAGAAGAGCCGATTAAGATCTTAGCTCATGATCAAAAGTAGCTAAGGAATCACTCCATCCCAATGGTAAAGGTTCAATGGAGGAATCGCTCTTTAGAAGAATCTACTTGGGAGAAAGAGACAGATATGAGGAAGAAGTACCCCAATCTCTTTGAAACTCCAGGTACTCTTTAAATTCAAAAGTCTTACTCATGTTCTCATATTCTCTCATAATTGTCTTCTCTTAAAATGATGTCGAGAACGACATCATTCTTAAGTAGGGGAGTTTGTAACAACCCTAGGTTGTTATCATGCAAAATAAATGTTGATTGATTCAATTTTTAGCATCATTGCTTTTAGAACATCAAGATAAGCCTACCTAGAAAATTTGAAGTCCATTGGGCTTCTCTAAGTCAAAATTTGCAATTTGATCAGTCTAGATGCCCTAGTCTAGATCCAAAATATTTTGATCTCAGAATTAAAATCTGATTGCACCTTCGCTCAGGATCAACCCATCTGGGCCGTTCCGCGGTTCAATCAAAGGATCGGACAGTACCCATCCACCCATAGTAAGTAGCGCGATCCATCCGTCAGATCCAGAGATCCAGATCCGACGGATGATCCCCGCTCCGCGTTCGGCCGTTACCTGTCCGAGAATCTGAGCCGTTCCGCGTCAACGATCGATACATCAGACGGTTGGATATTTAATTAGACACAAAGGTCTAAGTAAGGTTTGTAGGATATCAAAATTTGCATATAATATTAAGTAGTATGATTCTGCATTAGAAGAATATACAAATAAAATATGATATTTAAGTATGATATACTTGCAAAAGTATCATGATTATGAATGCAATATACATATTTAAGATATATGCTTATTTTGAAATAAAATATAATAAGATATAATATTTATTATGCTTGACAAAGTTACAAAATAATCAAGAAGTTAGATATGTTTATCTAACTTTCTGAGATGTGGGTTTCTGACTAACAACACATTTCCCCTCAACCGCTATGTGTCGTCTCAATATTTCTCCAGATATCAGCCTGTTTTGGTATAACGTATTGTTTGTACAGACCTGAAATCAATATGAATGAATCCATGATACTAATTTCTGATCATTTATTTCAAATTGTGAGCATAAAATTTCATATAAATATATCAAAGTGGGTCAAAATTTAATAGCGATATAAAGGCTGCAAATGAAATAATTAAATAAAAAGAATAATATTCTTCATTTTATTTTAGAGAAATATCAATATCAATATTATATTAATTATTTATCTGTATATATTAAAAATAATAATTTTATTATTATAAGCAATAATATATATATATATATATATTTATATACATATATAGAAAAAAGAAAATGACTGAAATAAAAATTACAAAAATTAAGAAATATATATATATATATATATATATATATATATATATATATATATATATATATATATATATATATAGAAAGAAAATGACTAAAATAAAAGTTATATAAATTAGGAAATATATACATATAGAAAAAAATGACAGAAATTAAAGTTGTAGAAATTAAGAATATATATATATATATATATATATATATATATATATATATATATAGAAAAAGAAAATGATTAAAATAAAAGTTGTAGAAATTAAGAATTATATATATATATATATATATATATATATATATATATATATATATATATATATATAGAAAAAAAGAAAATGATAGAAATAAATATTGCAGAAATTAGAAAATATATACATATATAGAAAAAAAGAAAACGACAGAAATAAAAATTAAGGAAATTAAAAAAATATATACATATATAGAAATTTTTTCTTGCATAAATGGAAATATAATAATAATAATAATAGTTATAATATTAATAATAACCATAATAATAATGATAATAGCATTATTATTATTATTAAAATAAGAAGAAATAAAAATAAGGGAAAATTTATCATCTCTTTTTCATTTCTTACTCTATCTTACTGTGATGAGGCTTTACTAGAGGTCGACAAAAAGAATAGCTGGTGGATGAACAAGAAGACATGATAAATTGAGGGGAGAAGAGGAGTGAGGAAGGGGAGAGGTGGGATGAATGGGGGTGTATTTATATTTTTTTCTTAATTTATAATTTTCCATCTCATCCATTAATTGGATGAGAACAAATTTATCATCTTCTTCATAATTACTATGAGTGTTCAAAAATTGGCTTTCTCATCCTCCTTATTATCTCTTCTTTTTCTCTTTCCTTTTTATCTAGAAAATAACATGTGGGGCCCTCGTACTGGTAATAAGAAGTACAGTGCTCCAACAATGGCAAATTCCCAACTTAAGTAAAGTTAGGTAAATCCAACCTGACTTAAGTTAAAGACTTGTCACCAGGTGCTATAACATTTCTCAATATAAATATTAAAGTGGCGGAAGCAATATAAAATAGAGTAACATCCATAATCATATATAGTAGTGAAAGAAAATGCAATATAGTAACTCATCACAATGCATGAAGTAAAGTACATCCAGAAAGTTAATTATTACAAACTGAAATGAATAACTGAAAACAAAAGACTCTCGTCCTCACTGAAATAAACAAGGCAAAACTATCTAAACAGAAGCTGGAAGGTCCTCCTGAAAGAGCTCCTCCTCTGCGACACTGCCCACGAACACGTCTGAATCTGACATTTGTCGGTATCACAAATGCCAGGGCCCCAGCCAACAAAATAAAGAGGTTACAGTTAGACAATTGTCTAAGTACATTTTAGGCTAGTTAAAGTGAACTGAATATTAAAGGATATTACATTTAACTTAACTATACGTGCAGCAGTAAAGAGTGCAACGAGCTATGAAAGAAAAGGGGTTACTATAAACTATCTATTTATAGCATACAACACGTATGTGAAGTAACATACAAGACTCAAAATAAGCAAGGTAAGGTTAAAAGCAAAAGAGATAACTGCAACTTGCTGAATAAACATGATCCAAACATGATTATGATCGAAGTAAAACATGTGGAGTATAAAGGAACACAAGTATTGAATGTAATAAAATTCTAGCATCCTAAACATGCCATTTATACATATATCTAAGCCATAAAATATACATACAATATGCAGATTAATGTGAAAAGAAAAGCCACTGAGGTATGTGGCAAAAGCAAGCAATATATATATATATATATATATATATATATATATATATATAACATATAAAGCCACTGAGACATGTGGCAAAGCAAGCCAATACAAAAATAAGACCACTGAAGCATGTGGCAAAGCAAACCAGAAACCAAAACAATACAATACAGCTAAAGTAGTAATATGCCTAAGTCCTAGTACTGCCATACCAGCCAATAGGCCATACAGGGCCTCCAATATCAATCAATCAATCAATCCCCAGCCTAGCCATCCAAATATGCTAGGTCTGAGTCCAGTCTATACAATACTACTACTGAAGAGGTAGACTAAACTAGGTCATATTCTACTACTATGTCAAAACAAAACTGAATGATATGCAAATTCAATACTAGCTTATGATACATCATCCTAAGTTTTCCTACTATGCTCAAGGGCTAAAGCTCAAAATCGAAGGTATGCAAAGCACTCTAGTCAAAGTAAGCAAGAGACTCAATCTAGACTTATGTGATATCTGTTGTTGTCTAATTACCAAATCTAACTACTCTGAGAATATACAAGCTTAGGATCTCCAATATCCAGCTATCGAGTAACATCTCAAATTTACGTCCTTAAAGTCAAATATTAGAACTTAACAAGTTCTAATCCAAAAATCATGTGATGACTATATAGTTTAAATAAGCAACTCAATGACCTAATTTTATGAGTATTTTACTCTCTTACCCAACTCTTGATTAATTAAATCAAGATTTAAGAATTTAGAACTTAAACCCTATGTTGAGTTCAGATTCCAAATCCGAGGTGATATTCTATATAGGATCTAGGTTCCTCACTTAATACCTAATTGAAGGTAAGGAATCCTATAAGTTGAAAGATTCAGGAACTAAGATCTTAGTGAAAGGCTATTCTACTGATTATAAGATAAAATAATAAATTAAGAACTTAAGAATTTAAGATCTATATTCAATCTTTAAGATAATTTCATTATCTTATTGATTGAATCATCCTATACCCACATGAAAGGTCTCAAAAGATTAAACAATCAATCATTAAAGAATTTCAATTGATGGTGATTTGATTCAAATTGAAAATCTAAGTCTAAGATCTTAAGATCTAAAGATCTGAGTTTGATCACTTTAGACTTCTAGTTAGGGTTTTGACTTAAGAGTTTCCATTCATGATTTTCTTTAGAACCTAATTTAATAATTAATTATAAGGAGCTTATTAAGGTTAGAATTGACAATTTCAAGTATTAGATTAACATTGAACCCATTTTGACTTTCTTAGGTCACTTAAGATCTAAGGGTCGGAGTTTTGATCACTTTAGATCTTAAGCTAAGAATTTTACTTAGACATTTCCAGTTCCTTTTCTTTTAACACTTAACTCTTATATTATCTTAACGGAACTCAATAATGAGATAACTCACCATTTCAATTATTACACTTAATTAAGTTAAGGTCCAATGATCTTTATAAGGAATGCTTAAGATTTAAGTATCTTAATTAAGGATTTAATGAAGATCTCATGGATTCATGATTACATTAGCACTATTATTATTCTAAGATTTCAGAGAACACTTCCAATCCACCTTAGAATAGTTTACTGAAATTTTTCAATCTTTAGAGAACACTAAATCACATTTTAGTCAAAATGACCAAAATGCCCCTCTTAAGGCTAAATTTGGGATTTTAGGGTTTTATTGTCCAAATTTGTTCTATTCTATTTTAAATTATTTCATATGACTAAATGAAGTGGGAAACACCCTTATCTTAGGTTTTGATGACCTAAATGATCTTAATTAGCACTAATCACTTAATTAAGCCACTTAGGGTGATTAGTGAAATTAAGGCACTTTAGGGCAATCCAACCTTACACCTAGGTTATAGTAGGTCTAATATGATGTTAAGAACCATTCCCACCCAAATCAGAGGCTTAATTAGGGTTTAATTCACTAATCCTTGATTAGGGTGATTAATGAGTGATTAAAAAAATTAATTATCCAAAATTAATCTTAAGGGTCTGGAATTGTTCCTCATGGTACAAGGAGCCATCAGAGCCCTTAAACTCATAAATTGGACAATTAAATGATTTTATATGATTTATTTAAGAATAGAGGAAGTGTGGCAAATAATTTTTAATCCAACCATTGGATTTGGAATTTTATTTTATATTTAGATTCCTTGAATTTTTTTGATTCAAATAGTATATTGGATCATACCATTTGAATCTGTATAATTAAAGTTATTTAATTAATTCATTCTGTATTTTTATTTAAATCAGAACTTTAGGATTTGATTTATTAAATTCAAAACTATTAAAAATGTTATTTAATAATTTGATAATAATCCGCGGCCCAAATAAAAAGACGCGGGTCGGAGGCTCGGCCCGGCCCAAAATCCTCTTCTTCTTCTTCCCCGACTGCGCCTGCGGACCAAACCCTAGAGTTACCTTCCGTCACCAAATTCACCGCGCACAAGCCACACCAGGCCCTGATCTTGATGGCTACACGTTCCCTGACCTCAGACGCGTCGATTGAACTAAGAAACCCTAACTGGAAAGCCCTAGATCACTAGATGCCTATTCGACCAAAATGCTTTAGCTGGCGCACATGTGAGGAGATAATTCTCCTCATTGAGTCCACGAGCCGTCGATATCTTGATCCCTACACGTTCAGGGATTGAAGAGGGAGCGATAGGGCGCAACAAGGGATCCTGAGATGGCCCAGATCGCCGGGGTGCTACTCGACGTTTTCTGCCGTCTAGACCCGTGACTGGATCGATCGATTCTAGTCGAATCGATCGATCTGGTTGGGCTCAAACCGCGATACCAGCTCACAATTATTGTCCAAGCGTTCCTAGTACTAGCTAGACTATTAATTCCAACTGGACACGTCGCATTTGACGAACCAGAATTTCATCTGGCTGTGCGCTCAGACTACGAATCCTTCGTCTGGGTAACTGCCAGACTATGCTTTCCGCTCGATCGATCGCGGAGGAGATCAGGTAAGATCCTACTCAGCATCTAGGCTTGTGAAGAGGCGATAAGAGAGCTGAATTCCAGCTTGACAGGAAACGGAAGAAGGCTGTACCTCAGTTCAACAACTCGCAGCGAAGGAGGCAATGCAGCTGGGCTGGATTGTTCCAGAAGGTTGCAGAAGCTCGGCAAGGGGGTCTGAATGCCAGACCACACCCTCTATCAGCAGGCGTAGCTCTGAAAATCTCCTGGAACGGCAGCAGCTTCAATGGACACCAGCAGGGAAAAGGGAGGATTCCCGAGAGTTTCAGTGAGCAAACGAGCTCACTGAACTGTGGGATCACTATTTATAGGCCAAGGGGCTCTGGGGGAAAGAATCCATAGCTGAGGTTCAAGAAATAGGTTCGGCCGAGGAGTTCACTTAGACGCCTTCTAATGGACTGGCCTGGATAGCCTACCCAGCTCCCTAGGTTCGGCCCTTACCAGAAAGATGCTAACGGTCTGCAGACGAGGAGTGGGGGAGTGGCAGACAAACCTGACGTGGTGAATTTTCGTGAATCTCCTCTGCCGGGCTGGGGATCGCG
This sequence comes from Gastrodia elata, assembly GCA_016760335.1. Taxonomy (NCBI): domain Eukaryota; kingdom Viridiplantae; phylum Streptophyta; class Magnoliopsida; order Asparagales; family Orchidaceae; genus Gastrodia; species Gastrodia elata. The sequence goes on along the minus strand of CM028682.1, from coordinate 10,197,509 downwards.
CGGGGGACGAAGGTGAACAGCGGGGAGCTGTCCTCTGCCATCAGATGAAGAAGCCGTTGGATTTGAACGGTCTGATGCGGAGATCTTGAATGGTCCGTTGGATCTAACTGAAGCGATCCAACGCTCCATCGAAGTTTTCTTAAGACGGGGCGTGGAATGCCATTGGATCAAATTTCTTGATCGAGCGGCCATGATCAGATCACGGCGAGGACGGAATGCGTCGCTGCACGGCTGCGCCAAGATGCATGCTGGAGATCCCGTTGGCTCGAAATTGCGCGCCGCTGTCGGGACCCCACAGTGGATCTGCCGTGGTCCCGACAGCAAATCATAATAGTAATTTTAATGAATTAAATAAAATTATTAATTAATTAATTAAAATTAATTTAATTATTTTATTAATTCCTATATCCAATTTAGGACCAAATGAGCTCCACAAATTCCCAAAAATTCACCATTAGCTAATTTGGGTATGAGAAATTCAAAAATGAATTCAAATTTTAATTTAGAGATCAAAATAATTTAGGTATTTTTCAGGACTTAAAAATAGCCAAAAATACCAAATTTTCCAATTGAGCTTCAATTGATTTCAAACTTCTAGGTTTAGGTTTAAATGACCCATTGAATCTAATGGAGTCAAAATCAAACCTTGGTTTAGCTTAATTAATTTAGTTTTAGCTAGGGTAACAACCTAGGGTTGTTACATAACAAAACTTGACAAGGATGTGCATCTTGATGAGACAAGCATACTCGCACAAAAACTTCTGAATTCAGAGCAATATTTTATTTTATATTAATATTTGAAGATAAAAACTTCAAATATTAATTATGGTCAATTCGAAGCTCAAAATTCGATGAAACTTTTTGTGTAATATTTTTATAATATTATTAATCCAACAATACTAAAATCGATGAATTTGGACTTGTATTTAATTTTCCTAATTTATTGAATTTAAATAATTTTCAAATTAATTTAGAAGAATTTGCTATCCAGATTGCTCCCAAACTTGGGCATTATGATCTTAAGAATATACTTTATGCAACACTATTTTTAGTTTGCCCTAATTTTAAAGTCACTCAGGATCATATTTTTTGAGTCGAGTTTAGTCATAATTATCCTAGTAATGACTTGGGTCATTACAGACTCTTCTACTTAAAAATGATGTCGTCCTCGACATCACATTATATTTTAAAGTAAAAAAAAAAACAATAAGAAGATTGAATTTACCTGGGTTCTTAAATAGTTTATGATATTTTTTGTATAGTATTTTCTCTTTGCCAAGTGGCTTCTTTGGCACTATAATTTTGCCACATAATCTTTATCATGGGTATGCATCGATTTCTTAATTGGCGATTATTCTGAACTATAATTCTGATAGGTTTTTCTCTGAATGATAAGTCTGACTGAATTTCAACGGAAGGTATGGATAGCTGATGTGATGGATTTTGTAAGCATCTATAGAGTGAAGATACGTGGAATGCATTGTGTACTGTCGCCAAATATTTTGGAAGTTTTAACTTGTATACAAAATTTCCAACTCGCTTTAATACTTCAAAGGGTCCAACGTATCTTGGGCTTAACTTACCAGCCACGCTAAAATGATATATGCTTTTGAGTGGGCTCATTTTTAAATACGCCACATCTCCGATTTGAAATTCTATCATTCAATGCTTAACATCATGATATTTCTTTTGTTGATCTAGAGCTGTAGCAACTTGCTCTTTATCAAATGAATTTTCTTATTAGTCTCTTCAACTAGATCGGGTTCGTATAATTGAATGCTCCTTACTTTGGTCTAGGGCAATAATGTGCTACACTTTCTGCCATATAGACTTCATATATGACCATTTCAATACAAGACTGATAGCTGTTGTTGTATGCAAACTCCACTAATAGAAGGTGATATTCCCAACTACCGCAAAAGTCTAATATGCTTAAACGAAGAAGATCTTCAAGTACTTGGTTTACCCTCTCAGTCTGTTCATCTATTTGAGGGTGAAAGGCTGTACTCATAGCTAATATTGTCTCCAAGTCTTGATGTAATACTGCCTTCCTAAAATAGGAGGTAAATATATCGTCATGATCTAAGATAATAGTTTTAGGGATTCCATAAAGCTTGATTTTTTTTTTTAATATATAACTTGCCCAGCTTTTTTACCGAATCTATTTGCTTAATTGGAAGGAAGTGTGCTGATTTTGTTAGACGATCTACAATTACTTAAATTGCATCTACTTCAGTACGGCTTCTGGGTAATCTTATCACAAAATCTATAGAAATATCAGACCATTTCTACTCTAGAATATTTAATGGATGTAATAGTCCACCTAGCCTTTGATGTTGTGCCTTTACTAAATGGCAGATATGACATTTAGCAACATATTCAGCTATATTTTTCTTTAGTCTAGGCCACAAAAATGACTCTTTCAAATATCTATACATTTTATTATTTCCAAGGTAAATTGTGTACCATGAGTTGTGAGCTTCAGTTAGAATTTGATTCTGAATGTATGAATCATTTGGAATCCAAATCATTTTTCCATAAAAAATATAAATTTCTTCTTGCATATATAAGTGTGTTATGCGACCATTTTTGATGTCTGCTTTTAGCTTGGAATATCCCTTATTATTTTGTTGGGCAATTGTTAAGCCCTGCATTAACGTAGGCTCTGTAATATGATTTTCATGTAAATTATTTAACTGCTTTCCATTAATAGGTTGTATGCCTAACTTTCTGAATTATTTCAATAATGAACTTTCCATTATAGCATTTACATTTATTTTTCTGCTGAGGGCATCCGTTACGACATTACCTTTACCAAAATGAAATTGTATGTTTAAGTCGTAGTCATTGATCAATTCCAACCATCGCCTTTGTCGACAGTTCAACTCTTTCTGAGTGAAAGTATTTTTTAAACTTTGATGATCAGTAAAAATTTTATCATCTCACTTCATATAGGTAGTGCCTCCATATATTTAAAGCAGATACTATCGCTGCAAATTTAAAGTCATGTACTGAGTAGTTCCTTTCATAAATCCTTAATTGCATAGATACATATGCTACTACCTTCTTCTCTTGCATGAGAACACATCCAAGCCTTATTATGGATGAGTCAGTATAAACTGGATAATTTCTTGCCTCTTATGGTAGAGTTAGTACTGGGGTGGTTGTTAATGCTTATTTTAACTATTGGAAAGATTCCTCGTATTGCTGACTCCAAATGAGTTGAATTTTTTTCTGAGTTAATTTAATTAAAGGTACAACTATTTACAAAAATCCCTTAACAAATTTTTTATAATATCCAACTAAACTGAGAAAAGTGCGAATATCTTTCACGATCTTTGGTTGGGGTTCCTGAATGGCGCTTATCTTTTTCTAATCGACCTTGATTCCTTCGGCATCCACTACATGGCCTATGAAAGCTATAGAATCCATCCAAAATTCAGATTTAAAATATTTGGCGTATAGCTGATGATGCCTTAGAGTTTCCAGAATGTCTCTCAGATGATTCAAGTTCTTCCTTGCTCTCAGAATAAAGTAGAATATCATCGATGAATACTATTACAAACTTATTCAAATAAGGTCTAAGAATTCTTTACATCAAGTTTATTAAGATGGACTAAGCATTGGTTAGATTAAATGACATGAGCATAAACTTATAATGCCTGTAACGAGTTCTAAATGCTAATTTTGAAAATATCTTTTTCTTTAACTTATAATTAGTGATAGCCTGATCTTAGATCTATCTTGAAAAATTTATTTTAATTCAGCTAATTGATCAAACAAGTCATCAATATGTGGTAAAGGGTACTTATTCTTAATATTTAGCTTGTTGAGTTCAAGATAATCAATCCACATTCGCATCGAAGTGTCTTTCTTCTTTACAAAGAGCACTGGGGCTTCCTATGGTGACATGCTTTGTCAAATAAAATATTTGTTCATCAGCTCTTATAGTTGTTCTTTTAACTCTTGTAGTTATTTAGGTGCCATGAGATAAGGTGCCTTAGCTATTGGTTGAGTGCTAAGAATTAACTCAATTGAGACTTTGATTTCTCTTACTGGTGGTAATCCAGGCAATTCATCAGGGAATGCATCTTTAAACTCTTTTATAATTTGAGTGTCTGCTAAAGGAATTTATTCTATCTTTACTCCCATCATTGTTACTAAGTATGCATTACATTGCTTTTGAATCAATTTCTTTGCTTACAAAGCATTGATTAAAGATGCTGAAATGCCTAACTTTTCTATAAATACTTCAGGCTTGCTCCCACCCTTGATAATGACATTCTTTCTTTAACAATTAATCATAACTTTATACTTGTTGTGCTAATTAATTTTTATAATGATATCAAAATTTACTATAAGCAGTACTATCAAGTTTGCTTCATATGCCTTGCCATTAATTGGTATGTTACTATCATAATATTTTTGTGCACTCATGATGGCACCAGATGGTAACCCAATATTCAAGATTTTAGTTAAGTTGTAATATGGTAGTTTAAGAGCTTTGGCAAATCTTTTTGAAATGAACGAGTGGCTTGCATCAATGTCCAATAATGTGCCATAAGATTTGTCATTGAAATGTAAGGTGCCTAGGGTTTAAAATGAAAGATAATTCATGCTTTATTTAAATATAATATGGAAGATATTTATAAAAAGAAAAAAATGTGATACATATTTTATGCTATTTAGATCAGCATAGTGAATGCAATTTGCAAATACTATTAACTCATTTAGAGCTCATTATGATTGATTTTCTAATGTCATAAGCTTATATTAATAGTTAAAAGAGTTAGATTATGGTAGAAACCCTTAAGTGGTAATGTAACAACCCTAGGCTATTACTTAGCCTAAATTTTAGCTTAATTGTATCTTAATTATCATACAATTAGGTTCACTTAGTTATTAGAACCAATCTCCAATGACTTAGAGTGATTTGGAGCCCAATTCAATATTTGGATTACTTAATAATATTTAATTAATTAGAAAATTGAGATATTTAATTTGACATTAAAATTGAAGTTCGACTTCACCATTGTGCTCGTCACCCCCAAATTAGCTAGAGGTGCTGTTTTGGAAGTATTTGAAAGTCGTGGGACTTTTGCAAATATTTTAATGCATTTAAATACTCTAAGAATTAGGATAATTAAATTGATCTTCAAATTAAAATTTGACTTTATTGTTGAATTTCTCACCCCCAAATTAACTAAGAGTGAATTTTGAGATTTTTCAGAGCACGTTTATCAAATCTGATTTTTAATGCAAGAATTAAAAATTAGCAACTATTATACCCCATTTTCATATTTTCTCTCTTGCGCTAGACCCTACCTCTCCATCTTCTACGAACAGCGCTAGCTCTTCCCATAGGCTCACATAAGAACTCCCCTCCTGTAACGTCCCCAATAATTGGATAGAAGATTAATCCAATGATTGGGATGTTACCTTAGCACCCAACACTTGATTAGAAGAAAGCAAATCAAGTGTAGAGGCTAAGTGGCAAGTCACTTTATGAGTAGTTGTTAAGTTAAAATGAATGAAAAGGAAGATATAAATGCAATAATGCAAGTATTTACAATCCAAGCAATTTTATTAATCCACTCATTCATCCCAAGCAGTTTTAAACATAGAAGATACAACACATATTAAAAGTGTAGGCAAAAGTAACTGAACAGTTTATAATCTAAATGTTATAAGCCTTTTAAAAGTAAGAGAATAATGTAGCAAATAAATCACTCTTTCTTGCTTGTTAAAAAAATATAAGTAAATAATTTATGATTAAGCGGAAGCAGATTTTTTTATAAATTCTTCAAGTACTTGGACCTGCATGACCTGGATAAAAGGGCTCTTGATATATCATATATTAGTATTTAAATATGATAGGGCAAAGCCAAGAAAAAGAAAAGTGTAGTTAGACTAAACAGTCTAAGCACATTTTAAAATTGGCTATGTTCTTAGATTACCAAGATATCACAATTATAATTTACAATTTAAAGTATCAGCGGTGCTATAAAAGTTGTAAAATATGGAAAAAAATGAACTAAGCATAACCGTAAGGAAAATAGTATGAAATTAATTGAGTAAAAATACTCACTTTTATTAAAGTTCTAGCCTGTTACTGAAAATTGGTAAGGGAAAGCATTTTAAAAGCTAGAAACTACTATGTGCATGAAATGAAAGCAATATATGATCAATTGGAATTTATGCTAAGTAAGCAAATAACATACAGTGAAGCATTAATTTAAGTTAAGCAATATACACTGTATTCAAATTAAACTGAACTAAGCAATACACAATACTAAAAATAGAGAGTATAAAGCAAAGGAAATGAGGAAATATCTTAGATTCTCAATCTAAGATAATCATAGTCTAGAACTATGAAATGTAAGCATAACTAAATAGTTATGAAGAGATCTTACAATTTGTAAAAGAACTCTTATATCTTTAGTTAAAGTTACATTTAGAAATACCTCATTCTGTAGGAGTAAACAACAGAATAAGCGAGGAGTTCAGCACGTCTGCTTAACCAGATACAGTGAGAAAGTTGAACATTCACATTTACCCTCTCTAAAATGTGAAGTCCTAATATAAGCACTTTCTTTTGTACTCAATTTTCCATGAGGCATTCTCCTTTAAAATTTTAAGAAAATCTTTATTTATGCACAATGATCTTGAATGAATGTTCAAGGAAAGAGGCTCAAAGCTAGACAAGCATTCAATAAATTTCAATAATGGTAAAGTATGTGATATCTTTTTGTTATCTAAATTTTTAATAATCTACTCTATAATTGGAGTTAATTAAACTCCAAATTGACTTATAAATATTTGATCTTAAGTTATTTCTAAATAACAGTAGAATGTATGTAAGTTTATTTTTATATAATTTGAAGTTAGGAAAAGAGATAGATTAAATCCAATTTGAAATATTATAACTTATGATTATAGGAATTTAGAAATTTAAAAGAAAACTTTTCTAAAGCTTATAAGAAACTATTATTTTAAATCCAGTTGATTGAGAGTTAAAGATCAAAAATGAACCTTTGAAATGGATATTTTGAATTGAATACTAAAATTTTCTTAGAAATTTCTAAGTCTTAAAATTCTTAGAAATTTCGGGAGAGTCTCATTTTTTTTGTTCAAATAAACCATTTTCTCAATCAACATATAAGTCAATTTTATTGACTATCTCCAATTTTAAAATAGAGTTCAACCCTTTTTATAGGATTGCTCATTTCCAGTTCTAAAATAGAGTTTAATCCTTTTTATAGGATTGCTCATTTCCAGTTCTATAATAATTTTAAATATATAAAATTAAATAAAGCAGTTTATTAACTTATATCAAATATCTAATAAAAAGAGATGCAAAAATAAAATTAGCAATTTATAAGAGCAGCTTTATGTGATATTTTGCACATAGCATTTAATTTAGCATTCATGTATTATTCTTACACTTAACTAGCAAATAATAACATCATTAAAGTTAGCATTTAAATATAAAAGAAACCAGATTTATTTGATTTAAAGGTAGCATATGATTTCATTAAAAGAAGAGCAGCATTTGATTTCATTATGATCTTATGGCAGCATTTAATCAAATGTAAGTTCAAAGGCAGTATTTGTATCTTTGCAAAATAAATGATAGTATTTGAAATACATAACTTATGAATTTCCCAACTCAAGTACTAGCATTTGGAGTTCCTAATTTACATGGTAACATTTGTATCTTACAAAGTAAACTATAACATTTGAATTTCCTAAATATATAGCAGCAGTTAGCAACAATAACAGATGATCCTATAAAAGAATAACAACTTTGATGCTCATATAATATATTGGCAACTTTCAGATTCCATAAAACATATTGCAACATTTGTACTCATTGAAATAAATGACAATATTTATATCTCCTACAATTCATATGTAAATGAGTGACAACAACTTTCTTACTCTATAAGGAAATAAAAAGACTTACTCCCTCTTAATATTGATAGCAACATATGATATTGGGAAAGATTGACATCCTTTGTTTTCATATATAAATTCAAAAAGACAGCATTTGATTTCTTATGGCATTTGACTCATAATGAAATAATGACAACAATTTGATTATGATTGCAGCAATTTAAATTTTCTAATATAAATGATGGCAGCTTTTGATTTATGATAACATTTGATTCATGTTGAATTTAAATACATCATATATTCTCTTTTGATAGCAACATTGAAATACTTGATATCACATTGATTCTTCTCATCTATACAATTGACCTCATATGATTACATTTGAACTTTCATAAGAACAAGAGATTTGCAGCATATGATAAAAATAATGACAACATCTATCCCCATATTCCATCTATCTCATAATCATTTGATGGCAAAATATGATTCTAATATATGTATATATATATATATATATATATATATATATATATATATATATATATATATATATATATATATATATATATATATGGCAGCATTTGATAATATGAATACAACTAATTACATTTGGTCACCCTTGATCTTATAAAACTAAAGATAGTAGTATTTGAGTGTATTACTTGATTAAACTAATAGCATTGGATCATTTACGTGATAACATTTAATTCATTGAGGTAAATGAAGGTATTCAATTATTTGACTTCATTTATAAAAATGGCAGCATATGAAAAAGCATTTAAATCACTTAAACTAGCTAATAGCATTTGATCATTTTGATCTAACTAACATCAGTTAGAGTACAGCAAAATCAATCTAATGATGTGAAATTCAGCATTCAATATTAATATCCATCTAATGATGTGAAGTTTTACATCATCTATCTCAGCATTCAATATTAATATCCAAAATTTAAAGCATAGCATTTGTATCCAATATTTAAAGAATAAAAATTTTAGATTTTTGAAATAACAAAAATACAGCCATAATACAGCAACATGTATTAAGTAATTCCATCATTACATATGGGACTGCAGCATAGACCTCATTTAGTAAAATCTTCATAATCTAGATCCAATTGATTATTAAATACAAACGGAGTACTAGTTTTGTAAGAAACAAAAATGGTATCATATATGTAAATGCGAATTAATTGAATGGCATGTATGAAATTCTCTATAATACAAGACCATTAAGCAGATTAATGAAGTATGACCTTTCAAGATAAAAAGAATTCATTATATTTAAACAAAATGAACTTTTAAAAGAAAAGGGACCTTCTTAATAAATAAAAACATGAGCTGTTTCTTGTTTATATATGTATCAACTAATTTTGATTACTCAAAGAACTATCATTCAATCTCATCAGCACTCAGTCAGAGTATTTTATCATATCCTTTCTTTTCAAATAAAGCGTGCAGATGTATGGAGGTCATCGGGGCATATGGTTCACAGCAAACTAAGATAAATATAAGCTTAACTGCTATTGGACTTTTGCAAAGTTCAATTATTTCAGCAATACATATAAAAGGGAGTATTATGTAAAGTGGCAAAGCAACAAAGGAATATTTAGATATTAATACAGAATTTATCCAACATTCGTATTTTTAAAATGACAGTTATAATTATTTTGACATTTGCAAACAAGTCATTGTAAAATTTGCAGAGAATATATATATATATAAATGCTATTATTCAGGTTATAGTGGCAAAACAAAATCATGAAAGATAATAAAATGGATGAAACACTATGTTTTAAGGGTATATATCTTAAATCATTATAGTGTTAATAAAAATGATAAGAAACTTTTTACTACTTGCATATATAAAGAAAATGAGAATTCAAACAATCAGTTGAATCTCTTATAAGACTTTTTAGTTCAATTAATCAATTTAACCATATCTAAAAGAAAGATACTCTTTATTATAATCGATTTATCCAGAAGAAACAATAAGGATTAAAGTATTAATCGTTTCAAAGGTATTTTGCTCCTTCGTGTTTTTGACTTAGGGTTAGAGTAAGGGACGCTCAGTCCTTGAGTATGAAGCCATTGAGGCCATGCCAATCGGAATATAGATAGGGTGAAAAGAATGGAGTACCTTGCATCTGGCTTGAGGTCAGCAAAACTTAGGGTTCGGCCAAGGGAGGTGTTCGGCTACACATACCTGTCCTCCTTTTAATGTCGCTCCCGAAATGATGAGTAGTGGTCGAAGGATAAGGATGGAGCGTGCTTATCTGGTGTCGGTCGCGCGAAGGAGATAGGGATTTTTAGGGAAGCCGATGCGATAAGGTAGAATATATATTTGTATATATATATATATATATTATTTGATAATTTTGTTTAACTAGAAACGTATGAAAATAAGATTTTTGAAAAATTACTTTTTAACTAAATTGAGGGTAACCAATTTAAAAATGAAATCGAAATTTTAATCGGGGGTCATCTTAATTATTTCAATTATCAAATTATGAAAATAATCAAGAAATTTTGACTATCTCCAAAAGTCACCAAAATTTCACCCCAAACTAATTTGGGCGTGAGGAACGCAATGGTGAAATTCGTTTTTGATTTTGAAGTCTAAATAAATTAGATATCTTCAGAATTATCTGAAAATCAAGACATATTGAAAATTACCAAACGGTCTCCAAATAGCATGAAATTTGAAGTGGATATTTTTAACTCTATTATAAGAGTAATGAAAGAGATTTAAAGTTAATTAGATCACTAATTGATAGGTAACAACATCTGGGTTGTTACACCTCCTCCTTTCTCCATTTCCTGCTCAAGTAGCCTCCCTCTCCATGCCTTTGATGGGATGGCTTATGCTCATCCCATCCAAGCCCACGCTCCTCCTCCTCCTTAAAGGCAACTCACTCAACTTCCTTCTCCTTTTTTGGCTATCAGCTGAAGCTTCCTCAACTCTCCAGTCTTCCCATTTGCTAAGTATCTAAAGAAGAAGAAGAAGCTTCCCCTATCAAGCTCTTGAAGAGAACCAAGCAGGAACCTCCATTCTAATAAGCTAATGTACCCTTTTATATCATATCGTTGTATTTTTCTTCTCCCATTGGATTGATCCAAATGGTTGCTTCATGTTACTTATAAGCTTATTTCATTATTAAGATCATGTATTTGAGCGATCGATCCCAACAGAGCTCGATCAAAATCCATTTTAAAAGAGAAAATGAATGATGCTATGTAAAAAAAAATCTCGTATAGGTAGTTAGGGCATCATTGTTTGTGATGTTATGATAATCTTTTCATGCTGATTTTGGTACTAATGAAAAAGTCTCGGAAAGATCTTTCCATCGGTATATGACACCGCACGTGACGTGCCCTAAATCAAGAGTATTTGAGTGTGAAAGGGGACACGTTTCATTTTTCATCCAGAAAAAATTACCGCCAAGCGCTACAACGCAACGTAGCGCCTGGCTCTCGGCCAGGGAGTGCTACAGCGCGTCGATGCACCCGTGCCTCAAGAAATATGGCGCTGTAGTGCACCGCAGCACCCGTGTCTCGGGAATTACAGCTCCTGAAAGCACTGTGCGCACCTCAGCGCCCGAGTCTCAAGAATTATAGCACCGTAGAGCGCCACAACACCCGAGTCTCGGGTTGACTAGCGCCACAGTGCGCCGTAATGCCTTGGTCGCAGATTGGCTAATGTCGCAGAGCGCCGTAGCGTACAGAACTACCTAGTTTTGCCTAAATAGCATTTGTTTTGCATTTTTATGATTCCAGGACCCTAATAATATAAAAATATACAAAAATAAAAACTAAATTTTATAAAATCATGCATTATGTAAATGTAAAAGTGATTTTGAATATAAAATCTACCTCTTACCCTAAATGATATGTTCTAACTCAAATGATTCATTTGAATTGTTTGTGTCGAATAATAATTAATGTAATATTTTTCTTAATTTCTTTTTGTTTTTGAGTAATATAATGTTTTATGCCTCATTAATAGTAGGATGCATGTTAGAAAACCCTAACTTTGATTTTGTACACTTGATTAATTAATTTAATATTAATCAACAATTAAACCTTTAAGAAGTGCTTAATTAAATTAATAATTGAATTGACTTGGAATTGGATATAAATAATGGATAATAAGCTTGCTAATTTTTAAATTGATTAATAATGAAGTAAACAATCCTAATTTGGTTAAGTTGAGAGTTAAATCCTCACTTTGTTAGACTAAGACCCAACTTTTAATAAACTTAATTAAAATACTTGATTTGCACACTAAGAACTTATACAACTCTAATGATGATTATTGATTTACCATTTGATCTTAAGCCATTAAATTAGAAGAACTTAGTTTTATAACAAACTCATATGATTGATCATCTGAATCTAACCATTAGATCTTTGATTTTCTCTTAAGAAAGATTATTGGCATTAACTGAATTTTAAAATAAGATTAATTTATGAAATGATCAATTCCTAATAATTCATATGATTGTATTCCCTAATCATAATATAAGTTATAATCAGATGGGTTTACTCATCTGATTTGCATAATCCAACTTAGTATGTTAATCTTAAGCAAAATCGTATAACTTTGTTTATAACTTAAATAATTGCATATTTCAGTACTTAGAACCCTAAGATTGAAATAGTAATGGTTTAGTTCCATCAATTGCTAGACCTTAAAATATATAAACTATTGAGGTAAGAAGAGCTTATTGTTTAATTTTGAGGAAGAAGCTTAGATGAACCTTTAAGATCCTTAGATTCTGATCTTAGATCATTGTGGTAGAATAACATAAAGACTCTAGAATAAGATTCTTCCTTGTGGTAGTATCCTAAGTTCAGTGACTTTCATGTCACATTCATAGAACCTTTGAGTAGGACTTACCATAATGGAGTGGGGATTCATTTAGTCTGATATTCCTTAGATTTTAAATTAATCAGTTTAGAAATGATAATTTTAGTATAATCATGTGGAGATTTTAGTGCATGTCCATATAACTAATTCAATTCAATAGGACATGAAATTGGTTGATTTGTCCTAAATAAGATTGTAAAAGGGTTTCATCCCCTTATTCTTGTGCACATCGATAAGTGCAGTTCAGTTTAGGACAAACCCCACTTTTATGATATGTTTGATTAAGGTATTAAACCTCTTAGTTTGAGAGAATAAACTGTAACAGGGTTTCGTGTAACAATCCAGGTTATTATTTAGGTCAATTAAGACTAATCTAAGTCTTAATTATGGTTTTAATATATTAAATAAGTCATTTAGAACTCATCTCTAAGATTTAGGTCAAATCAAGAATCAATTGATCAATTCTAGATTTCTAGAAAATCCCAAAATCCTAGAAATTGACTTTTTATTTAGACCTCAGATTGGAAATCCGACTTCATCATTGCATTCACCACCCCAAATTAGCTAGGGGTGAAGTTTTGGATGCATTTGGAAGTCGTTGGAGTTTCGTCGAATAATTTAATATTATTTAAATACCCTGAAAAATGAAATAAATAAATACTCGTCAAATCAAAAATCTGATTGTGCCATTGCGTTCCTCACCCCTCAATTAGCTAGGGGTCATTTATTGGGAACTTTTGGGATGCAATTAATCGACTAATTTTAATTAATAAAACAGGTTAAGAAGATTTAAATAATAATTTAATATTAAGTACTTAACGGACTCCGTTAATTCTCCTAACGCTCCATTCCATTTTCCTCATGCCGTTAGCACGCCGTTTAGCTATTCTGAGCCGTCTGATCGGATCTCAGAGCGAGATCAGACGGCTCAGGTGCAGTCTTCTTCGTTGCTCAGCGCATGTCGCGTTGAGCTCTCGCTCGCCTCCTCCTGCACGCACATAGCCTCCTTGAACCACTCAAGTGGCATGCCACCGCCCAAGAGCCCCTCAAGTCCATTAAATCTTCATTTTTCTGTTCGAAATTGAGTGGGTTTTTACCGTTCGTGGTGGGTTGATCATTCACCTTTCGAATATCTGCGTTTTTATTTTGTGTAAACCGTCCATATTGGCCGAGCTAGGGTTAGATCTTACAGATGATTTAGGATGCTTCAATGTTTGATTCAACTGTGTTAGTGTAGCTCTCGGGTTGCTCTTTCCATTGAGCTACGAGTCGAGCCATGGGATCATCGGATGGTGCCTTAACTGTCGAGCCCTAATCCTTCATGTCACAGGTGCTTGGCGAAGAAGGCAAAGCTGGGGTTGGGTCCGGCCGGGTCGACCCGGGCCCGACCCACACGATTTTTATAACAGCATAGTGGAAGGATTGGTGGGGCCCGCAACCGTGCAGTCGGGTCAGCAGGTGGGGTCCATCAGCGCCATCGCAGCCAAAGAATTCTCGACACGTGTCCTAGGTCCTCACCTTTCGGATGAATGACACGTGTCCTGAAGGAAATTTTAATCATACAGATGGATGCCACGTAGCCTTTCTGCGGGACCCGATGAATTTGGGAATTTATAATTAAACAGATTTAGAATTAATTAACTTAATTCAAGAAAATGCAAAACTTTAATCCCTCATAAATATTAATCCATAAGTCCAAATAATTTAAAATTATATACCATTTTAATCAGCAAAAATAGAGGAATAATATGAACCTGTCAAATCTCAATTTAGATCAATATTTAACATAGTGACATTTATGATCCCTAAATTGAATCCTTATTATCACAAAACTTTTACTAGTCATAACTTTGCACACACTTACCCAAATATACCCAATATTGGTCTCAAAGTGATCAGAAAACCCTATGGAATAACATAGTAGTATTTATTTTTCTGTTTGGATTAATTTGAGACTAATCACATTTAGGACCTAACCCTAATTAGGTCAAATAACCCTAGATCTTTAATTGACCATAAGTTGGTCAATTAAACTTTAAATTAGATGATCCAAATATCAATTTAGATTAGAAAATCCTAATTTACATTAATCTGTAAAAATATTTTAGATCCAACGGTTAGATTTGCTAATCAACCTTAATTATCATAAAACTTGATTAGTGAATATTAGCAAATCTAATATCCAAATTGAACAATTTAAGTTGTAGAGAACTTTTAAAGTACATTAGGACCTAATGGTATGGTTGGATTAGTGATTTGGTGATTAATTTTACTAATCACTCACTAATCACCCTAAACCTTAATTAGGCCATAACTTAGCCAATTATAGTCCAAATTGAGCCTACCACTAGTCATTGTGATCAGTAGATCATTTGTGATCTATAGCCATTGATTTTACTCAATTTGAATACCAATTGACAAAGTTAGGATTTTTGACCCTTAATTAAGGAACCCTTAATTACTCTTTTAACCCCTTAGCTTGTATTGGCCATAACTTGGCCAATACTTATCAGAATTCAATAATTTTAGGTTTTATGGAAACCTTAGACAGTAAATAATAAATTTGTGAGATATGGGTTTTAAACCTTAGAGCCTTAGATGAACCTTTGGATTAAGTGATTAAACCCCATATTTGGAGTTTAATTCTTAATCCTTCCATCTTGATTTGATCAATCAAGATGGGTTGGGGTTATGATAAAACAATAAAATAGGATGTTTGATTTATTATTTAACTTGTTTAGTCGACATTAATTTAATAAGATTAGAACCTGATCAGTTCGAATTATTTTCTAACTTGTAAGGTCGTGAATCTGAGTTACACTCGATAGTAGGACTTGGAGATTCTAAACTTGTGTAACTTAGAGTGGATAGAGCGATTAAATTAGATAACAAATGGATATCACCTGTGTTCTAGTAGAGTCTCTTGCTCACTTTGACTTAGATGCTTTGCTTACCTTATTTTGAGCCTTCTACCTTGTTTACATGTATTAGACATAGACATTTGAAAAGTGATTCATGTCACCTTGTTTTGCATAATAACATTTGCATATGTCATCATCATTGTTAAGTTTAACATTTGATTATTAGAATATAGCCTAATTAGTATGTCTTTTTCCTGTACCTAGACTTTAGTACAGGCCAGACCTAGACCTATGTCAGGTTAGGGTGGTATATGTCTGTCTAAAGTGAGTCTAACCAAGTCCTAAGCCTAAAAATTGGCTAGAATGGTATACGTTAGACTATAAACTTCATGCCTTACATCCTTTTATACCCTTTGCTGGCATTACTAATTTAGGTACATTTCTACTTTAAATTATTTATCTTATTTCAGTCTATACTTACTGTTTTAGTTTATATTTCAGTACTTTCTTACTTGCTGGTCTTCAGCATTTACTAGCTTTACTTGTTCTTATAGAATGCTAGTTTTGCTTCTTGTTTATATCTTTAGAATGCTAATTTTGCTTCTTGTTTATATTTATAGGATGCTAGTTCACTTTTAGTCACTTAAATTATTCATTTACTTTTATGTCAATTAGCATAGTCTTGGATTGATCATAAGTATATTTAGGGTGTATTTTATTTATAGTCACTTGTTTTATACTTACTTGACCTTGTTGCAGTTGCTTTGAAGGAGGTATGTGCTTACTTCCTAGTTGCTAAGTTATAAACTAGTTGTTTATAACTTTAACTGTTTATTTCTTACGAATTCTTGCACCTACTTATATGTTTTATGCTTACTTGTTTATGGTGATGACTAATGAACTTAATAATTTGATTACCTTAAAATATGCTTAGACATTTTGTCTAACTAGATTTTTCTTTTGTTGGCTGGGGCCCTATCATTGTGAAACAGACAATGGTAAATTTCGAGCTATTTAGGTTAGAGCCATCTGGAGATCTTCCTGTGGAGGAAGAGCGTGTACCTGAAGACTCTTAGTTTCCTTTCTGTATTTGTGAGGGTGAGTGTTTTATTTCATCTCTTTTAAAACTATTTAAATATTGTAATAATACAAGGATTTACTTTATTTTCAGTACTTTACTTATTCTGGACTATTTTATTTATATGATGGATGGATGTTTGTACTTATGCTTTCGCACTCTACTTATCTTTATTTTCATTTAGTGATAATATCTTTTGAGAAATGATAAAGTCCTTGATTATAATGGGTTAATATTAGTCACTAACCTATTCATAAGCATGAGCATTATCGTTCAGATGACCCCTCCACTATAATCATGTTAACTTAAGAGTTAACAGGACCACGGTGGGGTGGGACATCACATTTCATCCCCTTATCTTTGTGCACATTGATAAGTACAGTTAAGCAAACTAAGTGATTTATGTTACCTTTCTTAGAACATACTCAAAGTGATATAATAATTAAGGTATTGAATATCTTAGTTTGAGAGAATAAAACTGTAAAAGGGTTTTGTCCCCTTATCTTTGTGCGTATTGATAAGTGCAGTTAAGCAAACTAAGAAATTCAAGTTTACCTTTTTAAATAGTTACTTCATATGTACATGTACTCTACACATATGATAATTTAGGAATATATGAATTGTGGTAGATTCTGAACTCAGCATATATAAGCATGAGTGCTTGTTAGGATGATTATGAGGATCAAAAATTATGTTAAATGATTGTTTTCTTGAAATGGACTTTTGTTTCTCAATGATTTTAAGAATCATGTTGAATTGAAATCATTTTCATAATTGTATAAGCATAAGTATGAAAGCATTATGAAATACGGGATGTAGCATGCATCAATGTTGGTAAGACCTGCAGGATGCAGCATGCATCATGGATATTAGGATTTTTTAGAGTGCATGAGGCACCAAATGCATATTGACAGTATAAATCAGTGGCATAATCAGATGCATATTCAGTGACATACAACATAATCTTATTTCAGCTTTTATTCAATTTCAACTTCTATACTATTTTTTATTTCCAGTATTTAGTATTTCAGCTACTGTTTTATTCTAATTTCAGTTTTATACAATTTCACACTTTCCAACTATTTTAGTGCTTTCTTATATTTTCATACTTTTCAACTATTTTAGTGCTTTCCTACAGTTTGTTTAAATTGATGAGATGTTAAACCTTAGAAAATTATATATGCTTATAATAGTTTTCGATGTGTTAGACTCAATATTCTGACACGTGGTACTTTTGGGATCCATCAATTTGCTAGATTTAGAGTAACCTATGAAGATAGTTTAAGAGGCATCACATGAGATCCAGAAGGAGTTTGTTGAGCACTAGAGGACTCTACATCAACATTTATTTTTTTTGCATTAGCTTACCTTCAATTCAGTCACTTGACTTTTTACTGCATTTTCATTCAAGTAAACTGTTTGCAATAACTCTGAATGTATTCTCTTTTCTTTTTTGAGATAAATGCTTCTTACATAGCTCTGTGATTAATATTTTTGGATATATGCTTTAGCTTATACACTCTATGTTTACTACTACTTATACTTAGTATTATGATGTGATCAACATACTAGAAATGTTGTTATACTTATATATATTGGATTCCTCATATTCCACTCATAATATAATGTATATACTATATTGTCTAATACATAAGATAAGGTTTTACACTTTTATTAAGGATTAGTCCAATAACTCATTATTCAGCAATTATTTGGGGAGATTCAGCAATCTTTCTTGAGTAGCGCACCGTTCCACCACCAATTATTTGGTAATTTAACTCCTTTGCGCGCGGCGACGAGATAGGGCACTGCATGTAAGCTTAGGTTACATGTTGTATGTACCTTTGTTAAGTTAAATCATTGAGGTAGGGTGACTTATTTGAGATATTTTGAGGTAGAATTATTGATTCACCACATGAACCTTGATAGTTGAATCCATTTCTTGTAGTAGAAATAACACAGTGGAAGTTAGATTGAACTTACATTTTGTGGTAGTAAATCTAAATGAAGATTTAGGTTATTTTATCTTACAGTTTAGTGTTAATAAGTAACATCTAACTAAGCCTCTTATAGCTTTGAAGATCCTTGAATATTAAATAGCTTGCTTAGAACTTAACCTAGTGATAATATTAGTATTATCATATGGGAATGAAGTGCATATCTATAACCTAACTCTGATTTCTTTTAAATTAAGGAATTGGTTAATTTTTCCTATAAGGAATTGTAGAGTTACTATCTTATCTTAAGTGTTCAGATAAGCACAAATCATGTCAGGAAAGATATCCAAATTTTAATGTATGTTATGAGTTAGAATTTGGACACCTTAGTTTGGGTACAAATTATAAGAAGATGTATATCTCCTATTCCTATGCATGGGGATAAGTGTAATCAAACAACCTTAGTGTTTAATTCATCTTTCTTAAAATATGCTAGTTATATGTATGTACTCTTAACATATAATAAATTAGGTTAATTTTGCGACATGATCATTGAACCCATTGAATAAAATGTGATTAAGATTTAAAATGTGTATAATTAGATGATTTTTATGAATAAGATTTTTGAATAATGTATCATCTAGATTAATATGCATATTAGAATGTGATAAGATAAAAATTTAGACAATTAAGGAATATATTTACTGTTATCTGGATTTGATCCTTACTTCTTTGAATCTTGGCATAACATGAATCACATAAGCATAATATATTATTAGCAGTGTGATATATGACACACCTAGTTTTTGTTAGTGGTGTAATTCTGAGCACACATAGGATCTGTGGGATGCAGTCTGATATCAAGGTTATGCATACATATGGCATATTATGTAGCATACTCAGATGCATATACAGTTGGCATACATTACAATTCAATTTTATATTTTATTTAATTTATAGTCTTACTCTTAGTTATTTATTTATAACATATTTGTTATATTTCTATTATTATTCAATTTTAGTAGTTTGATTTACAGTTATAGATTTATTTTCAGTCTATGTAGTTCTAATTTTTGTTTGACTATCTTTTATGTTGCTATTTTTGATATTGAATAATATCTCTCTAATGATAAGAAATTTTATAGTGAGCCTAAAATGTACTTAAGCTTATTGACTAACATAAAATTTCTCTTTTTTTGGCTAGGGCCCTAGTATGTGAAACCTGGCTAGGGCCCTAGCAGAGTGTATTGGGTACCAAAGTAGCAACTTAGATGTGTGGAGTCTCGAAGGTGCAATTTTTTTTTTTACTAAAAATACATAGTATTTTTTAACTATCACAAATCTCTTTCTTGTCATCCTTAAGTACAAGGTTTTCATCTCCCAAAAATTTCAATGTACTTAATTCATCCTCCTCTTGAATAGTATTGATTAAGTTTATTAAATTCCAACAAGTGGTACTATACTATAGTCTCTATACTATTGTGATCTAATTATCTAATAGAGTAAAGATATTATTCATTGGCGCTATTTGGGAATGAGAGTGTGAACACCAATGATGTGTGCATCTTACACTTAACCAATGTTTTTCGATGGAATTGGATTTAACTCTTAGAAAATGAAAATGATAAACTTGTTTTAATCTATTTAAGTATTATACACTAGGTTATCATGCTAAACCTTGAATTCACACTAAAATCGCCATATTATTTTGTGCTATTTCATATTATAACAAATTTATTTTAATTTATATTTGTTATGTTTTGTTTCCCTTTTAGTTTTCCTGGTATTCAAAGGAAATTCGATAATTTTTACCCATTTTCTCATCCAAAAGGGCAGCTAGACTTATTACAGCACTTCAACAATATCATAAGAAACATGTGCACTCAGGCGCGATAGAGATAAAATCTTACGTGCCCAAGCGTGGTAGAGACAGATATCTGCACGCTTATGCATGCCCATGCGTGACAGTGACAGAGACCTGCATGCTCAAGTGCACATAGACGCCAACCAGACAGAGACATGTGCTCTCAAGTGCACTCAAGCACGCCCAAGTGCCGATGCAATAGAGACACATGTGATCAAGCGCCCATTTGACAGAAACCAGGGAGCACAAGTGCGCCCATGCGTCCAATGGATTAGAATGCAAACTGCCAATTTGATATAAAGGAAATGAGGTGACTCTTGGCCGCTCATGGGCAGTTTTTGGGTGGTTTTAAAGGTAAAATGAAAGAGGATGAAATGAGGATCAATTAGGGTTCCAAAGAAAATAATTTTTAGTCACCACATGGAGAAACCCTAAAGCTGCCTTTGAATAACTAAAGGAAGAAGAAGAAGATAGAAAAGGCAGAGAGAACCCATAGGGATGTTGCTTCAGTAACTTCTTCACTACTTTATTCTGTCATTTCTTATTTTATTTCATTGTAAAATTATGATGCTTTTGAGAATCCAAGATCAAAGCAAAAGTTCAGATCAAAAATTTAAGTGCACTTGACATACAAGTAACACAAAATCATTGATCAGAACAAAAGCCTAGACTAAGGATTTTTGTGCACTTAGCATTTATTGTTTTATGTGTTCCATATCTCAAGCGGTTCACGTTTTGACGTAAGGTGAGACTGAATAAAGGATTTCCTGAGTAGATAGATCTACATGCTCTCCTTCGAACGTAAAGATGTCTATGTGCATGTGAGAATAGAGATTGAACTCAAGTTCCATTTGCACTAGACAGAGAATGTCGATGGAACTTAATGAAGCCACAATTTAGACACTAAGGTCGGAAATCAAGAGGTCTTGTGCGAGATCAACTTAAGACGACCTTAGGGTTTAGTGGTGAGTGACCCATGTGAGTGAGAGATCACTAGTGGGCTTAACTATTCGTAGCCCTTTGAAATATAAGCTTAACTTTCTCATTAGAAAAATAAAATTAAATTCAACAAGAACTAAAAATGTTAAATTATAGTTGATCATCCTAGCTCTCTCCAATCTTTAAAATATTTTCATCGGCTTTGGGTTTGCACATAAACACATTCCCATAGAGCATTTATAATGTCAAATAATTATTCTACATGGTCCATGAAAGTACTAGTAGATACCAGAGCTTTTAAGGGTATTCTGATAATCAAAGAAGAATCTTCAAGATCCATCTAAATTTATGATTTATATATGTAGTTATTGGAGCTCAATCACTTAGGTTTCATCATCAAATGTTATATGAATATAAAAATATTTCAATTTGGTAGGAATTAAAATGGAAAAATAATTAAATGTGATTTTATGATTTTCATTTTACTAAGTGTACTATTTTGGCTTAGTTATATTTTTATTCAATCATTCTCTCTTTGATTTGATATCTTAGTTTCATATGACTTTTAGGTTTTGAAAATTGCTAAGTTCTATTTTTTTCTATTATTCTGTGATTCCAGTTACATGAAATGTGGCTCAAACACTATTATACTAATATAGCTAATCTAGCTTTAACCACTCATATCCTAGCATTCTCATATCCTAGCATTCTATCAGGGTTCATATATTAATGTGGTAGGAGCATATAAAAACACAATTTTTCATATTCATTTCAATATTTTAAAATATCATAATAATAAAAAAATTTATTCATAATATAGTTAATTATTATTTTATTAATTTTATAGTACACATTAAGAAAAAATATAACACCAAAAATAATTTATCATGTGTTTGTATATATATATTGGCTTTAGTTTTTTTCTTTTGTACCCTATTCTTTTTTAGAGTTGAAAACCAACTTAGTTTTATAATATTATTATTATCATTATTATTAATAAAAATAAAGAGAAAGAAAAAATAAACTAAAATAAATAAAAAATCCTTTTCTTATTACTCATACTTACATACTAGAATGTTTGGGTTGGTGGCCAAGGACGGGGAGCGGCGGTCGGAGGTGAGGCGGTGGGAGGAGAAACTGGTGGTGGCCGGCGAAGAAAGAGAGGAGGGGAGAGGATAATCTAAAATTTTAGGTGGGAAGAATGAGGGGGAGGTAAGGGGTATTTATAAAATAGTGAGATTTTTATTAAATTAGGTGTGAATTTGGATATTTGGCTTTCAACTCTCTCTTCTATGGCTTAACCCTTTTGAGTTACGTGTATTTGGATGAATAGTAAAATAATTTATTTTGAAAAAATGAATAGTAATTTTTATTAAATTTTTTTTTATTTAAAAATTTGTACATTATTCAATTATTTTATTTCTAAAATTAATGAAACTTGACTATGATGTGTATATCGATGAGATAGCACATCTGCGCTGAAAGGCCACTCCATTGAGACGAACACATTTGCATAGTAGATTTGTGGCTCACTCAAAGCCACTCAAAGGCATGCAATTGTCTTGTGACCCACTCCAAGGTCACTCCAATATGCTCAAGGCTTCACCATCAACTCTAGTTCCCGCTCACTTTAATGCTCCTTACTATGTCTTGGGTTGCACTCGATGCTTTACAACCCGACAAATGTCCCAAAAATGAGGCCTTGAGTGTTCCATCGCAGGAGAAGGTCCAACATCAGAGGCTTTAACTCTGAAGGAGAGACGAATAGAGCAGCAAGAAGAAGAATGATTGTATCAGTATTTCTTCAATAGTAAGCATGGTCTTGGCGTCCATAATTTAGAAGGAAATCCTAAGACTCAAAGCATTATCAATTACAAAGAGCATTTAAGCATTTCACATGCTCAAAGAGGGGGCCGGTATGGAGTGATTTAATGGCTATCAGCCTTACCCGTTCAAAATCACATGTCTTTCCTTTCTCACACTGTGTAGTATAAAGAGATCATAAATGTCAGCTGTGGCAACATGGAGAATCCGCAAAATCAGGTAAAAGTACACCAATTATCTGTATTTGAAAAGCAATGTTTATTCAAAGTAAGACTTTGGATATATGACTTTGAATAATTGTTAAATGGTTCAAATATATATATATATATATATATATAATTTTTTTTTATTTTTTTTGGAAAATGCCATCTCGGCCTGAATTATCATTTCATCAACAAAATTTTACAAAATGAACTGGGACCTGATTACAACCAACTTCAGGTACCCAAACCCGCCGGTAAAATCGACTACCACCTACCAAACAAATGCGCTTCCGATCAAGGTTAGCTATTAGCTTGTAGCAGCCAAAATCTGAAGCAAATCAAAACTCAGAGCAAAGAACCAGTCCAAACAAAAAACCAGCGTCAAAATTTCAGCGTCACTTCCTCGCTTTAGAAGTCCGAAAAGATCAACACCGATAGGATCCAAGCGACAAACCAGAGTGATCCTACAACGGAGAGAACAGTAAGGCAACCACCAGGTAGAGCTTCGAGGAGGAGAATAATGAGCACTAGCATAACATAACTGAGCCAGAAGGAGCACGGCAGGTCGAACAACAGAGAATCGAGACGGGCTGAAGCCACCGCTTCACAGAAGTGGGCGAGTTTCCCCACAGGCAAACTAAAAGGACACCAATGAAAATTTTCCACAGAAAAAGATGAAAGAGTAGCCTACCAGGGTCTGAAGAGAGGACAATCGAAACTTGTAGTTTGAAGCGCAGCCAACAAGCCATCGTGTAAATACTACGAAAGAACACCAGACAGACAAGTCGTTTGGGAATGCTTAAATAGCCGAAGAAGCAGAAGCTGAAGCGACAGAAAAGAAGAAATAGATCCTTCTAAATAGCGCCAACTGATAGGGACATGACGGGTCACCAATCAATCACGGCATCCCCAGAAGGCATCATGAGGCATCGCAGGGATCAAGAAGAACAAAACTGTAGCTTCCGGAACCTGTGAAGACCAACCGCAAAAGAGAGAGCCGTGGAGCCCCCAAAGAGTCCCCAGAGGAGAGATCCTGAGAAGCCTTTTGGTTGCATTCAATCCTCCAAAAAAGGCCAGTCAGGATGCAAGTCGCATGGGAGACCCAAGAGAGAATCCACCCCACAAGAGTTAGGGGGAAGAACACCACCAAACATCTGTGCGACTAAGACACTTCCACCACACGAACTTAACCGGGAAAAGCAACTGAAAATCATTCAAAAAATGCAAAATCTGGAGAAGGGAATTGTTGTTGCAAACCAACACTAAATTATTTAATTTGCCAGAGAGGAACAATAAATCAGACAAAACCAACCAAGGAATCATCCAAATCATAGCACCAGAGGATCGAATAAGCCACTGGCCCGAATGGTCCATCCATAAAACTTTGGAAATCCAAGCCCTTCCAGAGTTAAGCATGGTAAAGTAAATGAAAAGGGAGGAGTGCTCATCCAGCGGCTTACTCAGAGAGCCCTTGGACTGAGTTGGGGAAAAAGAAGCCACACTATCAAATAAAGCAGAGAAGTTATCATTAATAGGTAAGAAGCCGGAAGAGATAGCCATCTGAATATATTTGCCAATGGCAAAAATAGACTTCAGAATTGAGACAAGGTAATTGTTCCACCGAAATTGATTCTTAACTTGCCATAACTGCCAAAGAATCTGGCAGGCCAGAGAAAAAGAGAAGGGGTCGTCATTACTAATTTAAATATCAGCTCTAAGATGTTTCTCATACTTAAAATTTCATCCAACTTCAGGAAGGAGGCGAATCTTTCCAAATGCTCGAAGTATAATTGCAATCCCTGAAAAGGTGGGACATGGATTCCTCAGCCTGGCAGTGGGCACATTTAGAGGCGAGGGAGATCCCTCTTTCTTTCAGAATGTCATCCACTGAGATGACTTTCTTAGTAACTCTCCAAACAAAAAATGACAAAGCAAGGGTGGGGAGTTTAAACCAGGACCGGGGGGAAGAAGGTCCAGAAATGTGTAGAAGATTTCGTGCCGATTTTACTGCTAATCGAACCTTGGTGCAAATGACCACTTGAAGCTTGTCTCTAGATTGAGAGTTAATGGAAATAGATTCTTTGAGTTTGAGGATCCAATCATCACTAATTCCTACAATTCTTAGTTTGTCCTCTATCCAACAATCTCCAGCCTAGAAATCAGCCACACAAGCTAGGGGAGATCCCCTAACTGGAAAAAAGAAGCTAATGGGCCCTCATCACACCACCTGTCAAACTAGAAAAAGATATATCCCTTCCCCAGCTTCCAGAGAATCTTAGCCTCAGCTAAGTCTTTGATTTTTAGAAGATTTTTCCAGCCAATAGAATCATTTTGCTTCCAGTTTCTATTAGATAGATGTAACGCTTTTCCATACTTGCTTGTCATGAACGAAGCCCAGCTACCAATCCCTTTTCTCAACATCCACCAGTCTCGAATTTGGAAGGCAAAGGATGTGAGATTAAACGGGAGAAAGCCCAGACCTCCATCAACTTTTGGACAAGACAACTTCCTCCTAGAAGACCAACGAATAGCTTTTATAGCCCCAAAGTCTCCCCAAAGGAAACTGTTACAAAGTTTGTATGCCTTTTTAATGAAATTTACAAGGGGCTTAAACACTGCCAGAAAGTGATTTGGAAGTGAGCTAATAACTGATTGAAGTAACGCAATCCGACCACCAAAAGATAGACATTTAGATGCCCAGCCATTAATTTTTATGGACATTTGGTCCAAGAGGGGCTGGAAAAGAGAGCCAGCCACTCTACCTTTCGACAACGGGAGTCCCAAGTAAACAATAGGGAGAGAAGTCCTGGAGAGACCCGATATCCGTAGGATCTCAGTTCTTCTATTTAAGGCTACATGCTTCCTGAAGATCACATTCGACTTACTCATATTGACCTTCATCCCAGAAACAATCATCATGTGTTCCAATATTTGTAAGAGAACAGTAAATGTATGTATATATATATATCTATATATCACAATTGAACGCAATTTACACAATTTAAATAAAATAATAGAAAGATAGATAATATTTTTCTTAAAGTGATGTATATCTAAAAATAAATATACAAGTGATGTATATTTAATTAAAAATATGAAATATATATATATATATATATATATATATATGTATATAATTAGATATTTTTCTTCATTACATAAAGCTTTTTCTCTTAAACTTTGGTAAAACTTTAGAACATCAAAGACAATATGGTCAGACTCCATAACTTGGAAGCGAATGCTCTCTTCCCCTGACATTATTGAAGACTCAATCAATTGAGATATGCTCTTGATCATTCCATCTCATTTTGGTATTACTGCAGGAATGAAAAAGAGATTATAGCTCACTGCAGCAGTTATATTATTCATCCAAAGCTAATCTTAGCCGATGTTTTTGATGCAAAATTGGATGGAACTAGGACCTTCTCATAAACATGCTCCATATGGAAGTGATTGACAGGATTATAAACACTTTCCTAAACTTGAAAATATCAATATGGCCAACTCTAAATTTTGCATCAACAATAAGATTAACTTATCTTGCCTTTGGCAAATTTGTAGAATGCAAAGACCTCTGACTTTTCCTATTTGGCTTTGGAATAAGCATATTCCAAACATTATAAGTATCTTCTTTTGGAGAGTTTATGTAACAGCTCAAACTCTTAAGCATCAATGTATTGTTCACTTTGATCTGAAAGGCTTCACGATTTTACCCTCAGAAGATAACTTTCTAGCAAGTCACCCATTCTGTGAGTGCTCCCACCTGAGCACGCTTAACTTTGAAGTTCTTATTAGGAACTTCACCGTTATCTGAAAAGACACCTCAATGTTTAAGTGTTTCACTTATTACTACTTAAGTGGGTCTTTATAATCAACCCAGCTTAAGTAACTGACGTCCTCATCAGTATCCACACACAGATCCAATAACCATCCATTTGGTAGATAGGATTAGAGGTGACCCCTATATTCTCAAGAAGTACTTACAATCATGTAACACCTTAATCATTATAAGTTCAAGAGATTACTCACATGAAATGGTACTTTACCATATATGACACTTAACTCCTATTTGACACCCTATGGTCTGCTCTGATACTATTTATAATAGCCCAAACTCTTAAGCACCAATGTATTGTCCACTTTGGACTAAAAAGCCTAACAATTTTGGCCAACTCTAAATTTTGCATCAACAATAAGATTAACTTATCTTGCCTTTGGCAAATTTGTAGAATGCAAAGACCTCTGACTTTTCCTATTTGGCTTTGGAATAAGCATATTCCAAACATTATAAGTATCTTCTTTTGGAGAGTTTATGTAACAGCTCAAACTCTTAAGCATCAATGTATTGTTCACTTTGATCTGAAAGGCTTCACGATTTTACCCTCAGAAGATAACTTTCTAGCAAGTCACCCATTCTGTGAGTGCTCCCACCTGAGCACGCTTAACTTTGAAGTTCTTATTAGGAACTTCACCGTTATCTGAAAAGACACCTCAATGTTTAAGTGTTTCACTTATTACTACTTAAGTGGGTCTTTATAATCAACCCAGCTTAAGTAACTGACGTCCTCATCAGTATCCACACACAGATCCAATAACCATCCATTTGGTAGATAGGATTAGAGGTGACCCCTATATTCTCAAGAAGTACTTACAATCATGTAACACCTTAATCATTATAAGTTCAAGAGATTACTCACATGAAATGGTACTTTACCATATATGACACTTAACTCCTATTTGACACCCTATGGTCTGCTCTGATACTATTTATAATAGCCCAAACTCTTAAGCACCAATGTATTGTCCACTTTGGACTAAAAAGCCTAACAATTTTGCCATTATAAGATAACTTCCCAGCAGGTCACCCATCATGAGAGTGCTCCCACATGAGCACGCTTAACTTTGGAGCACTTATCATGAACTCCACCGTTAGCTGAAAAGACGCCTCGATGTTTAAGAGTTTCACTTATTATTACATAAATGAGTCTTTACACTTTATAATAACTTCATTAGTGTTGACATCAATTTACAAACTAAAGGTTATAATATGGCTTCCAAATGCCATTGCTGTGCTGACAATATTGAAACAATGAATCATATTTTTCGTACAAATCCTGTTAGTAAAAACATTTGGATTTCTCTAAATATCCATCCCAATGCCGCCTCTACTCTTGATGAAATTAATGATATTTTTGAACGTTGGCCCTCTCATAAGAAAAAACTTCATATTAGTCAACTTGTTGACATTTACATTTTATGGAATATTTGAGATGCATGCAATAAAGCAAAATACTCCTATTCCTTCCAAGCTAGAAGAATTATAGACAATGCCAAAAATGATGCCCTCATGATTATAAACAATTATAGTGGCAAGAGCTTCAGCTGGTATAGATTAAATACTTCTTATACTAATCATGTTCTTTCATTATACTGATATGGGGAATGATGGTTTCCTATTGTGTATTGTTTGGGCTGTACTCCTCATTTTTGTCACTACTATTTTTGGCTGCTTGATATTGATCTGGCTCCTATTGCTACCGATTTGTGTCTTGGTTGTCTGAGTAGGTGGCTAGTTCCTTTTGTTTGTGATTTAGGTTATGGCTGGCTATTTTGGGTTTATGCTTAGGCAGTTTTTGTGGTTGGAGGTTTGGTTGTGGATGGGTAGCTTTGTCACTGCATTTTATATGTTACTGCAGGTATTTGGTTTTGGCTGGTGGCATTCTTGTGACTCTGCTACTCATCTTATTATGGTGTTTTATGTTATCCTTTCTATATTGATTGTTGGATATTATTGTGCCTGAACTGCTAATTTCTGCGGTTTGGTTTTGGCCCTGTCAATTATGATGTCTTTTAGGCTGCCGACCCCTCTTCT
The DNA here is from genome assembly GCA_016760335.1 of Gastrodia elata. Lineage (NCBI taxonomy): Eukaryota > Viridiplantae > Streptophyta > Magnoliopsida > Asparagales > Orchidaceae > Gastrodia > Gastrodia elata. The sequence continues at coordinate 10,168,166 of CM028682.1, read as the reverse complement.
TTTGAGGCATTGCTGGGCAAACTACCTAGATGAGGCCGTCGTCCTGTCCTTATTGCAAGAAGAAAGATGAATTTTTTCTTGCATTTTTTCATGAAGGTGCCTGACCAATTGGAGACCGTCTTTCTGTATCAAGTTTGTTCTTCTGGATATGATAATCTTGATGACTGCTATCTGCTTTGGTTGTTGTTGGCTTCCAGTTCAGTTTTATGTTTTGCCCTTTGATCATATTTTCTTGTTATATTTATTCTGATTTGATGTTGGTGCATTTTTGCTATGTTTTTTTTGTGTTTGGAGATCTTTTAGAATATATCTTTGGTCTCTGTTCTTGGGGATGGCTTCAAGTTTTAGTTTTTCTAGATTTCTGTAGCATCTTAGCCCTAGTCCTGTATCCGTGTTTTTGATGGATTAAAAACTTGCCGAAGATGTTCTTTTGCTTTATATTTATTTATATATATATATATATATATATATATATATATATATATATATACATATATATATATCTTCATGTAGTTGCTTTAGTTTATTGTTCCAAACGGCAAACCCTCTCAAGTAACAAATGAACTTTTAGGCCTAAATCAAAGAATATTTGTAAATGAGCCTATAGAGCCTAAATAAAAAAATTATGATTAGTCTCAGAAAAGTTCAAACAATACGACAAATAAGCTTTTTTTAATCACTGTAATTTTATTGAAAATAAGAATTTGAGGTCATTATGCTCATATTATATACACCATCAATTAATTAATTATTAGCTTGTCAATGAGAGAACAAATAAACAAATAAGTAGCATAAAGTGTATTTGACATTGAATTAGAAGTAAACAAAATAAGAGAAAAATTTTGGAAGACTCAAATAATATTTTTGGAGCCTACATTTATTGTATAATATTATAAATAAAGATCAAGAACATAATTCTTAAACATTGTATAATCATAATCATTATAGCACTTTACTCTCTAATATATAAATACATCCAAACACTTTGCAATTTCCTCTGCAGGAGCCATCAAGGTCCCCGAACTCAACTCTAGAGTTGTCAATTTCTTCGATCATGCTTGTTCACGGTAAAACCCACCTCCTACGCCCCTCTTACCTCCTCTTGGATCAGCTATGTCTTTGCGGAATGCTTTATTTCCAGGGTTCCAAAACTCGAATCAAAACATCAAAATTGCAGGCACATCATGTTTCAAGTATACAATTGAGTTTGACAATGGTGAGCTTTTAGCTGGCTCAAAGATTATGAATCTTTTCTAATAGACTTCGCTCAAGGGAAACAGCCCTCATGTGCGGCTCTCCTGGTGTCGATGTAAAATAACTCATTTTCACTTTTTCTTCTCTATTTATGAATGAGGAAGAGATATTCTAGTTCTTAAAGAGGCCCATGGAAAATTTTCATATCTCTATTTCTTGTGCGACCATAAGACCCTAAGTTTGTGTCGATATATATATATATATATATATATAAAGACAAAAAGCCTGTCCAAGCAATATTATCAAAAAACAGTCGAACAAAATTATCAGTAGAAAAAGGAAAAAACAAACAACGCTCGACATCCTCGGGAACAGCAAAATCGCGAGAGCTCTAACAGGATCACGACACTTAGAGTCGCTGTTGGATGGAAACTAGTACAAACTTGCCAATTAATCCAAACAAGAACTGCACTTGGACATTCATCAGGATCATCAAGCAACACAAGCATATTCCATTCAAGCCAAATGATCTGGCAGTACCACTCCAGGAACATCCAGTACCACTCCAGGAGCATAATCGACAGCAAAACAAAGCAGAAAAGAGCAGGAACATAAAATATAAAAGATTGGAAATCTTTCCTCATATATGCATATGTGTGTGTGTGTGTGTGCACGTGATTGGAGATTGAGCGATTTTTAGGCGATTTTTAGGGTTTTCTGGCGATTCTCTGGAGATTTTGCGTCCCCCCCGCTCGGCTCCATGGCCGGAGGCCTCTGGCCATCCTGCATCACCCTTGTCGGCCTAGTGCCACCCAGTGACACCCTTCCCTTTCCTCTCTTTGTCTGTGCATTTTGTTTTCTTTCTTTTTTGTTTTATTAATATGCGATGGTAATGGACCCTTCGGTCAGATCCTTCCGTGATATTGTTGTGAACCCCTCTCTCCCCCTATCCAAAGAAATCAGCTCCTTCAATGGAGGTCCAGCCCCTTTTTTTTTTTTTTAATGAGGAAGTTTTGAAACTTACTAACCCTCATTCCCTTACCTTGGTCCGCGAATTTGCTAGAAACAAACCCAGTTTCAGCTCTATTTTAGGTTTCATTGCTGGGCTGAAACATCTCGCTCCAGTAAACATAAGACCCTTTCATTCGCACCATGTTCTTTTCTCCTTCCAATCGGATTTAGACTATGCTCGTGTTTTTTCAAAAGGTCCCTATGACCTAAAAGGAAACCCTATGCGATTTTGCAAATGGGATCTTTTTGCTGATGTAAGACATGATGTTCCCATTGTCCTAATTTGGGTTAATTTTCCTGGACTCCGCCTCCACTTTACTGTAAAAGAAATCTTTTTAATATTGGGAGGGCAATTGGAAAACCGCTGCAACTTGATCGAAACACTGCCCTTGGCCATAATATAGCTGCTCCTAGAATCCTAATTGAAATAAACATAGCTTCCCCTCCGCCAAGCTCCATTTGGTAGGGTTCAAAAGAAAAAGGTTATGCCCAGGAAATTCAGTATGAAAATATGCCTCTTTACTGTATTTGGTGCTACACTTTAGGGCACAATACAGATTCTTGCACTTTCAGAGGTCATAATTCCCCTTGTCCTTCTGCTGGGAAAAACATTACTAAGCCTTATCTAAATAATGAGTTACAACCCCTTTTTATAGAAGACAGCCAAAATCTTGAGATCATCTTACAAAACCAAATTGCCTCGGAACATATTGACAATGTCTAACGTCTAGACATTGGCCCACTGGCCCTTCAACCTTTATTCATTAAAGACAATGTTAATCTAGATATTCTTGAGCAAAATAACCGTCTGACCCAGGGCAATATGCATGCTAGAATTGTCTCTGGTTCTGCTGATTTGAATGTTGAAAATGAGGCTGAAATTGCTCCCTCTTCTATCTTAATCACTAGAAATTTTGAGTCTGAAAATACTATGATTATTGACAAATCCCTACCTATTGCCAATATTCATACTACTGCCGCTATGGTTTTAGAAAATTTGGCCCACAATGTTGTGGAACATCTTGCCCCTTTGCCGGTTAATTTTCTGGACCCCTCTTTGGGGGTTGGTCCGGCTCCTGCTGCTGAGTTGAAAAATAAAGTCTTAAATACTTGTTTGAACCCTGAAAAAAAGATAGAGTTTGCTACGTACTCTGAAACTGAGCTATTTACTGTTAACATTATGGACCCTAAAACGATTGCTGCTAAGGTTCCTGAAAATGCTATGCTTATCAATGCTTTATCTATTACTAATTGCAGATCAAAATGACCTTGGTATTTTTGAAACTGCTAATGACTTAAATGCTGTGAAAACTCTTTACTCAATTGTTGCCAATAATGTTGAGAGCTCAGAAATCTTGCTAATATTGAAAATTCTTTGCATGAAACTGAGGTGGTTAAAAATGATTCTAATCAGAATGATACACTCATGGTTTTTTTTTTTGATGTTGTGCATGTTAGTTTGGCTTCACTTGGTAAAAAGAATGTAATTGTTTCTACTGGTTGTCTTTCTACTCCTCCAATTGCTGCTAAGAATATAGTTATGAATTCGGCTCTTTTGGCTAGCTCTACTAGCACGAAGAGATTTGATGCTGCTGATGATACTCTTAATGATTTTGCTGAAAATAAAAACTCATTAGCTGAAAAAATTGCTCCAACCAAGGCTAATCTTAGCCCCAAGTTAAACGCTTACGATACTGACTTGCTTAAAATTAGTATGTTTGTTGATCCTGTTTCAGGTAATAGCACTGACCAGGTTGGGTCAATACAAAAAGAACACGCTACAACGCTCTGCGCCTCCTTGGATGGCTGCCCGAAAGGTTTGGTAAAATCTGACGATTCTCCATTCTCGAAACCCAAAACTCTCGATAAAAAAAAAAGATCCAATTTAGTATAAATTAAATGCCGACTTCAAATAGGTTTAAATCCCTTTCTTCTCTAATTGACCCTGAAAAAATTGAGGAAACTGCTCAAGATCCCTCTTCTAGCAACTCCCTCACTACCACTTTTCCTAAAGATATGCTTCAGTCGATCCCAAGCGGATCCTCTTCAGTTTATCAATGAACATATTATGCTGGAACATCAGAGGTATCGGCAATACCTCTTCTAAAAACAGACTTAAACATATCATTTTTGAAAAAAAAATTTCCATTCTTGCTCTTTTTGAACCTAAATTAAATCAGAATGCTATTAACTCGATCAGTGGTTTTATAAAACTCGAAAATTCCGTTCTAAACAATTCAAACAGAATTTGGGTGTTCTGGGATAATAAATGGAAAGCTAAAATCTTAGCCCAATGCAACCAAGCCATACATATGCAATTCCAAAATGATAATCACAACTTTCTTATAACCTTTGTTCATGCAAATAATCAAGAACTTGGTCATATCCCTCTTTGGAACTTCCTTAAGGATTGTAGCTCCTCCAACCTCCCTTGGGCTGTTGGTGGTGATTTTAATGCCATCCTTAAGAGCTCTGAGTATAAAGGTTATACCAGAGATCATTTTAGTTCCACTTTTGATTTCAACTCTGCTATTCTTGAGTGTGGTTTAGATGATTTCAATTATTCGGGTTTGCATTTTACTTGGAATTGTGGTAGAAAATTTGCTAGATTAGACAGGTTTCTAATCAATAATATTTGGTGCAGTTTCTTCTCTAATTATGAAGCTTCTACTTTGAACTTGACGGTCGCTGACCACAAACCAATAATTCTATCTTCTTGGAACCATATTTCAAAAACCCCTAAATCTTTCATGTTTCAACTCTTTTGGCTTAATAAAGATCACTTCTCTAACCTGGTCAATTCCACATGGAATGAACCTTGTGCTGTCTATAGTTTATCTTGCTTAGTGGAGAAGTTTAAAAATCTTAGGAAAGCTTGCAGTCCTTGGAATAAAAAGGAGATTGGAAATATATTTAGTAATGCAAGTACTCAGGAAAACAAAGTCTGCTATTTAGAGAATATTTTTGAACTGGACCCCTCGGATCACAATCACACTGAAGTTTCCAAGGCCAAAGCTTTGCTTATCCAAACTCATAATGATATTGAATCTTTCTGGAAGCAAAAATGTAGTATCAATTGGTCCTTGTAGGGTGAAAAAAATACTTCCTTTATTATAATTGGGTTAACAAAAGAAGACATACTAATAAAATTTCCATAATTTGCCCTCCTAACTCCCTCAAAATTATTAGCCCGAAAGATCTTCAAAATTATGCTATTTCCTATTTCCAAAACTCCTTCAAATACACTAATTCCCTGCCCAAAACATCAATCCTGACTTACCTGTTCCCCAAATCTCCATGGAAGATCAGATTCGGATCAATTCGATTCCTACCGAGGAAGAAATCTGGGAGGCTGTAAAAAGCCTAAAGAAAAACACATGTCCTGGTTCTAATGGATTTCCTATTGAATTTTTTTGTAAGTTTTGGGATATATTAAAGGAGGATATTTGTAATGGGGTTAAGAAATTTTTTTGTGATGTTCATTTACCTAAATTCTTTACCCGCACGATGATTTTGCTCATCCCCAAATTTGAAAATGCCTCATGGTGGTCCCACTTTAGGCCTATTAGCCTTTGCACTTCCATAAATGAAATTATCTCTAAAATCTTAGCCATAAGAATGCAAACTATGCTTTCCAGCCTTATTGAGCCTAATCAATCTGGTTTTGTTCCCGGTCATCTCATCCAAGATAACATCCTTGTACCCAAGAACTTTTCCATAGCTTAAAAAAAAAATGTTAGGGTCATAACTTTATTCTAAAATTTGATATGGAAAAGGCCTTTGATAGAATTGCCTAGAACTTCCTATTCAAAATGCTAAGCAACTATGGGTTAAGCTCTAGCTTTATCCTAAAAATAAAGAACCTTACCCACTATAATTTCTTCTCTATTCTGATTAATGGGAAAGCATGTGGTTTTTTCAAGTCTGAAAGAGGACTTTGTCAAGATGATCCTCTCTCCCCCATCCTTTTCATCCTTGCCTTCAACTATTGGTCCTTAAGCATTAACTCCATTTTCTCTAAAGACCCTAGTCTTCATTATAAATATGGTGGGAAAAGCTTAGTCATGCACCTTGCCTATGTTGATGATCTTATCCTTTTTAGTAATGCTAGCTCAAACCCCATTAAGAAAATAAAATATATGCTTTCGGAATTGGAAGAAATTACCAGTCTAAAAATTAACCTATCCAAATCTCATTTTTTCACCAAAACTAAAATGCCTTCCAATGTTATCAATAGAATTGAGAACATTTTAAACATCAAACCTAACAAACTCCCAATTATTTATCTTGGCAGCCCTATCTCAAGTGGTCATAATAAGAATGGAAATTTCTCTAAACTTACTGATATCATATTCAAAAAATTGCAAGGCTGGGAATTAAAATACCTCTCTCAAGGTGGGAGACTAATTCTCCTCAAGTATGTTCTAAACACGATCCCTATTTATTGGCTTGAGGTCACTTCTCCCACAAATTTTATTTTAAAAAAATTTGAAAACAATTTTTAATAAATTTCTTTGGTGCCACCCTCACGGTAGTAAAATTACTTGGTACTCTTGGGATCATGTCACCTTCCCAACTTTAGAAGGTGGCCTTGGTCTGAGGTGTCTCAATGATCTCCACAAAGCTTTCTCTCTCAAACTGTGGTGGAAGTTCAGAATCTCAAATACTATATGGTTCAACATTTTTCTTGCTAAATATTGCTCTAGATCTCATCCCTCCCAAACAACCCAAAAAATTACTGACTCTATAACTTGGGCTCAAATGCTTGCCTCTAGAGAAATTATTGAAGATACTATAACTTGGGACTCGTTAGATAAGTCCATATATTTCTAGTATGACTGTTGGAATAACAACGAAGTCTTGGCTAGTAGCTATTGTGATATCAAAAATCATAAATTATCCCTGGCTGATTGCCTCACCAGCAACAATACTTGGAATGTTGATTCTCTCGAAAATTCGATTCCTGCAGATCTTCTAGAAAAAATTAAGGCGGTTTCCCCTAAAGTGGATCTTTTAAAATCGACCAACTCAAGTCTATGTCACAAAAATAAAATCTGCCTTAGCCTTCTTTGGCAAATTGTTAGAGTTCACAATCACCCTTCCTTCCCTATTTGGATCTGGCATAATTGTATTCCTACTCTTATCAGTCTATTTCTTTGGCGTCTTCACAACAATTTCATTAGTGTTAATTCCATTTTGTAAAATATGGGATACAGTTTGGCCTCAAAATGTCATTGCTGTTCAAATAACATCGAAATCATAAATCATGTCTTTTTTAGTAGCATTCTGAGCAAAATAATTTGGTAGGTCCTAAACATATAAAAGTCTGAGCCAAGTCCTAATGACATGCTAAATGTTTTTGATAGATGGCCTTACCAGAGGAAAAAAATTCATGTTGGTCAATTAGTCGACTGCTTTACCCTTTGGAATATTTGGAAAGTCCGAAATTCTGCTAAATATTCTAATATCCCTGCCAACACCCAAAAAATCAGGGAAGCTATCAAACGGGTTGTGAATAACTCCTTAAAAAATTATAGCTCCAAAATCTTTAGTTGGAGCTCGATCAATGTTGATCATGTTAAATCAATTCTGGAATTATAACGTTATTTGGCCTATTTCTCTCTGGTGCTGGGCCTTCTTGCTTTGCCTCCTGGATTTGTGGCTAGCAATTTCTTTGTCTATTATACATATTGTGCTGTGTTATATGAATTGTATGTTAGTCTGCAGTTCCTTTGGCTTTGGCTGTGGTTTTTTATGGCTCATCTTCTTTTTATTAGGCTGCTGTTTCTTTTCAATCCGGTCCCTGATGCTGTTCCTTTCAATGTTGCCTATGTTATGAAAATTTCATATATTTTTATAATTACTGTTTTTACGATTTTTCATTTCACTCCCTTTATGGACATTCTTAATTTGTTGGTTAATGATAATTGTGGGTTTAGGGTCTGTGATTGGTGATTCAATGCTTAATGGCGGGTCTAAAAAAGTTTATGGTTTTGGTTTGAGATCCTTGTCGGGGCCTGTCGAGCCTCGTCTAAACTTAATCGGGCTTATTTGGAGCAACATTTTTATTAAAATTGCTATGGGTTACTTAATCGGGTTTTTTTGGAGCAACATTTTTATAAAAATTGTTGTTGATGCCATTTTATTGAAAAAAAGTAGCTGCACGTTCAATGATAAGGATGGGTTTGATGCTTATTTTGACTTGTCTAAAATGTCTGAGAGGTTTCTGCCTCAAATTTTGAAAATCGAGCATCCCTTTCATTCGCTCAGTGGTCTGTCTGTTCTCTGGATCTTTGGCAGATATTTGGTGGCTTACCTATGTAAAATTGTCATTTGGGTTGATTATATTAAGCTAAAAATTTGTTTCTGCACGCAGTTGTTTACTTTTTATATTATATCCAATATTTTTGTGTGGCAAGTCCCTATTATTATGCTGTTTGACAGTTGCTTCTCCATCAAAGTTACCATATGTTCTGCCGAGCTTTCAAAGTGGTGTTTAGAACTTTTCCTTTTCCCCTCCACCATGGTTCTTAGTCTAAATCTTATATCGGTGGCCCTCTTCATGGCGCCCGTAGATGTGTTAGCATTGTTTCTGAATACTCCTTCTTGTGCTTAAAAGCATTAATCTACTTTTCTATCTCTTGTTTTGGCTGCCAGTTTTTGATTTTGCAGGATTTTCGAGCGATCAGGTTGTGCTCTTATGCTCCTTATGCGCATTCTCTATGTGGTTTGGTCGGCCTCACTTTTATCTCTCTTTTTGGTCGATGTCCTTACTATGAACAATTATTTAGTTTGAGTTTCTTATTTTCTTTTTTTATTTGGTCTGGAGACCTTTTAGAATATTCACTGGGTCTCTGTTTTTAGAGTTGGATTCTGGTTCTTAGTAGTCTAGGACTCTTGTATCCTCCCAGCCCTAGTCCTGTACTCATTTCTCTTTTGATGTAATAAAATCATGTCGAGATGGATTTTCTTATATATATATATATATATATGTGTGTGTGTGTGTGTGTGTGTGTGTGTGTGTGTGTGTGTGTGTGTGTGTGTGTGTGTGTGTGTGTGTGTGTTGACGAACCGAGCACACCGCAGTGGAAGCGGTTTTAGAGCACCCTCGAATGAGGACCGGAGTTGCATTTACGGTTACCAAGCAAAATACAAGATCACAAAATAGCAGCAAATAGAATCACAACACATGTATTATCATAATCACAAGCACATCTAAGCAATCACAAATTTTATGTGAAAAACCCAAGAATGAGAAAAATTACGGAGCCACACCATAATAATTTACACTATGAATATTGAAGAGTAAATAGTTACAAAGAGCTTAACCTCAGCAATGAATACTATCTCTTATTCTAGAATGAAGGGGAGAAGTAGTAGCCACCACTTGGAGTGTCTTCTCCAATATGCAAGAGCTCCCTCGCACAGCAGCTCTCCCTTAGGATTTCTCCTTGAAATTTCCTCCCACTACAGCCAAAGCTCTCTCAAACTCAAATGCCAACCAAGAAAATATCTCTAAAATGTTTCCCTAAGTACTCAACTCCATTTTGGGCCCAAAATGGTCTAGAATACCCTCCAACTAGCTTAGGGCGAACTTGAACTAGAGCTAAAATTTGTCAGGCGCTGCGGTGCGCCACAGCGCCCAAGCCTCGAGTAACAAGGTTTCATGGTGCACTGTAGTGCCCTGGTCTCAAGTTTCCTAGTGCAAGGGCTTGCTTTGTTGTAGCGCACTGCTCTCATGACGTCTGCCATTGGGGCATGCTACAGTTCCAGAGTCTCTGTCTGCTTCCGCTGGCGCCATGATGCATTACGAAGCCTTCCTCTCGGGTGCTGGGCGCCACAATGCGCTGTGGCACCTATGATGTAGCTGAAACTTTTATCCTTGCTCTAAATTTCCTTGGAACCTCTCGGAAACTCACCGAAGCTCCATTAGTATCTCCATCATAATCTGAATGGTCTCTACAATATAACAATCTCCCACTTAGAGACCTTTTGGAATCATCCCTCTTTTAACCTTAATTCTTCATTGTCTTCTTCAATATCTATCAAAGCTCACCCCCACTCTCTCTTGTCACATGTTGAGGTCAACTAAAGCAATACATAGCTTCTGTTTCTCCATTGTGACTACTTTTGTAAGCATATCAGTGGGATTCTCAGAAGTGTCAATCTTCTATAATCCCAATTGTCTTTCTTCCAATAGTATTCTGATGAAGTGGTATCAGAGTTGTATGTGCTTTGTCCTAGCATAAAATACTACATTCTTAGCTAGGTGAATAGAGCTAATAATATCACTGTAGATCTTCACACCCTTTTCTCTATGCCCAATTCTACTATAAAACGCTTCAACCAAATCATCTCCTTACCCGCCTTTGTAATGGCAACGTACTCTGCTTTCATGGTAGATAGAGCAATAATATTTTGTAGCCTTTAGATCCAGCTCACCGTTTCACTTTCCAATGTGAACACTTTTCTAGTAATGCTCCTCCGGTTATCAATATCTTCTGCAAGATCTAAGTCTACATAATTATGTATAGAAATATCAGATTTACCAAAGCATAGTGCTTTGCCTATTGTACATTTTAGATATATTACCTGCCTTTGTAAGGGTGACGTACTCTGCCTTCATGGTAGATAGAGCAATAATATTTTGTAGCCTAGAAATATGGCTCACTGCTGCACTTCCCAATAAGAATACATATCCAGTAGTACTCCTCCAGCTATCAATATCTCCTGCAAGATTTGAGTCTACATAGCCCTGTATAGAGATATTAGATCTACCAAAGCATAGTGCTTTGTTTATTATACATTTTAAATACCTTAATATCCACTTAACCGTGTCCTAATGGTGCTTCCCTAGGTTTCCTATGAATCATCTAACGACTCACACTGCATGGGTTATATCACGTCTCATGCAAATCATTGCGTACATCAAGCTCCCAACTGCTAAAGCACAAGAAATTTTTAGTATGTGTTCCTTCTCCTCTTCAGACTTTGATATCTATTCTTTTGATAAGCTGAAGTGACTTACTATAGAACTGCTCACTGGCTTTGCCTCATTCATGTTGAATATTTTCAACACCTTTTTAATATAGTCATTCTGAGACAGCTTCAGAACTCTCGCACTTCTCTCCCTATTGATTCTTATCCCAAGAATCTGCTTGGTCGGCCCCAAGTCCTTCATGTCAAACTCCCTTGACACCAGCTCATTTAGCATATTTATCTCCTCCATGTTTGATCCTACAATCAACATATCATCCACATATAACAACATAATAATATGTGAAGATTTACACTATTTTAAGTAGCAACAGTGATCCACCTAGCATCTTTTGTACTCAGACTCAAACATAAACCAATCAAATCCCTTGTACCATTCCTTGGCACTTGTTTCAAATCGTAGAGGCTCATCATGAGCTTGCACAATAGCTCAGCTTTTTCTTTCTGTTGAGCCTTGTACCTCTCAAGTTGTTGCATGTACAGTTCTTCCTCCAGCTCTCTATGAAGAAATGTAATTTTGACATCCATTTTCTCTAAATGAAAATCCTCAATTGTAATGATGTTTTGCATAGCGCTGATGGTTGTCATCTTCACAACTGAATCAAGGATATCCCTATAGTCAACACTGTGCCACTATTGGAAGTCTTTTACTATAAGCCTATCGCTTGCTCCCATCCAGTTCTTCCTTCACTCGGTAAACCCACTTTTTGAAGGGCCTTCTTCTCAGCTAGTAGATGTGCTAACTCCATTGTCCCATTTTACATGACTAATGCCATTTCACCAATCACGGTAGCCTCCCACTTAATTAAATCCTCAACTTGAAGTGCTTTTTCTAAGATTTTTGGCTCACCACCATCCGTGAGTAATAGATAAAATAAAGAAGGAAAGTACCTCTGTGACATTCTTGTGACTCTTGTGAATCTTCGTAATATGAGTGTTTGTAGTTTAGCATTGATACCCTCCTAAGTATATTCATGTACACTTACATCTAGCTCAATACTGTCATCAATCTCTATATGCTGGGGCTCACCATCTGAAGAATTCTTAGAATCTGTCTTGACTCCAATACAATCATTGTACATTTCACTTTATTGAAATTAACATCCCTGCTTCTAGTGACCTTTTAGTTTTGATTATCCTAGAATCTATAACTAAACTCTCCCATGCCATATCTAATGAATGTGCACTTGATTGCCTTAGCTTCAAGCATGCTCCTGGATCCTGCATCAATATGCACAAATGATGAGCAGCCAAATACCTTGAGATGGTTCAGTTTCACCTCTTTTAGGCTCCAAGCCGCCTCAGGAATCCCTTCATTTAAGGGTACCAAAAGTCCTCGATTGATTAGATATGCTTCCATGTTAACAGCCTTAACCCAGAACTACTTTGGGAGACCTGCATACAATCTCATGCTCCTGGCTTTATCTGTGATCACTCTATAACACCATTTTATTATGATTTGTGGTATTCTTGGAACTGTAAATTTCCTCTTGATACCTTTCAAGGCACATAACTCCTTGAACTCCCTATCACAGTACTCACTAACATTATCGAATCTCAAGCACTTAAGCTTCAACCCTATCGCACTCTCCACCAAAGCTAATCACTTTCCAAACACATCAAACACGTTAAATTTATGTTTTAGAAAGTAAACTCATAACTCCCTTGTATGTTCATCAAATAAGGTGATGAAATATGTGGCTCCACCTATGTAAGAGGTAGGAGTTGGTCCTCATATGTTTGTATGCACTAACTTGAGTTTTTCGCCTTTTAGCTCTCTTCTAACTTTGATGAATAAAACCTTCTTCTGCTTGCCCAACACACAATCTTCACAAAAATTCAAGTCTATTTACTTCAGTCCTGGAGCTTCTCCTTTAACTATAGAGATTTTAAACCTCTCTCGCTCGAATGGCCAAGCCTAATAATAATAATAATAATAATCAGTTAAGGATAAAACACTAACTAATAAGACAAATGTTGTTCCACCATTTGTTAATTTCCTCCTTATGGATAAGATCAATAGTTGTATGGGTGAAGAATTTGGGAAGATAAGGTTTACAAAAAAATTCCCAAATTGCATTACGGACTTCATCTTTAATAATGCTCCAAAAATTCTTATAGTATTCAGTCAGGAACCCATCCGGCCTAGTTGCCATATTGTCTCTTAGACTTTGGATAATAAGCCAAATTTCTTCTTCATTAGGCATAGAGACTATAACAGCCCAAGGTTATTACCCTAGTTAATCCGGGCTAAACCAAAATCTAATTTTTATTTTATTGTACTTAAATAGTTATTGAGATCTAACCTTAAAACTTTAGGGTCAATCGAACCTCAATTGGATCAATTGGCTATTTTGCAAATTTTTTAACCTAAAAAAATTAGCTAAATTAAATTGATTTCCAAATCAAAATATGATCTCATTTTTGAATTTCTTACCCCCAAATTAGCTAAGGATGAATTTTGGAAAATTTTGGAGGTCATTTAGTCATAAATTAAATTTAATTTCATTTTAATTTAGTAATTAATTAAATTAATAAAGTTATTTCCGTTTAAATTCCAACGATCATCTATTTATAAAGGAGGATTGAATCAAAACCATCGGCCCATTCCCAGCTCTAGATCTTGCAATCCTCTTCACTCTTCGCTTGGATCCTTCGTTAGCCACCAAATCGCACTCTGGATCCAACTGTTGATGTTTCTCCCCCATTTATCCTTTCGGGATCTGGAACATCAGGGCCATCCAGTCTAAACAACGGATCGATCAAATGGCCTGAAAAATACCGATCGCTGTAGACCAACGTTCCTGTTCACTCTTGCGTACAGTGGTCCTTTGACAGCCAATGGCTCGTCTGAGCTGGCTATACAACTGATTTTTGCTATCTCCCATGACCTCTTGCATAACAACGGCCATCGAGAAAAAGGAATCTCCAGATTGCCCTCGTTAGGTCAACCAAATTTGAAAGAATTATCGGGCCAGCCATTAATGGCTAGCTCGAGCTCCTCCCAATGTTTTGGGCTATAAATAGCCTTGAAATCTCATAATGATGCTTTTTTCTCACTTTGAGATATCTCCAATAATCCCCAATTTTTATTTTGAGCTGCTTGTGCTCTATGAATCCTTCCAGTCTATCCAGTCAACAACTTACAGTTCTCTACCCTTATCCCAGGTGATCAGTGGGTGTGGTTTGAAGTCAAACCTTTAGCTTGTGCAGACAACCTCCAGCAACTTCAGGGACCATCCTTAGCTCCTGATCAGTGCTCGATAGCAAGAATTTTCTGTCTAGGTACCTACCTAAACCTTTTTAGCTTGTTATGTTGTGGATATCATTTAGATCATCATAGAGATGTTAATGGAGCTCTAGAGAGCTTTCGGGAGATTCTGAGGTGATTCGTAAAAAGGTTGAAAAGTTCAGTTGCAGCATAAGCGCCACAGTGCGTCATGGCGCACTTTAGCGTGCCACGATGCCCACCACCTGAGAGGAAGGCATCTTAGCATGCAATGGCGGTCAGTAGACCGAGACCAGTGCGACGCAGCACACCCTAGTGGATGGAGTCCAAAGGCTGGGGTGCTACGGCGTGTCAGAGCGCACCCTAGTGGAAGCATACAGAGATAGGGAAGCTACAACATGCCCCATCGACAAGCATCCCAAGAGTAGGGCGCTACAGCATGCCCTAGTGCCTAAGTGCCCAAGATCATGGCACTGCAGTGCATCCTGGAACCTAACTACCTGAGGCTTGAGCACTACGGCGCACCGAAGCGCTTAACAGATTTCAGCTCTGGTTCAGGTTTCGCCCTAAGCTATTTGAGGGGTATTTTTTTCCTTTAAGGGTCCAAGTATTTAAAAGAAACTTTAGGAGGAGTTTCTAGGGTTGGCATAAGTGATTCAAAGTGTTTTGGCTACTGTTTGGAGGAGTTTCTAAAGGAGAACCCTAAGGGAGAGCTACTGTGCAAGGAAGCTCTTGCATGTGAAAAAAGCTTTAACCAGATGGTGGCAGCATCTCTTCTCCTTAATTCTAGAGTAAGATCTAGTATTCTTTGTTAAGGTGAAGTTCTTTGTAATTTTGTACTCTTCAAGATTCATAGTGGTAATTTCTGTGTGGTGTGGCTCCATTATTTTTTCCCATTCTTGGGTTTTCTACATAAATCTTTGTCTTTGGATGCGCTTCTAGTTTTGATGCATGCATGTGTTGTGATCCTTATCTTGTTGTGTTTATGATTTTGTATATTGCTTGGTAATCACCAACATATCCTTGATCTTCAAGTGTGCACAAATCGCTTCTGCTGCAGTGTGTGCTCTCCCCATGTTTCTACAACAAGTGGTATCAGAGAGAGATTTTTTGTTAATTCTAGGGTTTGCTGTTTGAGTTGGAGCAATGGCCGATGAGATGAGATATAAGATTGAGAAGTTCAATGACAAGAACTTTGCATACTAGAAAATGCAAATGGAGGATTTGCTTTATTAGAAGAAGTTGCATCAATCAATGAGTGGAGCCATCATAAAACCAACAATTTTTACTGATGAAGAATTGGAAGTTTTTGATAGAACCGCATTGGGTTTGATTCGTTTATCATTGTCTTCTTTTGTTGCATTTAATATTATTAATGAAAAAACTACTGTGGACCTCATGGATGCACTGACAAGGATGTATGAGAAGCCCTCGACTTCTAACACAAAGTTTTTCTAATGAAGAGACATTTCAACATGAAGATGAAGGACGACTATTCAGTGACTAAACATTTGAATGGGTTCAACACTATGACAAACTAGTTGAGCTCAGTGGGCATCATATTTGATGACAAGGTCTGAGCTCTGTTATTTATTTCATCTTTACCAGACAGTTAGGATGAGCTAATTACAACCAATAGTAATTCACCAAGAAATGCGTCATTAAAATTTGACAAAATTATTGGGCTAGTGATGAATGAAGAGGTGCAAAAGAGATCCCATTTGTATTGAATGCTGAGATCTGAGGAAGATATGCTGACCAAGACATAACAAAATAGGTCTATGTATAGATGAGAAAATTCAATATCTAGAAAAGCAAAGCTGGATTGCTAGAACTGTGGTAATATAACAACCCAAGTTGTTACTATAGTTAATTAGGACTAATATGAGTCTTAAGACTACTCATACGTGCTAATTAGGTCAATTGGAGTCAACCCCTTAGACCTAGTCCAAATAAGGAGTCAAATGGATCGAATCCTGATTTCTGGGAAATCCAGAAACCCTAAAATTTGACCAATTTAAATTGACCTCCGATCAAAAAATGGACATCGCCATTGCGCTCATTGACCCTAAATTAGCTTGGGGTGAAGTTTTCGTGTCAATCGGAAGTCGTCGAAATTTTGACGAATATTTTAATAATAAAAATACCCCTGAAATTGAGGAATCAAAATACTCGTCAGATCGAAAATCCGACCTCGTTATTGTGTTCCTCACCCCTCAATTAGCTAGGAAAAATATGTTCAAAATTATTGGAATTAAAAAATATATATATTTACTTGATGGCGCCGTCAACTTAAGTGAACGGCGCTAACGGCGTCGTCCGATTGGACGGATCCATCTGGACCGTCCGATTCGCGCGGATCCAACGGCTCACAGCTACGATCCGCGTCGCGCGGTTCGGATGGATCTGGGCCGTCCACGTGGCACGGGATCGGACGGCTACGGAGCCGTCATCCTCGGCCCTGTCGCCCGCGCGACACACAACGTGTCGCCGCTCGCCTCGCCCAACCGCGGCCTCCTCCCGCCTCGCAACCTCTGTCCTGAGGTCTTCAAAACCTCGGGAGACCCTGCCATCGACGAATTTTCCCGGATTAGGCGAACTCGAGCCGTCGGCTACCGAAACCTTCCGCGACCGTCGAACTTCAGGTACCCCGATCTCCCTCTTTACATACTCAATAATTGTAAATTTAGATTCGAATTGTTATTCCATGAGCCCGATTGACGATCCATCGGCTCAAATCTAGGCTAGCTCAACTGGATCGATCGGATTCACCGATCGATCCACAATAGATTCCGTTAAACCCGTTCGATTAAAAACCCTAGGACATAAGGTTGGGTTTTGCCAGCGACTCCAGCCACCTCCGGCGAAGGTTCGCCACCGACGAGGGCTACCGTCGGCCGTGCAGGCTAAGGCGGTTCGGCGCCGGGAAGGCCGGCAAAAGCTGTGCCCTAGCCGACGCCCTCGGGACCCCTCCGCGGAGAAGGTGAAGTCCGGGTCGGGCCGGGTCGACCCGAGCCCGACCCGACCGAGGTCGGGTCCGTGTAAGCCCAGTGGGGCCCATAGCACCACGTGGCGCCATCCTGGCCTGCCACGTGTCATGTGGGACCCACATGCAGATACCCGCGTCTCTTCGGCTTCGGCCATGGGGCACACTGCGCCACGTGGCAGCCAGTCGGCACTCCACGTGTCACGTGGGGCCCACATCCCGAGCCCGCGCGGCGCTTCAGCTCCCCCGTGGGGGCCACAGTGCTACGTGGCCGCCTCTGGGCCCGCCACGTGTCAAGTGGGACCCACTTCCTGATCACCCGCGACCTTTCGGCTCCCTTGTGGGGCCCACAGTGCCACGTGGCAGCCTCTATCAGTGCCACGTGTCAGGTGGGCCCACTGCCCAGTCACCCGAGCTAACTGGGCTTCCAGTGGGCCCACAGTGCCATGTGGCAGCCTCTGGCAGTGCCATGTGTCAGGTGGGGCCCACTGTCAGTTAATTAAAATTAATTAATTACTGTTAGTGATTAATTACTTTCAATTAGTGGTTAATTAAATTAGGATTAGTACCCCTAATCTTTAGTTAACATTCCAAAACATTAAAACTAATATTATAATCATCTTAGTGACATTTAAGTAAGTGAAATCAACTATTAGGTCAGATCCCATAAATCTCTCTAAGTTTAACACTACACCTTAAGGACCCTTCCTGAGACTAGGACTAGATCATAGGTTAGAGTTCATTCATTGGGTAAATGAGTTACTCAATGGGTGAAACCTTAGTTTTATTAGTTTCCATACTTTTCTTTTATTTTATAACTTGTTCTGATTATTTTGTCTTTTAACCTTAGATTTAAGATAGGAGATTCATCCTATTAAGTTTGATTACTTAATAGGATTAGCCTTAATTAGTAGAGCACTTATAGAATAAAACCTAGAACTTAGGTCTTATCCTTTTTGGATTATGTGATTAAACCTAAATCTCTTAGTGTTTAATCCATAATCTGTAGGTTTAAAAGATCTTGATCGGATCTTAGTTAGAACGTCTAAATTTACAAACTAGGATGTATGATTTATTAATTTAACTCGTAATCGTCTATCTGATTGAACTAGATTAGAACCTGATCAGTTCTAATCCTTTTTAACTTATAAGGACGAGTTTCTGAGTTACACTCGATAGTAGGAAAATGGTGATCCTGAACTTGTGTAACTTGGAATAGTTAGAGTGATTAAGTAGAAAACAGATGATATCACCATGTTTAGTAGAGTCCCTTGCTTCTATTTGATATTTTGTTGCTACGGATTCCTTGTATTTTTGTGCCATATTTTTTTGAGCATATCATATAAGATTTTTGATGCATGAATAAAATGTTAAGAAAATATGGAGACTCCTTAGATTCCTTATAAAAATATTAAAGTGATTAAGGAGAAGATAATAATTGGATTGTGTTTGAGCTACCTCTCAGTATTGCCTTCTGATTTCCTAGTCAACTGATGTTACTAGGGGAAGGCCTCTGTTTTGTTGTATGCTGTTTGCCTAGTCTCCTTATTGACACTAGGGGTACACCATTGGTGCCTTAGCCGTATGGGTGCTAAGATCCTTCGCTTATACTGTTGGTGCCTTAGCCATACTGGTGCTAAGATCCTTCAGCTTTTCTGGTGGGCTAGATTAGCTCTTTTCTGTATGGCAGATTGTACACGGATGTTTATATATAGTTTGATGTTTTGGTTACTTTCAGCATTTTTATTCAGTCAGCTATTTCTTTGTACTGCTTTTATATATATTCGGATGTTAGAATCTTGCTGCTATTTATATATACCACTGCTGAGTTATTTTATCTTAATTGGCATATTTCTTTTGATCACCAGCATATTTAAGATATAGTATTTTTCTTACAGCACTTGTTTGATTATCTATATTTATGCCTTATCTTATTTACTCTGCATGTGAGGCATGTCTTAGCCTCCCCTTTTTGCGTAAGTTATAAATGATGATTTATAGCTTTTCTTTTCCTTTTGTATTGTTTGTTGCTCCCTTATACATTTGTTGCTTAGAAGTTATAAAATGGTGATATTACTTAACACATATAAAACTTATCAGCTTAAAATGTACTTAGACAATTGTCTAACCAGGTTTTTCTCTTTTTTGGCTGGGGCCCTACATTGTGAAACTGACAATGGCAGACCCTCTTCAATTAGATGAGAAGGAGTTAGGAGTGGAGCCATACCCAGAGGAGGAGCCCTTGGAGGAAGCATCTATTTAGTTCTATATGTGAGGATGAGTGTATTTGCATTTTCTTTTATTTAAACTTTTAAATGATGTAATAATACAGGTGCTGATGACTGCGTATTTAGATTTTATACTTATATTATGAGATACATTTATTTATACTTATGTTGTGATGTTTGGATGTTATATATATTGAAAATCGCTTTCGCACTCTGTATGTTTACTTAGATAGTGACTGAATGTTTAATTTTATGCTTACTCCTTCCCTTATTAGGTGGATTGTAGATTTCATCCTAATCCAATTATAAGTGAAGGGTTAGCTAGAATGACACACCACCCCTTAACCTAATTCTTGTGGATTAAGGGGTGGGGCACCACAGGTAAGGCAGGTCACTTCAAGAAGGACTGCCTATCCTAAAGAAGCCAAGTGGCGGAGGCAAGATTATGTGCCCCACTATTAATATTTTAGCTAAAGAGGATCAAGATGCATTTATTCTCTAACTTGTCACAGCACATGCTTTATAGTGGACTCATGAAAGGTCACCAAGGGTGCACTCATTGTTGCATAAGGAAACATAGAAGGTACACTTTCCTAATCAATAAAGTATCTAATTTCATTGCAGGTGTAGAACAGATAGACATAAGTCTATGGCACCGGAGGCTTGGCCATTTGATCAAGAGGGGCTTGAACTTCTTATAATCAAAGTGGAAGCTCCAATAATTGATGTTAGTATACTTGGATTTCTGTGAAGATTGTGTGCTGGGCAAGCAAAAGAAGGTTTCATTCTCCAAAATTGGAAGAGAGCCGAAAGGCAAAAACTAAAGTTGGTTCATACAGATGTATGGATAACAACTCCTACCTCTTTCATTGGTGGAGCCACATAATTCGTTACCTTTATTGATGATTGATGAACCCATTAAAAATAGAAAATTTAGTGTTATAATTCCTATTTTATATAGAATTAGTGATACTTTTACATGTACTTTTGTGGCATTTTAGGATAAAGAACTTAGTATCAAGAAGAAAGAAGAATATAAGTAACAATTGCACTGTAGCGCATCATAACACCTTATTCCCATGAGCAAGGTGCTGCAGCGCACTGGAGCACCCTTCAGACAGAAAGCCTGGCGTTATAGCACGCCGCAAGCCTTATTTAATAGAGAGAAAGGCGCTACGGTGTGTCGTAGCGCCGTTTAGATAGAAACCCTGGCACTACAGTGTATTGCAGTGCCCTTCAGACAGAAAGCCTAGCGCTACAGTGCATTGCAGCACCCATCAAATAGAGAATTAGGCACTACAGTGCGTTGTAGCGCCCTTTAGATAGAAACCCTAGCGCTATAGCGCACCATAGTGCTAGTTGACATAGAAAGCATGACGCTACAGTACGTCGTAGTGCCAGACAAACAGAAGGGTCGGTGCCATAGTGCGCTGCAATGCCAATTCTAAAAGAAAGTATGGCACTACAGTGTGTCATAGCCCCCGAGTGACAAAAGGCTTGACGCTACAGTACGCAGTAGCACCCGCCCCATTTTTTGCATTAACCTCTCTTCCTAGTCAACATTGGAAAAGTAATTGGACTTAATTCTTCCCCACAACAGAACTCAAATGCTTGCATTTAAAATTCATCATTACTAATAGAATAAAGGAATAAAAGTAAATGTAAATTTCAACTCTCAAAATGGATGATTATTAGTTGTATATATTCTAGAAAGCTATCTAAGAAGATTATAAAAGCAAGGATTGGAGAGTGAAGAAAGGTTCCAAATTTTTCAGTTAAAGCATTCCTAACTAAGAGTAATGTTAAGACCATATTGGAGGTGTAACAACCCAATGTTGTTACCCTAGTCAATTATGACTAAACTAAGTTTTGATTTTAATTCTTTTTCTCTTAATAAGTCATTAGGACCATACTTTAAAGTTTTGGTCCAAATCAGGTGCCAAATAGATTAAGCCATGATTTTGGGAATTTCAGGAATTCTGGAAATTGACCTCAAATCGAAAATCCAATTTCGCCATTATGATCATCACCCTCAAATTAGCTTGGAGTGATGTTTTGGAAGCATTTGGAAGTCGTTGGATTTTTGACGAATATTTACTATATTTAAAATACTCTGGAAAATAGTAAAATTAAATGCTCATTGAAATCAAAATCCGTCTTCGTCATTGTATTCCTTACCCTTTAGTTAGCCCGGGGTAAATTTTTTTGGAATTTTTCTGAACTTACTTTATAGTTTAATTGTAAATTATAATTTAATGAATTAATTAATTAAATTGGATCTGTCATTTAACTTAACGGGTCGGACCGTCAATCCAAATGGCACTTCGGCGCCATTTAATCGGGCCATCTAATCAGACAACCATGATTTCTCCGTCCCCGCTTACGCTGCGAAAGGAGTGTGTTGAGTTCTTGCGCACGCGTGGATCTTCCACCTCAAGCAGGTGGCAACCGCCGCTGGAAGGCCCTTGCGAGCCTCATTTAACCCCATTAAGGCTCCTATCCGCTCGCTGTCCATTCCACACAATCTGCAAGTCATCTAGAGCTTTCAAAAGCCCCGCATCTTCTACCTGAGTTCATGTTATCAACTTCACGGTACTCCTCTTCTCCCAAAGAATTGCACTTTAATTTTCGCTTCCCTAATTATATTTGCCTATTTTGCGTTACCGCCCACCCAATTTTTTCGATTATTCAAACTCAAGGAAGCTTGGTTCGATCATTTCTTCGATCAGCGGTGTCGTGCCCTAGATTTCTAGGGCATCATCTCTATGCGTGATAAAAGGTGTCTAAATTAAAATCTCAGTCTATGAACGGAAGGGCAGTTTGCTAGCTCTCCTTTGGCATGCGAATAGATCCTGGAGGTGTTCTGTGCACCAATCCATTTGTTGCCCTAGACTCCGTCACCTTGTCAATGAAGGAGACCTGGTGTGGTCCGTACCGGGAAGGAGTCGCCTGCGTGGTATCCCACTGTTCTGTCACTGCATTGGAAGGAGCAAGTCCTGCTAGCACTGTCCCTTTGTGATGCATGGGGCCCACCCCCATTTATCTTGTAGATATAAAATTTCATTTAAAGAATTAAATAAATTTAGTTTATTTAACTAAATTAATTAGCAGAACTTCAAAGATACATATCTTTTAGACCAATAATCTAAACATAGCAAATATATGTGTTATTTTTGCTCAAGAGAATGTCAAGAATGCTCTGATAGTATTAGTTCTGTAGTTTGGAGTGTACTTTGCCTAATGACATTTTGGACCCTCTCTTAATTATACTCTTAAACCCTATAATTTCATTTAGCTATAACTTAATCATTTAAACTCTAAATTAGACCATCCAATATACCATTATGTTAAGGAGAATCTAAGGATCAATAAACTGCAAAAATATTTAGGATTTGGTGATTATATTTTTTAATTAGTCCTAATCACCCTAAAATTTGATTAATGAATATATGTATAATTAATGATTCAAACTTAGAAATTCAAGTTGTTGTAGACTCTTGAGTATAGTAGAACACTTTAGTGAAGTTAATTTTCCATTTCTAAAATTAATTTCACTAATCACTCACTAATTATACTAAATCTTAATTAGAGCATAGGTTAAGCAAATGAGGTCCAAATTGGGTATACTCCCAATTATAGTACTTAGTGTACTATTGAAAAACTATAGTCATTGAGTTTACTGAATTTGGATATTATTTAAAAAAGTTATATTTTTGGGCCTTTCCTAAAATACCTAAATTGCATAATTAAACCCCAATCTTATTTTGGCCATAAATTGACCAAATTATCTTAGAATTTAATGATCTAAAACTATATGTAAGCCTTAGACAGTTAAGAACATAAGTATAATAGAAAATTTATATTTCCCTAAGTAAAATTGCTAAATTTCCCCTAATGAGCTAAAACCCTATTTTGAGCTCATAAGGCTTAATCCTTGTCCAATTTGGGTGTACTTTACTATCTATCATTACATTGGATAGTAAGTAACCAATTGGCCTTAATAGATTTAAGTTTGGAACCCTAAATTAAAAAGTTGTATTTTTAGATCCTTAAGTAGGGACAAAATGATCATTTTGTCCAAATTTAGGTTTATATATTATTAAACCTTAGAAACATAATTAAATCACTAAAATTAGTAAGGTAATTAATTCGGAATCAATTTTAGGACTTTAGACTCATTAATTTGGTTTTATAATGTAAACCTTAATTTTCCACTTAAAATTCCTAAGTCTTAAAATAAGCTTCATAAGGTGAATTTAAATCACCTTATACTTTCCATACGTTAATTTCATCAAAAAATTATATATAATTAAGAGAAAATGCCATCAATGCTCAATTTTATCCTAAATCCTTTCCTTAGAACTTCCTTTAAATTTTAGGATCTTCTCCCTTAGGAATTAATAATATGAATTTGGTTAGAATTCATTCATTGGGTAAATGAGTTACTCAATGAATGAAACCTTAGTTTTATAGCTTTTTAGATTTTATATTTTAATTATGAATATTTTGTCTCTTGACCTTAGATTAAACTTAGAGATCCATTCTATTAAGTTTTGATTTTTGCTTAATAGGATTGCCTTAATTTGTAGAATGTGAGACTTGGGATTTAAACCTTAGCCTTTAGTATCACCTTTGAATTAAGTGATTAAATCCCATAATTTGTAATTTAATTCTTAATTTCTCAATCTTAGTTTATCTTAATCAAGATTAGTTTGGATTGATGAAAAATATAAATTAGGATGAATCATTAATTATTAAACTTATATAAATGTCACTGATTGAATTATATTAGAACTTGATCAGTTCTAATTACTTTTAATCTTATAAGGGTATGAATCTGAGTTTATACTAGATAGAAGGATATTGAAGATCCTGAGCTTGTATAAACTTAGAATAATTAGAATGGATAAATTAGACCATAACAGATATTATATGGGTTTAGTAGAGTGTTTTGCTTACTATTAAACTTTATGCTTTGTATTCCTTGTATTTGAGCTCTATACCTTGGACATATTAGTTAGACATAGGATATTGTATGAGTATCCTATGTTAGATTTGAAATGCATAAACATGATTCTGTACAGTCAATTATTCAATTTTCAGTTCAGTGGAATGCATCCTAATTAGTCTGCCTCTTCAGTTTGGTTCTTTTGATATAGAATCGACTCGGACCTAGCTCTGTGGTTGGTTAGGGGGATACATGTCTGATTCTATAACTTCAACTTGGACCTAGTTCTGTAGTTGCCTAGGGCGATACATGTTAAACTTCATGTATTGGGGCCTATTTTGGCCAAATTCTATTATGACAGTACTAACTTAGGCACATTGCTACTGTTCAGTTTAGTGGCTTATTTAACCAACTCTTCTGATATGGCAGTATTACATGTTACTTTTTTTTACTGCTTTTTTATTATTTTTACTGCAGCTTAGATTTTGTACAATACTTGCTTGTTTATATATATATGATAAGAAGCTAGTTTTTCTTCACTACTTATATGTATCATAGTTCAATTTACTTTCTATTAATCTGCATAATTTTATATGATTATAAGCATGTTAGGATGAGTCTTCTTTTCAGTATTTACAATTATTTTCTATAAGTATTTATTGTCTAACCTTGTTATAGCTTTTGGGTTGAGGTATATTCTTTTACCTCTTTGTTAAAAGTTATAAATGTGTGATTTATAGCTTTTGTTATTCCTTCATCACTTATTGCACCTATTTTCTTACTTTAGTTATTAAAGTGAATGGTGATATCTTAAAAAGATTATGAAGCTAATAATTAAGCCTAAAATGTACTTATACAATTTATCTAATCAATTTTTCATTTTTTTTGGCTGGGGCCCTATCATTGTGAAATTGACAACGACAGATTCTAAGCTTTTTGCAATAGTTGAGCCAAAAGAGGAGCTAGTTCAGAAGGAGGAGTGTTCTGTTGCTGAAGATCATTAATTTTCTTAATTAATTGCTTGAGAGGATGAGTATTATTTTCTTTTCATTTAAACTTATTAAACATTATATTAATACAGGTTCAGGATGTACTTTCTTTTATTGCACATTTTATTCTGAGTTATATAATTTCTATTTATCTATTACAGTTAAATGGATGTTGTTTGTTTTGTACTTTCATATTCTGATATTCATATATGATCATTTGATTAAAGATCTCAGTCAGTGACAAATTCCTTAGTTATGAAGGATTATGGTGAATACCTAATTTGGCTGTAAATGAGGGATCTGTCATTAGGGTGAACCACGCGGGTCGATCAGGATCTGACATGTAACAACCCAATACAGTTAATCAGTATTTAGCAATCAATTTGTTTATAATCACCTTCAATAGACTCCAAATGATGTTTAGGAAGAACCATGTTATTTTAAATCAAATTGGAGCTCAATTGAAAACTTTGAATATTTTAATATTTTTATCAAATCAGAAAATCATGATGATTAAATTGACCTCCAAATCAAAATCGGAGTCCGCCATTGAACTCCTCACCTCCAAATTAGTGAGGGGTGAAAATTTGGTAAGTTTTGGTGGTCGTCAAAACTTCTTGATTTTTTTTTTTGCATTTTTGACATCCTGAAAAATCAATAATTGAAACAATATTTGATTGGAATTCTGTTAGTATTTTCAAATTCCTCGCCCCCAATTTAATTAAGGGCAAATTTTTGAAATTTTTCTGAAAATCTCTAGTTAGTTAATTCATTAATTAAGTAGGAAACTTAATAAATTCAATAATTAATTTTAATATTTCTATCCATCCTAAACAGCGTCATCTTCTTTGGCCAAACCACCGTCTGAACTAATGACCCTTGATCAGCGCCATTTAATCATCAGCTTTGTTCGAGCATCTATTGGATCTTATTTATGGCTTTCACTTGAGACGTTGTATATAAATAAATTTGATTTATGCTGTGAATTTTATCGAACCCTCAAATGATTAATTTCTTCAGTTGATGTTTCGATTTTGCATTACGAACGTTTGGCTATCACCGCATGAGATCGATTAGGCCTTATCAAAATTATTAAGTTCGCTTCTGCCCAATCTTCTACAAGTATTGCAGCTGTAGCCAAGCCCCAATAAGACATAAAATATAATTATTATGCCTCATATAATAGGAACAGTTCATTTGTTTTCAATCATATAATTTATTGACATTAAAGAGATCAAGATTGTATTCATAAATCAATGTGCTTTATATCAATCGAATCACTTTTTCTGCAGGGGGTTATAAACCCTAATTCGCAAGGTATCAATCCTAGTCAGGGATTGCTATAGTTAAGAGCGGGTCGGTACCTCGACACGCCGTAAACCCATGAGGGAATGATCGAACACACAGACACGCGGCCGAGGGATAACAACGCGTATTCCCCTATAGACTCGCAGATGGTATTGAAGAATAATTAGGATATTAATTATTTAAAAAAAAAATTATTAATTAGTCCTATAATAATCAAAGTATCATAACTTTGAAAATATAAACCAAAAACTATTAAAATTATATATCAAATAAATTAGAAAAATCTCAAGGATGCTAATATGAGGTTAAAATTACATTTTGATAATTGTATTCATTAATCACCTTTTAGAAGATCATTAAGGATAGTTAAGTTTTGGTTAAGCCTTGATTAGGCCATTTATCATACAAATGAGTCTTTCTTATTGTCATTTTAATTTTTAATTGCATAGGAACTTTATATGCTAATTCTATATTCCATTTGAATGTTAATCATTAAAAAAGTACTATTGGCATTGCTTATATGAAAATGATGGAAACCTGGAGCTTAAATGATAATTATGTGTTTCTTTGAGTTTAGGACATCGACTTATATTCAATTAAATGCTTAGTTGAAATCCAAAAATACTAAACTTAAGGTATGCTAAATAGTTATGGATCTATAATATGATTAGATTATGGAGAGGATTAAGATATTAATTTGAGATAACAAAAATTTTGGGTTAAAACTAAACTTCTAAGAATGAATAAAAGCTAAACTTAACTTTCATCGAAAATCTTATTAGACATCAGGTGTCCAAACTTAGTACAAATACTCATTAAGCCTCTAAGTACTATAATTGTAAAGATGAAGCCCTTACCTTAAGTTAAGAAGATGCCTAAGATAGTGATTTAAACTATAAATCCAATGTTTGGCAAATACATCACAAAACTTGACTAAAATAGTTTCAAGAAAAGAACCATCCATTTTATAGTAAAATATCATCGTTATAAGCTAAGATTCAATCATCCCTAAACAATATAAGGACATTTAAAGTTAGATAATTTATTGAACTAGTTCTAGGTAAACTAAAATAAAGACACAAGTAAGCATTAAGATTAATAATAATGGAATGTTAGTAGAACCTTATGAAAGTAAAGGTAAAGCAAATAACTTGAAAACATAAACTAGAGTTAGATTTAAATACCCACGTAGTTGGAGACTTTAAATCTTCTTAAACCAGCAAATAAAAGATTGATTTTAATAGGAAGAGATCCTAGTATCTTTAATAAGGAATCAATAACTCATTTATACTTAATGGAAATGGCTTCATTTAACATCTAAGCAAGCCCACCATAAGGAAGAAGTATTACTTTAAAAATATAAAAGTAATAAATATCTCTCTTAAAAAGATTAAGATTCTTATCATTAGAATATTTAGATTAATAACTTTAATAAGTTAATAAATTATTTAAATTTAGTAAACATGCCAGTAAACCTTAAGTTTATCTCTAAGTAATAATAAGATATTAATATAACCTTATAAGTTCCAATGCAAGGTAATTAACTTATGAAATTAAATTAATATAAGAATTGGATGCCTAAACATTAATAATAACACTCATAACTCCCTTGATTCAATAAATAAAAAATTAGTCCTTTAATAAGGTATACATATAATTCATAAAAATCTTCAATTATTAGAACAAAATAAACTTTGGTTTATCTTCTAAGAAGATATTAATAAAGTTGTCAAAGTAAGAGCATACTTAAGAATAGGAATAGTTAAGGATTAATTTTCAACTATCTAAGAATATTAATACTTATAGTAGGTTCTTCATTCAAAACTAACTTCTATATCTTCTTAAATATTCTATCACTACATAAAGTTAATTAAATTACTACTTTCAAATACTGATCATTATTATTATCAATTAACTATGGAATCTATGAAGCTTAAGTTTATTGGAGGCTTATTAGCCCCAAACATTAAGGACAGATAATTAAAAATAGAAAACAATGGATATTAGGTGGTTTACAATAGTTTGTTGATCCTTGAAACGCTGTAACGCATTGAATACTAATTTCTAGAAATCATGCATTAAAACTTTATGCATAATAATAAACATTTAATATATACTTCAGAGGAATTCATATGGTGGATTTTAGTATAGCTATCATTAAGCCTGGGTAGGCAATTGGTATATCCGGAGACCACATAATTCCTTTGAGGGGGAATGTGTGTGTTTACAGCTGACCCCACTTTTAGATAAACTGAGTAGACGTACTCAACTTCTCTCTTGTTCTGTGCCCACTGAACAAAAATATAAGATAAATATAACAACCCAAGTTATTAATGTAGTTAATTATGACTAATCTAAGTCCTGATTTTAATCTTAGTGCACTAATTAAGTCATTAGTAGTTCACCACCAGAACCTAGTCCTAATTAGAGGTCAAATGGATCAAACTCTATTTTTGGAAATTTTAAAAATCCTGGAAATTGACCTAATTATTTTTACCTTAGATCAAAAATTGGACTTTGCCATTGTGCTCATTGCCCCTAAATTAGCTAAGGGTGATATTTTGGTGGTAATCAAAAGTTGTCAAAAAAGAAAGATTTATTTTGGTGGTAATCAGAAGTTCCATCATCGCTCGCAAGAGAAAGATTTATTGATAAATACTCAAACAATTGGCAGCGGAACGGTGCGTTACTTGGGAAGGACTGTTGAACCTTCCCAAATACTGCTGAAATTCTGCCTAATGTAGAGCTGAGGACTAACTCTTAAGATAATTATACTATCCTTATCCTAAGTATTAGCTGAGGTACTTATACACATTAGGTTTAAAAAGGATGATGAATAATTACCCTATGTATATGAGTATCATATATGATTTTCATGTGGATCACATCACAATACTAAATATAAGTACTAATAATAATAAAGTGCAAGAACCTTGGCATTCATTCATAATATTCATTACAAAAGCTAAGTAAAAATATTCATCTCAGAAAAGAAAGGAAAAATATATCCAGAGTTAATTATTATAAACCATGACTTAAAATTAAAATGAGAAGTAAATGTCTCTCATCTCATGGTAGAAAGAACCAAAAATAGTAAGTAAGTGCTAAGTTGACTAATGCTCCTCTAGCTCCTCCTGGATCTCCTGAGATGCCTCTAAAGCTGGCTCCTCCAATTGCACAGGATCTGACATTATTGATTTCACAATGCTAGGGCCCCAGCCAAAAAGAGAAAATTCTTGTTAGACAATGAGTCTAAATACATTTTTGCCTGTAATTAATATTTTCTTACATTTAAGGGAATTTTACTTAATGTTTAATAAAATAGAAAACAAATTATAGAAAACTAAAATAAACTGAACTGTAAATCTAACACTAAAACTTAAAATAGGAAAAGTAATAATTTAAACAAAAGTATGAAAGTAAATCCATTGAAATGAAATTGTAAACTAAAATAATTGAAAATAAAATTATATTATATGCCACTGTATAGGTATATGAATATGCCATAAAATTTATGCCACAAATATGTACACTTTGATGCCACATGGCATCCCACAGATTCTAGGTGAGCAAAACTGCTCCACTAACATATCCTAAGAGAGCATAACCACTCTGCTAATGGCATGATATGCTTATGCAATTCATGATATGCCAAAGAATTAAATAAACTAAGTGCTACCAAATCATCAAAACCAAAAAGTAAATAAACAAAAGTGTATATTCCTTCTTGTTGTCTAATTATTTAGCCTAATTCTTTAAGCACATTCACCTTGAATGTTATACAAACTAGAAGTTTAACTGTATGAACTATTCAATCCTATTTTTATTCTACTGAATTCAATATTTTTTCAATATTAGAATTTTATAGCATCCTAAATTATCACATATTTAGGAGTACATATACATGATTGGTATGTCTTAAGTGAGGCGACTTTAACACTTAGTTTATTTAATTGCACTTATCGATGTGTACAAAGATAAGGAACATAATCCTTTTACAGCTTCTTCTCTTAAACTAAACTGTTTTATCCCCAACTTATAACATACTTTGGACTTGGGACATTTATCCTGAACCAAACTGTACTTATCTAATTACCTAAGATAAGATTGAAACTCAACAATACTATTCATGATAAATCAACCAATTCCATATCCTATTGAATCAGATCAGCACTATAGATATGTACTGCAATGTCCATGTGATACTATTAATATTCTTATCACTTATAATTCTAACAAACTAATCTAAAACTAAGGAATTTCAATCTATATAATCCAGTCTCCATTGTAGTAAGTTCTATACCAAGGGCTCCAAGGAAATGACATATAAGTCATTCAAATTAGGATAATTATCATAAGAGATAACTTAGTTTAAGTTCTTTAAGTTATTCTACCATAAGGCATATGATACATCATTTAAGGTTGATAAGGTTCATCTAAGATCCTACCTCAAAATAAAATAAATAAGGAATTTCTTACCTCAAAGGTTATCCCACTTAAGGGTATAGCATTCACTTAGACTTAAGACTATCTTTATACTTTAAAGACCTAAAGCTTAAAGTTAAAATATATTTAGATCTATAATTAATCAAGTGAGTATAGAAATCATGTAATGAAATTTTATGTAGGTTTGTAAGTTCAATCATTTGATTAAGGTGTAAAATCAAACATGCTAATCTTCTAATTACTATCTTAACCATAAGCACTTGAATTGTAGAGTAAAATCATACAATTATCATAAATTTAATGTTTGTAAATGCAATTGAAGTTTCAGTTATCTTTCTTACAATGTAATGATTATGTAAATGCAAAAGTTATCAAAATTAGATAGCAATTGCGGCTAACTTACACTAATTAAATTTCAAGGTGATTAGCATTTTTATTAACAAAATAAAATGTAAAAAATAAATCTATCCTAGCTAATTGATTCTAAACATTCAAGTGGTCATTCAGAGACTATGGCATTCCATTTATGTTAAATAAGTTCACTAATTTTATCTGATCATGCAAGTTAGGGATTAGAGCTGATTAATATAATTGATTATGAAAAATTTAATTAACACAGAAAGTAGATTATATATGCCATAATGAACATTTAGACACCTTAATTGAAGCATTTGGACAAGTATAAGTGCTAAAATTAACTAATCAAACTATTGGAGTAATTAGGCAAAATTAAGAAAATAAATTATAGAAACTAAAATATTTTTGTATATTATTATTCTACACATTTTTTTTTTATCAAAATGATATTTAATTTCATATAATTTGGATTTAAAATGATAAACTTATTCAATTAATTTAAATGGAACTATTTCAATTAAATTAACTATATGTTTAGGAATTTTTGGATTATTTTCCTTAAGGAAATTAATTCCAATAATTCAGAAAAATTCCTAGGCCCAAAATTCAAACAGTACGGGTCGGGGTCTAGCCCGAGCCGACATTGTGCATCCTCTAGCCGTTAGATCCTTCGACAGGTCGCATTAGAGCTACGCCTCTGCCTCCGGTCAATAACTACACTATTCTATTATCGAGACACATCAATAGAGCCCTAAAGCTCTAACTGGGGTGTTCGGAATTACCTTGGAGCTATTGCCCTCAAATCAAATCATCGGGCCCTCAAGGGTTTACTGTGAGGAAGAAATTATCCCCACTGAGACCATTAGAGGGCTAGCTCCGACTACCTACACCATCGCCTGAGCAAGAAGAAGCCAAGCCCTAAGGAATTGAGGTCTGGATGTGGCTCAGACAATGGATCCTTACTCGAGCCAGGCACTGTGCAACATCGTTCCAGCTCAAGTGAGGAACAACCAAATAGTCAAACCTTAGCTAGCCAGGCCATATTGATCCTTCGAGGGTCAATACATGATTACTCCTCGGAGAAATTGGTGACCCAGCCTGGCGTCCATTGCCCCTGACATGGCAAACAAGCCATCACCAAGCCACAGCCTACCGTCGACTCACTGATGTCATCACTCTACTCCTAATCAATCCTAGATATCAAGCATTTACATGCAATAAGGAATCATGCCAATTCAATTGGCAGTGAGCTCACTCAGCTCACGGCAGTGGGAGGAAGGTACGTGGTTCATCGGATTGTAGAAGCCTGGGCGATCGGAGAAGAATTAGGAGCTAGCTGCACCTAGAAAGCTGTCCAGGGGTATCGAATATCGAAACACACCCAAGAAGCTTCAGGAATAGCGAAGAACAAGAACTAAGGGAGGTGGGAAAAAAAATGGATTCACTCGGTGAGCAAAAAATCTCATTGGGTGAATAATGAGGCTATTTATAGCCTCGACGACCAGAGAGCTTCGGGAATAATGAGGCAGAAAGCTTGGCTTGGCCCAAGAGCTTGGGTTGAGGCTGGGCTCTCAAAATTTTTAATGGAGGAGAGTCAAGCTTTGTGGCCCGTCCATGGCACCTAACCATCTTAGGTAAGGTCCTAATGGCTCGCTGATGTGGATGGGAGTGGGGGACAGGTTCTGCTACCGGGGTATGACAAATCTTCTCTGTTGGGCGCGGATACTCTAGTGATGAAGATCCACAGTAGCAGGAGAAGCAGAGGCCATCTTATTGATCAAAGAAAAGATATGATGATCCTGATCTGCCAGGTTCAAACGACCGATTGCGGGAGCGATCACGACTGTCAGTTCATGGGCGTGATCCGACGTCTGTGAGCGAGCGCGGGTGGGGTTTAATCAAAGTCGTCGGATCGAAGAGGTTTGATGGTTGAATTGAGCAAGCTCTGCTATCGTATGACCCAGGCTCTATAGCAGATCACCCGTGGTCCGCACAGTAGATCCCATACCGTTGGTGACCGTTGTACGGTGGATATGAAATTTTAAATTGTTTGAAACCCATTTGTGCAATTTTCCCTATTTAAAATAAGTTCAATTAAGGCCTAAATGACCTTTAAAATATTCAAACTTGCACCACTAGCTAATTTGGGGATGAAAATCTCAAAAATGAAGTCAGAAATGAATTTGGAGATCAAAATATTTTGGATAATGTCAAGGGCTCTAAAATTGGCAAAATTGTAATTTAGCCTATTGAGGTCCGATTTACCATATATTTTTAGGTTAATTTTTAATAACTATATGAATACAACGGAATAAAAATTAAGAAGTAATTAAGCTCATATTAGGCTAAGTAATAACCTAAGGTTGTTACACCTATGCTTAAGGGATTGGATAAACGATAATAAGACAACTTGAGAGCCTTAGCCCAATTTTCTAATACAAATGTGTGACTTGCTCTAGTATCAAAAAGAACATTTTAAGTTTTGCCATTTATTTCTAGAGTGCTTATGTTCAAATTTAATATAATTTTACTTGTACGGTTCAAGCAGAGAGAAAGCATTAGTGCAAAAAAAAACAAAAGCAAAAATGAAATTTAAGACGTACCTGATACGACTTTGTTATCTTAAAGAGCGGAGACTGCAGTCAGCATGTAGACTCTAGCGAGAGCAGAAGGATGTTGATTCTGAGGTGCATAGCCCTGACAATTATGGGATAGGGCAGGAGTAAGTGTGCCCTTGGGAACTGCAATAGAAGCAAATGCTGGAATAAATGCCAAGGTAGGAGCTCTGCTATTCAAGGGTTGGGAGCAGAAGATGATCCCTTTTTGAGTGAATGATGGGAACTACATCGATAGTCTTCTCAGTGACGCATCAATAGAAATGGTGTCCTAGTGTGTCGCAAGTGAAATAGATGTTTCCTTGATGGTAGCTCTTACCATAGGGGTGGGGGCATTTACATACTGAGGCATATAATGAGGTTTGTTCAGCTTTAATGTGGAAAATCTTTGCTACCTTTTGATGCCCGAAAGCTTCTTTCCTTATAGGAATGAAGTGATCTTTCCTCTTCCTATCTATCTGACTCTAAAAATGCTCTTACATACGTGTCGCTTCAACAAGTTCAAAAAAGGGCTTGAACGGACGTGAAACAAGGTGTGCCTTGATTGAGTCTCAAAGTCCTTTTTGAAATCAGTTGCACCTTAACGCTTCTAATTTCAGTAAATATGGGGTGAAATGAGATAGATGCCAAAATTCAATCTCATACTTTGAGACAGATCTCCCTCAATGAGTGAGATGAAGTAGTTCATCTTCAAGAATGATTTGGGAAGGTAAGAGAATGAAGGCCTCTTTGAATGCCTCCAAAATGATTCCTATAGAATGCCCTTGATCTCAAAATCAGCAAACTTTGTGTTTCGCTCTTTCTCCCACTAATTCTCTGCCTCATCCTAGAACATATGGGTGGTCAAATTGATTGCTTCAGAATTGGGACATTTAATACTTGTCAAATTATTCTTCACTAGCTTTAGCCAGCTAATGGTGTCCATGGGGTTCAAAGCCCCATTGAAAATAAGTGTTCCTAGATAAAGAAAACTATGAAGAATGTCATCTACTAAAAAGTGAGGGGCAGATAGATCAACAACATGAATCATAGGTGGTGTTGAGATGTGAGGATATAATGGGTCTCCTGAGCTTGATGAGCTTAATTCTTAATTAGAGTTTTGACCAAGCCCACCAAATAGTTAATACCATCAGACCCATTTGAAAAAGATATAGAGTTCTTGATGGGAGTAGTCATTGAAAGGGATCATGAAGTCATGACTATAATTTCCAAGAATAAAGATTTGGAAAATGAAATAAAAAGGCTACTTTTAAATGACTACTTCTTAAAGGAGAAGTTACACAAAATAGATAAGTTGAAAGACAACATGCTATGAAGAAATAACATAAAAGATGATAACAAAAGAGGCTACAATATTCAATTATGAAAGAAGTGCATAAATCATCATAAGTGACGACGTTGTGTCCTCTCATGTGCATCCCTTCAAGTCTTTGATATGTCCAGAACCACCATCTTTCAATTGGTCTACTGAGCAACACTCCTAAATCTGAAGATAGCTGTCATCGGGACATTCAATTTCTCTGAAAGAGGTAGTTACACAATCTAACCATTCTCGAGCAAGGACTGGGAAGTTGGTTCCTCAGAAGGTTGGAAAAACTAATATCATATCAAGCACTTTTATACCGATGGGAGATACTCCACTAACTGTTCTATCATAAACCTTGTCGTCTTGAATGTCATCCATCCATAATAGTGAATCTCTGAAAGGGCCTAAGGTAGTAAATGAACCCATAATAGTGATTCTCCATTCTTAGAATGTCATTTTATCAAAGATCAGGATTTGAGATTACTTTAATTTATTTAAGTGCCTTTTACTTCTTAAAGTTTGTTCAAACCCTAAGGTGTCATTTCCAAATGTTCCTAGTTTTATTTCTGATATTCAACTTGATGAATTATGGATGGTGCTTACCTTACACTTAGTGATTGTGATCATATTTATTTTAGATAATGGATCATAAAGCAGATAGGAACATTCTTCTTATCTGATATTTATGATTCTTCTCTAATACCAACTGTAATGCCCCATACCGTCACTGCGCCCAATATAAAGATTAATTAATAAATACTCAAACAATTAGCGGTGAAACGGTGCATTACTTGGGAAAGGCTGCTGAATCTCCCCAATTACTGTTGAAAGTTTACCCAAGGTAAAACTGAGGACTAATCCTTAAGATAAGTGTAATATCTTTATCATAAGTATTAGTTGAGGTACTTATACACATTAGTTTATGAAGGGTGATGCATAACTACCCAATGTATATGAGTATCTTATATGATTTTTATATGGATAACATTATAATACAAAATATAAATAGTAGTAACAACAGAGTGCGAAAGCCATAATATTCATCCATAACATTCATCTTAGAAGCTAAGTAAAATAATTTATCTTAGAAAAGAAAGAGAAAATACAACTATGATTTAATTATTACAAACCACAGCTAAAAATAAAAAGAGCACTAAATGGTCTCTCATCTCACAACAAAAAATAAACTAAGACAATAAGTAAGTGCTGAGCTAGCTAATGCTCCTCTAGCTTCTACTAGATCTCCTGAGATGCCTCCAAAACTGACTCCTCCAACTGCTCAGGATCTGACATTGTCAATTTCACATTGCTAGGGCCCCAGCCAAAAAAGAAAAATATTGTTAAACAATAAGCCCAAATACAATTTAAATTATAGTTAATATTTTCATACATTTAAAAGAACCTTAACACTTAATAAAATTGAAAATAAACTGTATAAAACTGAAGAAAATTGAACTATAAATTTAACACTGAAACTGAAAACAAGAAAGTCTATAGCTAGAACAAAAAAACTAAAAGTAAGTCAAATGAAACAAAACTATAAACTGAAATAATTGAAAGTAAAAGTGTGTTGTATGCTGCTGTATATGCATCTAAATATGTGTGGCGCCCCGATCCCTAAGTCCGCAATCATTAGACTAAGGAGCAGTGTGCCACTTTGACGAATCTCTCACTTATCGTTGGAATAAGTAAGGTCCACAATCCAATAATATGGGAAGGATGTACACAGAATATATGTGAAAATCAGTCACTAAATCTATATATTCATACAGAGTGCGGAAGCAATAAGAAGTAAGGATTACATCCATTCACCATACATCAACCATGAAATAAAATGAAATAGCTCAAAAAATAATAATGTGCAGAAAGTAAACACAATCACGAGTACCCGTATTATTACATCATTTAATTAAAGTTTAAAAGATTGAAAATAATAATATTACTTATCCTCACAATGAAAAAAAGGCAACTTGAGGTCTTGTGCACCAGGCTGTTGCACCTCCTTTAAATAAGGCTCCTCCTCTGGCACTGGCTCCTCAAACTAAACAAGATCTGACATTGTCAGTTTCACAATGTCAGGGCCTCAGCCAATAAAAGAAAAATCTTATTAGACAAATTATCTAAGTATATTTTAGGCAAGCAATTTATTAAGCATTCATTAAAATCACCATTTTACTCTAAACTAAGTGAAACATCTATCTAGCATAGGATAAAGTAAGCATAGAATGGGATGAGAATAAGTTATAAATGTAATATTTATAACTAAGCAATAATTGAAGCAAAAGTACACCTCAAGTAAACTAAACAAGGTAGGGCATATATATGTAATACAGTAAGTAAAAATATTGCAAAAAAAAGTCTAACCTAAACATGTTGATGATTATATAACATATACTAATTTAAAACATAAATCTAAAAATGGTACATATAATAAGCAGTAAAGTCTAGCATCCTATATATGCATCTACTCAAGTAAGCAAGTAATATAGGAAAAATACAGTTAACTGAAATAAATGCATCAACAACATAATAAATAGTAAGCTGAAAAACTATAAAAAATGTACAAATTGCCATATCAAAAAGAATTAGCCAATCCGGCCTAATATATTCCCGTAGCCTTTATGGGCTAGGGCGGACATAATATCACAATATAGTACAATATGACTGATGAGGCAAATAATACTATGCAAATATCTTTTAGTTATTTTACTTTTATTTCTATGGATAATTTTAGAAATAGTTGAGTCAAGCATATCTGCAAGATTGAACGGGTCCCAAGCTTAACACACTCTTCTCAATAAGTGATGTTAAGCATCCTGTCTATTGGAGTAATGTGCACCATAATTCACCATGTACTGAACCCAAATGCAAATGTTTTCCTAATATTCTAAGTTTTTATTTTTCATGCAATAATATTTTTCTTATATGACAAGTTCAAAGAAAAATAAGCACAAAGTTCAAGGAATGCGTAGCACAAAATTAAGTAGTAAGCAAGGGACTCTACTAAATATGGTGATATCATTTATTGTCTAATTTAAACATTCTAACTATTCAAAGTTACACAAGTTCAGGATCTCCAATTTTTACTATCGAGTATAACTTAGAAGTACATCCTTATAGGTTACAAAATATTAGGACTAGCTACGTCATAATATGATTAAATTAATGTCAACT
The DNA here is from genome assembly GCA_016760335.1 of Gastrodia elata. Lineage (NCBI taxonomy): Eukaryota > Viridiplantae > Streptophyta > Magnoliopsida > Asparagales > Orchidaceae > Gastrodia > Gastrodia elata. The sequence continues at coordinate 10,129,378 of CM028682.1, read as the reverse complement.
ATAAGAAATCATCACGACTTAGTTTATGAGTTTAGACGTTCTAAACTAAAAGCTTGTCCAAAATCTACCAAGCTAGAGATTATGGCTTAAATACCACGAGATTGGGCTTAATCACATAATCCCAAGGGTAAGACTTAAGATCTAAATTAAATCTAAATGTGAACTAATGATTGAGGTAAATCCTATTAAGCAAATCAGACTTAATAGGATGAATCTTCTATCCTAAATCTAATGTTGAAAGATAAAATAATCCAAATAAGTTGTAAAATCTAGAAACTAATAAAACTAAGGATTCATTTATTGAATAACCCCATTATTTAATGAATAAAATCTAACTTAATATTAATCCTATTCTTAAGGAACAGATCCTAAGGTGAAGTGAGGATTCCTAATAGTAAGACTTGAAAATTTTCTAAGAATTGATTGAATTCCTTCACACTTGCTAATTTTATTTAATTAGAGAGGTTAGAGATACATTTTAGCTAAGTAAGGTATATTAACCTTACTTAGGGATTTTCAAACAAAAAATTAAGATGTTTTACAAATTATCCCAATTGAGTGATTTATGACTTAAATTGATCTTAAATCACTTATATTACTAATTTTAATGATTTTAAAGGGTATTTTAAGGGTTAAGGATATTTAACCTAAATTTTTGGCAAAATGACCATTTTTCCCCTACTTAAGGGTTCAAAAAGCTACTTTTGATTAAGGGCTCTAAATTGAGATTTCTTACTATCAAATGATTCCTTACTGTCTAACATAAAGATAGACAGTAAGTGCACCAAATTTGGATAAGAAATGAGTAATATGGGTTCAAACTAAAGTTTTTGACCTAAGGGGCATTTTAGTAAATTACACTTAATGAAATCTAAATTTTTATGCAGTTTACTATTGGTTACTATTCAAAAATTCTAAAGAGTCTAAGAACATTAAATTTTGAGGTCTAATGAATTAGTTATAGCTATTTCAATTTCCAAGGGCAATTTGATAATTTTATAAGCTAAGGGAGGTCAAAAAGCTAACTTTTTATTTGATGTCCAAATTCAAAAAACTTAGTGTCTATAGCTTTCCTATATCACATTGAGTACTTTAACTAGGAGTAGACCTAAATTGGATTTCAATTAGTCAAGTTATGACCTAATTAAGGTTAGGGGTATTTTAGTAATTTCTAATTTTTAGAGTTCAGAACCTAAATATTATCTTAGATTATTGTTGGCACTAAAATTCTAAGCTATCTAGCACTTTAAATTTTTGGATTCGAAGTCTAAATGACTAAGATATGGTCAAATGAATTTTCTGGATGCTACGACGCGCTGTAGCGCCCGACGGTGATTTCGCCTGTGCGAAAACCGTGAAGGGTCAGATTTCGAGCTCAAATACTCTCAATCTAGAGCCTTACATGAGCGGTGCCATATATCAATGGAAAATTTTTTCCGATACATTTCCATTTACATTAAAATTGGCACAAACGGATCATCCTAGTTATTTGAACAATGGTGATAAAGGCAGGGGTGTGCAGAATGGACAAAAAATAGAGCATGAGGTATATTACTTTGAAGAACTATAATGGCTTCCATACTTAATCATGGATGTCTAAATATGCGAATAAGCATAATAGAGGAATAAAATGATAAATTAAAAAAAAAAAAGGTACCTTAGCCTTTAAAAGAGGAAGAAGGAACCTTTGAAAACTTGGAGGAGGAACTTCTTCTTCTTCTTCTTTAGCACAAAGCTCAACAATAGGGGGAAGGGTGGAAGCTTGAGAGCTTTATCTTGACAGCAAAAAATGAAGAGAAAGAGCTGAGCTTCCATTTATAGGAGGAGAATGAAGGGGGAAAGCTATCATGAGCTAGGAGGGAGGGATGGAAGAGGGATGGACATAACCATCAAACCTTGCCATTAAGGAGGGGAGAAGGAAGAGGGATGGCATAGCCATCAAAGCTTTCAATTAATGAGAGAGAAGGAGATGAGTCAGCCGGAATTGGAGGTAAAGGCCAGCCGAATGGAATAGCCAACTAGGAGAGAGAAAGAATTATAAGAAAAAAAATACAATTATGAATAAATAACTATTTATTCCTTTAATTATTTAAAAATTTCGATTTTAGAAATGCACTCTGAAAATTAACAAAAATTCAGCCCAAGTTATTTTGGGGATATAATCACAACGGCAAAGTCAAATTTTGATTCCGACGATTATTTAATTATTCTATTTTCCGGGGTAATTAATTATATTAAAATATTCGCAAAAATTCGATGACTTCCAAATGTGTCCAAAATATCACCCCTAGCTAATTTAGGGGGGATGATCACAACGGTGAAGTTGGATTTCGATTTTGAGGTCAAAATAAATACCTCAATTTTCTAATTAATTTAAATATATTAAAATATTCAAGAAAATTCAACGACTTCTGAAAAATCCCAAAATTTTACCCTTGGCTAATCTGAGGGTGAGGATCGCAACAGAAAAGTCGGATTTTAATTCTAGCGAGTATTTAATTTCCAATTTTAAGGGTATTAAATATTATTAAAATATTCATCAAAATTTTGATGACTTTCGATTGACTCGAAAACATCACCCCTAATTAATTTAGGGGCAATAAGCATAATGGCGAAGTCTAATTTTTGATATGAGGTCAATTTATATAGGTCATTTTCCAGAGTTTCTGGATTTCTCAAAAATTAGGACTTGATCTATTTGACTCCTGATTTGGACTAGGTCTTAGTGGATGACTCCTAATAACTTGATTAACACTTTAGGATCAAGATTAAGATAAAGATTAGTCTTAATTGATAAGGGTAATAACTTGGATTGTTATAATATGTCACTGAATTTATGGCATAAATATGCATACTTTGATACGACATGGTACCCCACAGATCCTAAGTGAGCAGCACTCGTTCCCGCAGCTAAATAAGGAAGATGCATCCGCTTTGCTAATGACATGATATGCTTATATGATTCATGATATACTAAGGGTTTAATAAACTAAGTGCTTTTAAATCATTAAAACCAAAAAAAAAAAAAAAAACAAAGTAACTATTCCTTTTATTGTCTAATTACTTAGCCTAATTTCTTATGCACATTCATCATGACTGCTATACAGATCAGAAGTTGAACTGTACAAGCTATACAATTCTATTTTAATTCTACTAAATTCAACATTTACTTAACACTATATTTTTATGACATCCTAATTAATCACATGTTAGGAGTACATATACCTGATTGGTATGTCCTAAGAAATGTGATTTTAAACACTTAATTTGTTTAACTGCACTTATTAATATGCACAAAGATAAGGGACAAAATTCTTTTACAGTTTATTCTCTCAAACTAAGCTATTAAATCCCCAACTTATAACATGCTTTAAACTTGGGATATTTATCTTGAATTGAATTGTGCTTATCTAATTACCTAAGATAAGACTGAAACTCTACAGTTATATTCTGGGTAAATTAACCAATTAAATATTGCTGAATCAAATCAATCCTATGGATATGCACTATAATATCCTGATAAAACTAATGTTCTCAACAGTTATAAATCTAAAAAATTAATTCAGAACCAAGTAAATGCAAATTATAGAATTCAATCTCCGTTGTAGTAGGTTCTGCACAAATGGCTCTATGGAAATGACATATAAGTCATTCAATTTAGGGTAACTACTACAAAAGATAATTCAATCTAAGTCTCTTAGGTTATTCTACCGTAAGGAATAAGGTCAATAATCTAAGGTTGTTAAGGTTCATCTAAGATCCTACCTCAAAATAAGACAAATAAGTCATTTCTTACCTCAAGGGTTACCTTACTAAATGTATAATATTTACTTAAATTAAAGTTATCTTTATACCTTAAGGATCTAAAGTTCAAATCATTATATTTAATCTATATTTATCTTGAGTTGATTCTAATTCAAGTAGTCTAATTATATGTAGATTTATAAGTTCGATCATTTAATTCCAATGGATAAATAATGCATGCTAATCTCTTAAGTCCTAACATATCCTTATACAGTCAATTCAAGAAGCAAATAAATGAAGACTTAAGATATGGTTGATTGATAAATCAAATATCTTTTATTTGTTGGTTAAGTATCAATTCATGCTAGTCTCTTATTTAAGAGAAAATCAAGAGTTTAAGAATTAGGTTAACATAAAGTTTCATTTAAATCACTTAAGCTTTAATATTCTAACATTCCACTTTAAGGTTAATGATAAAGTTAGTAAATGCTAAATTAATTCATGTTGGCTAAGGAGTGAAAATCAATAATTAATACTACATTTGATTTACTAATGACCTAATTAAGACTAGCTGGGGTTTAGGCCAATTAATCATAAATAAATATCAAGCATGCATAAGTTGAAGGGAGATGATATTGCTAAGTTATTTATTATCTAAGGATCACTTAAATACCAAAATCAACAAACTTAATTAAGCAATGAGATTTAATCTTCACTAATTTGGGTTTTATATAATTGGAAATCAATTAACATAATTAATTATGAAGAATGATTATAACCAAAGCATTTAAGTTCCACATGGCATAATGAACAGATATGAAGATTAAATAAATTATTTGAATGCCTAGTTATCTTAAAATGCACTAATTAAGATTTTGGAGTAATCAATTAATATTAATATAATTAATCACAAAAAATAATTCTAATTAATGCAATTAGGTTCTACATGACATAATGAAACCAAGGGATCATAATCATGCAAATTGGAAGAGTGAGTATCCTAAAATTCACTAATCAAGCTAAATTATAATTAGGGTATAATTAGAAAATATATCCACATAAACAAAAATATTTTTGCAGTTTATTAATCTACATATTTTTCAAGTAAAAATGATAAATAATATCATATCATTTGGATAAGGATGGGGAAAATAAATTAAATCCTAGATTTCATTAAATTCTCAAAGAGTGGAACTTAGGAAAATCAAATAATGCAATTAAATTAACCCCATTTGGCTATCAGGTCTTGTCGGGTCAACCGGGACCCGATGCATTGGCCCAACGGCGTACCATGTGGGTCGATTGGGACCTGGTGGGTCTGCACTGTTGCACAGACCGGGCCTGGGCCAGCCCGACCCATGTAACAGAGCTTTCGACCCTAACAAATGAGGGCATGCGCAATGGAATTTTTGGGTTTCAATTGAAACCTTAAATTCCTGAGAAATAGTGTAACAACCTTAGTTGTTACCATAGCTAAGTTTAGATTAATTAAGCTATATCAAGTTCTAATTTTGATTCTATCAGACTCAATGGGTCATTTAAACCTAACCCTAGAAGTTTGAAATCAATCGGAGCTCAAGTGAGAATTTTGGTATTTTTGCCTATTTTTGAACCTGGAAAATACCTAAATTAATTTGATCTCCAAATCAAAATATGATTTCATTTTTGAATTCCTCACATCTCAATTAGCTAAGGCTGAATTCTTAAGAATTTTTGGAGCTCATTTAATCCTAAATTGGATTTATAGTATTAAATAGAATTTAAGTTAATTATTAAATAAATTAATATTAATTAAATTAAATTATATATTTTTAATATATATGGGATTTGCTGTCGGGACCACGGTAGATCCGCTGCGGGGTCCCGATAGCGGCGCATGGGTTCTAGCTAATGGATGTCATAGCGCGCATCTCAGCGTATTTAATCCAACGATGAGATTTCCTCCGGGTTAAAATCAAATCTTAAGCGTTGAATACATCGTGTGCATCCGACTATTGTCGCTCGATCCGCTTAAGTAAGCCATCAGAACCATCCAAAGCCAGCGGCCGATTCATCAGACTGTGGGCATGAGTCCGAGCACTGTGGATCGTCTCACTCGTCTGCGTCTGGTCCCCCCAAACAACCAGGTAACCTCCAGCCCCCGTGGCAGGATGGGAATTGACCCAATTTTTTTCCTCTTCTACTCCTCAGCGCGACCTCCTGCTGGTAGTAGTCTCCCCAATTTGGCCATGACAGTTAGAACCAAGCCTTCCCTTCGGCCAAAACCTTCCTCCATTCCTGAGCTCTAGTATCCACCCCCATTGATCCTTCTGCCTATAAATACCCCCATAGTATGATAGTGAGTCCATTTGCTCATTGTGATCTCTCAATTTCCTAACTGAAGTCCCCTGGAGCTCCTGTCACACTCTGAAAATTTTTGCATTTTCTGGAACTGTGAACCGCTAATAGAGAGTCCGTCTGATGTTCAGACCCCCTGTGAACCTGTGCCTACTGCTTATGAAGCTATAGCTCACCTTGATTCCTTTCGGTCGTGCCTACAACCTCGACTTCAGGTACAGCTCCTTCCCAACTGAGCTGTGTGAGCTCAGTTCTCCATTATAGTTTCTAATTAAACCTATGGATGTCATTCGATTAACCTTAGACCCCTAGGAAACCTAATTTGATTGTTCCAAGGTCTGAGCTAGCTCTGATCGATCGTATTGATCAAACGAGCTAGTGGCCGAGCCATGGCTCAGTCCGAGTAAGGACCCAACGATTGGTTGAACCCTAGGTTGCGAAACCTTAGGGGTTCGACTTGCCTCACCGCACTGATGGTGTATAGATCGAGTCCCGTCCATTTAATGGCCTCTGTGAGGAGAATTATCGCCTCACATCAAACCCTAATCGTATGTAAATGGATATTTCGGTGGAGTAGTCATCCAGCATTCTGGCCCGCCCTAGTTAGGGCTTTTAGATTCAATTGACGCGCCTAGACCTCTTGAAGGTGTGGCGATTGAATGCTGGTCGCGGCATGGCCTATCAGGGAGAATTGGGTGATCCAAGGTGCCCTCCCCGCAGCTGTCTGCATAAGGGGGTATCGGGGGCGACGCACTAGCGCTTTAGGCCAGGTCAGACACTGACCCACGCGGTCTGGAATTTTGGCCGCGACTTATTTAAAGAATATTGGATTTAATTTTCTTAAGTTAATTAAGTAAATAATAATTAACCTATGATTTCAATTTAAATAAAAATACCGATTAAATTAATGAAGAAATTTTAGTTGTACTTATCCAAATGGTATGATCCAATATATCATTTTAATCAGAAAATAAAAGGAATAATAATATAAAATAAAATCAAGGATCTAATGGTTAGATTTAAAATAATTTCCTAATCTTTCTCTATTTTTATTTAAATCATAATAAATTCATTTATTATTTAAAAATATTGATTAAGGTCTCTGATTGCTCATGAGACCATAAAGAACCTATGTAGACCCTTAAAAATAACTTAGGATCCATAATTTTGCTAATCACTCCTTAATTACCCTAAAATGAGATTAGTGAATTAAGCCTTAGATTAGTCTCTGATTTTAATGAATCTAATTCCTAATGTCTTCTTAAGTACGTTAGCACCTATAATTGAGTTTGGATAATCTTAGTATGCCCTAATTTCTTTAATCACCTTAATTGGCCTTAAATTGAGATTAGTGCTAAATTAGGCTAATTAGATTATCAAACCCTAAGATGAGTGTTTATTCCACTTCATTAATCAATATGAAGCTCATTAAAATAGAATTGAATCAATTTAGATGATTAAATCTTAAAATGCCATTTTTAGCTTTAAAAAGGGTATTTTGGTCATTTTTACCAAAATAGGTTCAAGCACCCCTTAAGCCTTGGAATTTTAGTAAGTATCCCTAGTTAACATGTGAAACACCTTTCTGTAATCATATGTTAATAATATTAAGTTAAGTGAAGAAACCTTGAATTAACTCTTTTTAAGGTCTTAAGACCTCAAGTATTCTTAAAACCACTTTGTCTTAAGAGTTAAGTCTAACTATCTCAAAGTGCTAGATCCTTAGTAATAGATTAATTAAGTTGATCCTTAAGCTTGAATTCTATAAGAAATACTCTTGTAAAATCCTAAATCTAAATTCTAGCTTAAGTCTAAGGTGATCAAACAATAGATCTTAGATCTTAGATCACTTACTTGAATTGAATCACCTTCATTTGGATTTCCTTAATTGATTTACTGTTTAATCCTTTTGAAACCTCCTTGTGGGTGTAAGATTGATTCAATCCATGGAATAATGTAATTATTCTAAGGATTGAATATATAACTTTGATTCATATTTTATTAAGTGATTATTTTTATCTTATGATACTAGACAATATACTTCATTAAGATCTTAGTTTCTAAATCATTCAGCTTATAAAATTCTATACCTTTAGATTATGCTTGAGTGTGAACCCTAGATCCTTATTAGGATATTACCTTAAATTTAGGATTTGGACCCCCAAATGTGGAGTTTAAGTTCAGAATCCTTAATCTTGAATTACTTAATCAAGATTTGGGTTAAAAGAGGAAAATAATAATAATTAAGTCATTGATTGAGTTACTTTAATCCTTTATAATTATCATATGATTATGAATTAGAACTTGTTGAGTTCTAATGTTAACAGAAAGGTCATGAATCTGGGATTATACTCGATAGCTGGATATTGGAGATTCAAAACTTATATCTTCTCAGAATAGTTAGTTCGATAAATTAGACAACAACAGATATCACATAAGTTAAGATTGAGTCTCTTACTTACTTGACCTGATTGCTTTGCACACCTTGAATATTGAGCCTCATTCCTTGAGCATAATAGATAAACTTAGGATATGAAAGATACATCCTAAGTTAGTATTTGAAAAGCATATCATTCATTTAGCTCTTTTAGTACTTTCAGTTAGTAGAGTATGTCCTAGCTTAGTCTAGCTCTTTGGTTATAGTTTTGATATATAATAGACTTGGACCTAGCTCTACGGATATCTAGAATGGATTCATGTCTTATTCTATAATTTCAACTTGGACCTAGCTCTGCGGATGCCTAGGATAGACACATGTTGAACTTTTAGTTCAGAGGCTTTGTAAGGCCAGTTTCTGTTATGACAGTACTATGTCTTAGGCTTACTCCTACTTCAGTTCAGTTTTTAATATTTGCTTTGCTTTGCTACATCCTTCAGTGGCCTTACTTTAGTACTTGGCTTGCTTTACCACATGTTTCAGTGGCTTTACTTTTTGCTCATTCATGTACCTAGCTTACTTTTACCACATGCCTTAGTGGCCCTTTTACATATTAATATGTATGCTTGTATTAACCCTAAACCCTAATTCAGTTCACTTAAATAGCCTAAAATGTACTTAGGCAATTGTCTAACTGTAACCTTTTTCTTTTGTTGGCTGAGGCCTTAGCATTTGTGATCCCGACAAATATCAGATTTGGAATTGTTTGTTAGTAGTGCTGCAGGAGAGGAGCTGATGCAGGAGGAGGATCTTCCCACTACTATTTAGTCAGATTTTCTTTTTTGCAGTGAGATTTTGAGAGATCTTTCTGTTAATTCAGTCTGTAATAATCAAATTCTGGATGTATTTACTTTCTGCATTCAATCTGAGTTACTATTTATTTTACTCTCTTATACTATATTGTGATGTGGATGTTATATTATAATGTTTTCTGCTTTTGCCACTTTGGTTTGTTTTGATGTATATTCATAATTCCAGGTGGCAAGTCCTTGGCTTAAGGCAGGTTGGGTCCTACCTGACTTTACTTAAGTTGGAAATTTGCCATAGTTGGAGCACCGTGCTTCCCGCAATTATGCTAATATTCGTATTAGCATGGTCGCGAAGGGTACGGGGCCCTATAGTTGGTATCAGATAACACCATAAGGTGTCAGAATGGGATATGTGATTCCTTTATACCTAATGGACCATTCTTCTGAAGTGCAAACATCAAGATATAACATCCATAATATAGCGCTATCAGTAACTCTCTGAAAAATGTAAAATGAAAATACTCATATCCTAAATATCTAGTCATCTATAGTTAACAAAAACCAATACATTCTACTATTAGGATAAAATGGATCATGAAGAGTCTGACTTGGACTATTATCTGCATACGTTCAAGTTAGCTTGGAGTTATAGTTTCAAATGGAGATAGGAGATCAAATGGCAAATCAAAAGAGTTTCAACAAAAGGAACCCAAGTCTTGCACAAATTTCTACATCAAATTGCGTATTGAGGGCTTGACTTTCTTATCTACGCATAGGAGTTGTTGAACTGAGTAGAGTCTGTCCTGAGGCACATAGAGTGTCCAGAGTCCCTCTGGGTTGATATAGTAATAGATCAGATGCTAGACTATGTAACAATCTGGTGGTACGATATCATCAAGAAGCTCGAAAGGAAATGCAAAAGAAAGCGTCAGGCAGTGACCTTTGAAGATTTTTGTGTTGCATTTAGGACTGAGTACATTAAGGACATTTAAGTGTTAGAGTAATTGTCATTTCTTGATGTTAGTAGTGCTGTAATTTTTGGTATTTTCTAAATCTTATGTAATCCTTCATTCCAAAAGTAATGAGGATTTTTGGCATCTATTAGAAATTTAAATTACTATCTTCCTTAGAATAATTCTAAAATCTAGATCTATACTGCTTAATTAGAATGAATTTTGGATCACCTCCTACTACTACTCCAATCAAGAATACTATTTATTCAAACAATTCTTCAGATGAAGTAGCTCATCTATGAGCAATGGTGGCAACCTTGTTGGAGAATCGGGCTCACCAAACACTTGTAATGCAAAAGATGATGTATGATCGCCCAGTACCAGCTATTGCTACTGCTCCTACTGTTCCTGTTCTGCAACATATTTTTCCTTCCCATCACTCTATGGATAGTCTTCTCCATAACATCTTAAGACTAAGGCTGTAGCGCCCTGCCGCGTCGCTGCGCGCAAAAGAATTAAGTACAATCATATTGGCGGCGGAGCGGTGCGCCACTCGGGGAGGAATACCCCGTCTCCTCGAAATGACTAAAAAACTAGCCCATCAAAAGGGGCTGCTAACTCAACCTCAAGTAGGGTTGAGAGCTAATACTTAAGATAAGAGTAGTATCCTTATCCTAAGTATTAGGCAAATGCGTACATCGGATTTAACATACAACAAGAACCCAATATATGCATAAAATATCAGTATTTCCAGTATACTGATCACATCACAATACTAAGTATAAGTAGTGTAGTATATAGTGCGGAAGCTTAAAGCATACATCCAGATACATTCATCACAGAAACAGTATGAAAACAATCATCTCAGGAAAGAAAGGAAAGTACATCCAGAATTATTACAAACATTTACTGAATAACAGACATAAAACTAAATACTGAACTGAAAGTAACTGAGCAAAAAATAAAGCTGAAGAAGAGTCTACTAAAGCTCCACGGACTCCTCCTGGATGTCCTCCTGACCTAGCTCAATATACTGCTCGAGATCTAGCAAATTGCCGAATCCCAAAAGTACCTCGTGTTAGACAATAAGTCTAAGACATCGAAACTAATCTAACGGTTCTAATTATTCATTTAATATTTACATAATACGAGTAAATCTGCAGAAAAACTGTAAAGGTAATAGAAAGTGCAAATCTGTCTAAAACTGTACAAAACCGAAGTGGTGTAAAGTAAAACTGAACTGTAATTGAATACTAAAAATAAATCAAAATAGTACTGAATCTAAAACTGAGTAATCATATGTACAACTATGTTGTATGTCACTGAAACTGTGCATCTGAATATGCCACAATACGGTATGCTACTGATGTGCTACTAAAATATCACTGAACTGTTATGAGCATTACGGTCCAATATATACATACACCTTGTTGGGAATACTGTTTATTGATGACACTAATGCATCCAGAAATTCTCCTATCAATGTATGCAATATTCTGTAACTCATAGATCATCACTGATACTTATACAACATTCTAATTCTCATACATCATTCTGATATTCACACATCATACTTATGCTCATGCTCATGCTTCTAAACTACATGAGATAAATCTAAAAATCCTGAAAATGCTTGGAAAACTGATAATGAATCCAAGGTCTCCATTGTGCAGAATCCTGCTAAAAATACTTTGACTTCTGAATTCTAATCTCGATAATTAGTTAAGGTTGAGAGTTTACTTAAAATCATTAGCTGGGGAGACTGTATACACATATTTAGCATATTAGCAAGAAAGGTAGATTTAACCCTTAGCTTGTTTAAATTGCACTTATCGAAGCGCACTACGATAGGAGGTAGAACCCGGTCACAGTTTACATCTCAAGCTAAGCCATTAAATGCCCTAATTATAAGCATACTTAGTGGTCTACACAAAGTGACTTAAAATACTTAGTTTGCTTAAACTGCACTTATCGAAGCGCATTACGATAGGAGGCAGAACCCGGTCACAGTTTACATCTCAAATTAAGGATCTTGTTCACTAATTGTAACACTCTTAGTCTTGGAAGATTTACTCTCATGGGACTATATTCAGCTAATCCCGCAAGATAGGACCTGGTCATAAGTCCACATTGGAGTGAATCAACTAATTCTGAATATTACTAAATTAATCTAGTAATATGGGTATACCCTACTATACCCAACTAATAATCTGAGTTTAGCAGATTCTATTTAATCGATAAGGATTTATCAAATCTATTAATCCTTACTCTAAGTAGGTGAATCTTACACAAGGCTCCAAGGATGTGATCAAAATAGCACTCATTGTAGGTTGTTACCACAAGGAATAAGTCATATTCTAAGTAATTCAGGTGATTCCTACCACAAGGTATCAAGTTTAACTTCTAAGGCTATGAAGGATCATCTAAGGTTCTTACCTCAATAGATTACAAAAGTTATTCCTACCTCAATGTATTAACAATTAAGGTCTTTAAATATTTTTAAAACGATCCTAAAGTAAGACCATTAAGATCTCACTCTTCTACTTCTTAAGTTAACATATAAAGCTTACTTATTAGTTTTGGACTAAAGTGATCAGATTAGATGGCTAACCATTTATCTAACCCATCTCTATTCTAAAATCATGGGATATAATTAAGGATATTATTAATATTAGATCATTCCTTCAATCACTAACATTTTATTATTCATCTTATGCTAGTAGTCTTATATAAGTGGAAATCAAGGATCTAAAGTTTAGGTTCAGATGGTTCAATCACACAGATTTAATATTAATTTTAGTACTTCTAATTTAATGGTTTAAGATCAATACTCAATCAAATGCATTATTGGAATAATGATGGTTGATTTATCTTACAATCAAATTAATTAATTAAGTGATTAAGATTTGGATCTTAATCAAGATAAGTTAGGGTTTAACCCCTAACCTTTCTATCATTAAGACCAATGATTAATTTAGAGGTCAATGTACAATCAATGTATTATTAGTATATTAGTGATGTCAATCTTAAGTTTGGATTAAGTATCATATACTTAATTAAGTTATCAAGATTCTTATATTCAAGTGTAGTTTAATATCAATTAAGTGTACTTATAAAATCATAGGGCATATAAATGGCATAGATTAAGAAGGGGTGATTAATGCTAATCAAATTACAAATCAACCAAGGAGATTAGCACTTAATCAGAATTCCAAGAGATCTAAGTTTCATGCCAATTTGTTGTTAAAATATACCTAATTAATATAAGCAATTTAGATTCTAATACTTAGCATATGGCATACCATACATTTAAGATACCTAGGTTTTGAGCACTTAATGAAAATGGCAAAGTTTCAAATTCAAGTTTCTTATAGAATTTTATGCAATATTCAAATTTAGTATAACTTAGCCCCAGTAGGGTCATAGGGGTCTTAAAATATCAAAACAGTTGAGTTTTGGCCATTTCAGCCAAAACTGGGCAGTTTTACAAAATCTGGGCAGTTCTGGAATTTCCTGGAAATTTTGCAATTTTTCGGGCGCTGGAGCGCGCTGTAGCGCTTTCCGCGCTACAGCGCGCGGTAGCGCCTTTGCGATGTGGCTTGCTGTGGTCCGCTGCGATCCGCTGTAACCCGCTGTGACCTACTGTGACCCGCTGCAGCGCACCATGGCGCGCTGTAGCCGTATATTTTGCAAAACTACTGTTCAATTAATTTATTTTGTCATTTCCTAAGATCTGAAATATTTCCACTAAGGTCCGCTGCAGCGCGCTATAGCCCGATGTAGCGTCCCATTTTGCAAGTTACTGTTCAATTTATTTTTTTATGGCTGTTTCCAAAGTTTCGTGAGGTGCCGCTACAGACCACTACAATCCGCTGCAGCGCGCTACCGCGCGCTGTAGCGGTCCATTTTGCGAGATTTACTATTCAATTAGTTCAACATGCATTTTTATATATTTTTCCTAAGTTTTCCTGTCTGCTGCAGCCCGCGGCAATCCACTGCAGCGCGCTGTAGCGGCAGACAGTGATTTCGCCAGGTGCGAAACTCGCGAGGGCCATTTTTCGAGCTTAATTACTCTCAATCCAAAGAGTTCCATGAGTGGTGCCATATATCAATAGAAATGTATTTTTGATACCTTTCCATTGACACTAAAATCGGCACGAACGAAGCATCCTAGATATACTAAAAATACGGATGATTGACAGGGTATACAAAATAGAGAAAAACAGAGCAGATTTTCATGGAGTTTTTAAGAGCCTTAATGGCTTTCATACATGTATATAGACATTCTAAGGCTACATTCTAACATCATAACATCATAAGGAAGATAAGGAGTGGAGCAAGAGGGTACCTTTATGTCCTTGAAAGGAGAGGAAGGAGAGAGCTCTGTTTTCTTCTTCTTCTTCTTCTTAGGGTGTAACAATAGAGAAAGAGGATAGAGTGGAGAAAGTTTCAGTAAGTGGAGAAGATGGCTGAGCTCTCCATTTAAAGGAGAAGGGAAAGGGGTAGGGCTTCATTATTAGCTAGGGGCTATGGAGCTAGGATGAGGTTAAGGCATGAGAGGGAGGAAATGGGAGGTGTGGCCAGTTGAAATGTAGGAATGGCCAGCCGAAAAAGAGATTTGGAAAGAAAAGGGGAAATTGCAAATAAGGGTATTAATGATTACCTATTTGCTTATTTATTTTCTCGAATTATTTAAAAATTCGAATTTTTGAAATGTGCTCCGAAAATTCCCAAAAATTCACCCCTAGCTAATTTGGGGGTGAGGAATTCAACGGCGAAGTCGGAATTCGATTCCGATGACTATTTAATTATCTTATTTTTCGATGCATTTACTTTTATTAAAATATTCGCGAAAATTATATAACTTCCAAATGCGTCCAAAACATCACCCCTAGCTAATTTGTGGGTGATGATCGCAACGAAGAAGCTGGATTTCAATTTCGAGGTCAAAATAAATACCTTAATTTCCTAATTAATTAAAATAATCCAAAATATTGGATTTAGCTCTGAATTGCTCCAAACTTTCAGGGTTTGGTTCTAATGACTAGATGAACTTGATGGAATGGTAATTATGGTTTGATTAAGCTAAATTCAAGCTGGGTAACAACCTTGGGTTGTTACAAAGGCCTTCCACATTCGGTTGAAACTTATCACCAATGGATACAACTAACTGGCTGAAAGCAGTCGAGAAGAATCTAATTAGTCTGAAGATCCCAAATTCAGAAGTCATTCATCTCATGACGCATCTATTTCATGCAGAAGCAAAATACTGGTGGGATGATATCTGGAATACAAAACTTGTTAATTATGAACTAGAAGACATCCCTTGGGATGAATTCGTAGATCAAGGCTGAATTCATTCCCCCATCTGCACAAAATATCATAGCAGACATGATTCTAAGATTAACTCAGGGAGGTCATTCTGTCACTGACTACAAAAGGGAATTTTATAAGTTCATTCATTTTGCTCCAGATATTACCCACTCTGAGTCAGCTAAGTGCCATCGCTTTCTCAGTATACTACGAGATTCACTGAAAGATCAGATTGTTCTACTTTGCTTGACTAGTTTCTTTGAGCTAGTAGAGACAGCCAAGGTGCTTGAGCATCACCACTCAGAAAAAAATCTCAAGCAAAAGATGCAATCAACTCCTCTCAGTCATGAAATCTTTAAGAGGCACATGCCTAACTCTGCAATGGTCTATCAACTTGAACCTGTACCAACTGTCGAACAAATTCAAAGCTATAATAGGCCTCATCCTTATGGCAAGTGTTACCACTTTGGCCATAAGTGCTATGATTGTGGGCGACCATGCCACAAGTTCTATCACATAACAATGGTGGATGGAGTTCCGATGAGGCCATCCCAAAAGAACCAAGTATTCAGTGCAACTCCGTTAAACTAGAGAGAACCGAATTTGGCAATAATGCCAACACCTGCACTTGAAGCTGCTCCAGAGCAGCCCTCTACTCCCAAGTCCCAGAATAATCCCTAGAGGCAGGTAAACAATCGTCCTGCTAGTCCTATGCGAGTGTATGCTTTAACGCCTCTGGAAGCTATAGAAGACAATAATGTGGTTTCATGTACACATTTCTGAACTTCTCCTTTGTTATTTGTATTTCTGTACCCTAATTATTGCAATTTGTTAATGCAATTTGTATGAATAAATTAGGCACACTATATTTTAATGACCAGTGCTGAAATGTGTTATTTGACATTGGTGCTAGTCACTTGTTTATTTTTGAATGTTTTGCCAACATCCTTAAACTACACCCGTACAACTTAGCAAAATCATTAAGTGTTGGACTTCCATCTGGAGCCCAACTCAATGCTCATAAGTTTTGTAATTTTAAAATCCCATTAAATGGTCAGGAGTTTGGTTCCAAATTAATCATCCTACCAATAGCAAACTTTGATATTATCCTTGGGATGAGCTGGCTTAGTGACAATAATACCGTGATAAACTGCCTTAAAAGTCTAAAATCTTTATAGGAAAAGTTAGTACACAACTATCCTTAATCAATGCTATTAAAGTTGAGCAACTAATCAAAAAAGGTTGTGATGCTTATCTAGTCACTATGATGGGTGAAGCAAAGGAAAGTGTCCCCCTCTCTGATTGTAAAGTGGTTAAGGATTTCATCGATGTATTCCCAGAAGATTTGCCTAGTGTGCCTCCTCCCAGAGAAATAGAGTTCTCTATTGAATTAATTCCGGGTACCCAACCTATATCTAAAGCTCCATATAAAATGGCACCTAAGGAACTCCAAGAACTTAATGAACAGTGCAAGAGCTCTTGAATAAAGGTTTTATGAGGCCAAGTAAGTCTCCTTGGGGAGCGGAGCGCCTGCTCTATTTGTAAGGAAGAAGGATGGATCTATGCGAATATGCATAGATTATTGTGAACTAAATAAAGTCACTATAAAGAATAAATACCCATTGATGATTTGTTCGTCCAATTGTCTGGAGCTGTCATATTCTCTAAGATTGACTTAAGGTCTGGATATCATCAATTGCCTTAAGTGTTCTTAAAACCACCTTGTCTTAAGAGTTAAGTCTAACCATCTCAAAGTGCTAGATCCTTTGTTAATAGCTTAATTAAGTTGATCCTTAAGCTTGAACCCAAAAAGAAATACTCTTGTAAAATCCTAAATCTAAATTCTAGCGTAAGTCTAAAGTGATCAAACATTAGATCTTAGATCTTAGATCATTTACTTGAATTGAATCACCTTCATTTGGAATTCCTTAATTGATTTACTGTTTAATCCTTTTGAAACCTCCTTGTGGTGTAAGATTGATTCAATATATGGAATAATATAATTATTCTAAAGATTGAATATAGAACTTTGCCACATGTTTAGTGTCTTTACTTTTTACTCATTAATGTGCCTAGCTTACTTTTACCACATGCCTTAGTGGCCCTTTTACATATTAATCTACATGCTTGTATAAATGCTCTTATTAATTATTATTAAATATTGGCATATTTAGGATGCTATAATTGTATGTTTATTTTAGCACTTATGTTTCTTATATACTCAGCATGTATCCATGTGATCATAAGCATGTTAGGATCAGATTTATTTTAGTAGTTGTAGTTATTTTGATTTTAGCCTCACCATGTTTAGTTGCTATTTTATATATTATTTTTACATATTTATTGATTAGCTATAAATGATTAGTTTATGGCTATCCTGTTATTTGTAGCTTGTAGCACCTTATACTGCTTGCATGTTTAAAACCTTTAAATACGATATCTTAAATATTCAGTTCATTTAAATAGCCTAAAATATACTTAGACAATTATCTAACTGCAATATTTTTCTTTTGTTGGTTGGGGCCCTGCATTTGTGATCCTGACAAATATCAGATTTGGAACTGTTTGTTGGTAGTGCTGCAGGAGAGGAGCTGGTGCAGGAGAAGGATCTTCCCACTGTTGTTTAGTTATATTTTCTTTATTGCAGTGAGATTTTGAGAGATCTTTCTATTAATTTAGTCTGTAATAATTAAATTCTTGATATATTTACTTTCTGCATTTGATTTGAGTTACTATTTCTCTTACTCTCTTATACTATGTTGTAATGTGGATGTTATATTATAATATTTTGTGCTTCGGTCACTTTGATTTGTATTGATGTATGTTCATAATTCCAAGTGACAAGTCCTTGGATTTAGGCAGGTTGGGTCTTACCTAACTTTACTTAAGTTGGGGATTTGCCACAGTTGGAGCACCGCGCTTCCCGAGATTATGCTAATATCCGTATTAGCATGGCTGTGGAAGGTTCGGGGCCCCACAAATAGAGCATGCCTGGGAGCGATTTAAAGCTTGAATTAATCGCATGGTTGAGCTCTATTAATTAGAATCAGAAGCCATAAGTGGCATGAACTCTAATGCAAAAATCCTCAATTCAAATTTTAAGGGTTTAGTGCTTACTGTGGAGAGAGAATGCTCCCTCCACCGACCACTATTTGATCGAGGATCAATCCCGGCACGTTCCACATGTCAAGGCTGATCCAGAGAGGGATCTTACGCATGGGGATGTAGCCTAGTTCTATATGAGCCATGTGGGGCTCTGGCACTATATCCCACTATACATGCCCAAGCCCATAGCTTCTTGATTAGGTTCGATCAAACCTGATCAATGCTACGGGTTGATTGCACACACTGAGGGATATCAATTGGCCACCCAATTCTACTAAATGATGGCTTTGTAGTCAGGTATAAGAGTACCTGATGGGTCAATCTTGCAGCAAAGATAGAGAAGGCTAACAGTGCTGCTAAGGAGTTGGACTTCGATCGACGGAGCTTCCTTAGACTGGTAGGGCGTTCAAGGGGACTCAGGCGCCGAGTCTCTCCCTCAGAATTTGACAATGACTGAAGCTTCAAATCATCAAGTCCACTGGAATGGTTTAATAAGAGAGTTTGGCTAACTCATGAGGTGCAAATGGACCTCCTGAGAGTGTTCCTGAGCTATTTATGGCTCGAGGAGGTTCATGGAAATTGGGTCGCGGTCAGTTGGCCTGACCCCGATAGATGATGCCCAACTGGCTAGAATGGAATAGGCCAGATCAATTGGGTCACTGACAGATCCTTTCATTTGCAGTAATGAAGAACAACTATCTCATTGACGTGGATGAGGAGTGGGGAGCAAGCTATAGCACTGACGTACGAGAGGATTTTGCCTGTAGGGGGGCCATCACGATCATGACGAAGGTCCACAATAGCGGGAGCTCCATCGACCATTTAATTAATCGAACAAAAGGCGGAATGGCTCTGATGGGTCAAATCCTAAAGACTAGTCATGGGAGTCATCCTGATCATTGGATCATGGGGGTGATCCAATGCCTATGAACATCCACTGCTTGGATCTAATTCTAACTGTGGAATCAGAGAGGGTTGACAGCTGAATGGCGCGAGCTCCACTGTCACGTGACCTGGGCTCCGCAATGTATCGCCCGTAGTCCACATAGTGAATCCCAGAATGTTGTGACCATTAGAGGTTATTTGCAATTTCAAATTGTTTGAAACCCCCTTTGTATAATTTCCATCTTTAAATTAAATTCAATTATAGTCAAAATGACCTCCAAAACTTTCTAAACTTGCACTCCTAACTAATTTGTGGGTAAGGAGTTCAAAAATAAAGTCAGATATTAATTTGGATTTCAAAATATTTTGGCTATTTTCTAGGGTTCCTATATTGGCAAAATTACCAATTTGACCTAATGAGGTTTGATTGACCTCAAATTTTTAGGGTTAGGTTCCAATGAGGTTTAGAACTTAGTGGCACTTACCTTAGAGCCTAATTAAGTATAAATAAATCTGGGTAATAATCTTGGGCTGTTACATGTGCAAATAAAATAATTATAAACTTATGATTCCCTATATAAATATATGAATAAATATTTACATCATATAAACCTCATTGAGCTCATTGACTACCTTGTCCTAAGGATGTGTAGGCTTGAGCATTAACACTGCAAATACTAATGATAATATTTGTCATGCAAAAATAGCCCATACATAGCCTTGTACAAGGCTTGATCAGTAGAGCCATGAGAAAATGTTAACACTCTCTGAGATCTATAGCTCACACCTAATTTACATAATGTGATTATTGCATGTTAAGATTGAGTCACATGACAAGCTCATTTAGCTTCATAAAACATTACCTTTACTAAAAGAAGAGGGGATGCATGTGAGCTAAGAGCTACTAATTGAGCTCTATAGTTCACTCTAGGTTTAAGCTAGTTCATTGATGCTCTAGTGCTATGGGTGATGTGGCATAAATCTGTTTAGCCTAGCAGCTCATTTCCTTAGCTACATCAAGAGGTGATGCATGTGAATCATTAGTGGATTCAAGTTCATGTGATACTCAAACTAAAACACAATTTTCATAACTTAAGCATAAGAGATCAACTCATAAGATCGAAATTGAACCTTCAAAGACCTAGTACATTCAGTAATTTCACTAGAGAAGACTAGGTCTCTTGAATAAGAAACATGAAATTAATCCATTTCACTCAACATGAAGTTAAGAAGAAGAGTGCTTTCATGAACCCATATGAACTTGCATGTTTGATCCCAACTCTCCCTAATCTTCCCAAAAGTAATTTCAAGTCAAGAACTCTGAAATTATCATTAGGACCAATAACAACAACCCATTTTAACACTTAAACATTAATAAAATTAAGTATACTCTAATAACAAAATAGAACACCATTCATAGTGAACGATAAATTTCAAAATCTTACCATCCCATATTACTTCATACCACGTACACTTGCATGCAAGCGCAGACTACATATTTACAGTCTATCAATGACTATATGAGGAAGGTATAAGCTTACTTTCTAAAACATAAATCTAATGTGTTTGATGTATTTGGAAAGTGGTTATATTTGGTGGAGAATGAGACATGATTGAAGCTTAAGTGCATGAGATCTGATAATGGTGAAGAATATTGTGATAGGGGGGTTCAAGGAGTTCTATGCCTTGAGAGATATCAAGAGGGAATTCATAGTTTTAAGAACACCGCAGCAAAATGGTGCTGTGGGTTAGATGAACAAAATGATCTCAGAAAGAGCTAAGAGCATGAGATTGCATGCAAGTTTCCCAAAATAGTTCTGGGCTAAAGTTATTAACACAATTGTTTACTTAATAAATTGAGGTTCTTCCGTACCCTTAAATAAAGGGATCCCCAAGGAGGCTTAGAGTGAAAAGGACATAAAACTAAATCACCTCAAAGTATTTGATTGTTCATTCTATGTGCATGTTGATGCAAGATCCAGGAGCAAGCTTGATGCAAAGACAATCAAATGAACATTCATTGGCTCTAGTGCAGACAAGTTTGGTTACAGATTCTAGGATAATCAAAACCAAAAGGTCATCAGAAGCATGGACATCACTTTCAATGAAAGTGAGATGTAAAGCTTTGTAGTGATAGTATGAGCACTATTCACCTTGCTAAGAATGTAGCATTTCTTGCCAAGACTAAGCACATACAACTCTGGTACTACTTCATCAAAACACTTTTGGAAAAAGGACAATTGAGATTGGAGAAGATTCATACTTCTAAGAATCCTACAGATATGCTTATAAAAGAAGTAACACAGGGAAAAATGAAGCTATGTGATGCTTTAGTTGGCCTCAGCATATAACAAGAGAGAGCTGGGATGAGCCACACCATGTTCCTAATAGAATTGAAGAAGATAAATAAGAATCAAGGTGAAACAAGAGATAATTCCAAAATATCTCCAAGTGGGATATTCTTATGTTGCGAAGATCATTCAGATCATCATGAAGATTCTAATGGAGCCTTGATAACCTTCCAGGAGGTTTTAGGATGATTTGAAATAAGGTTGAAAAGTTTAATCACAGCATAGGCACCATAATGCGTCGGGGCGCCCTATAGTGATGCGGCGCGCTGTAGCGCGCCCTGGTGCCCAGCACTCATGAGGAAAGCATTGTAGCATGCTCTAGCAGATGGAGTTCAAAGGCAAGGGCATTGCAGCATGTTGTTGAGTGCACCAGGGTGCGCTACATCTTGCCCCAGTGGCAGACATCTCGAGAGCATGGCACTATAGTGCATATTAGTGTGCACAATAGTGCATCCCAGTGCCAGAGTACCTGAGAGCAAGGTGCTATAGCACACCTTAGTGCCAAGCTACTTGAGGCTTGGGCACTACGACTAGCATATGAAAGATTCTGGCTTAGGTTCGGGTTAATCTCTAAGATATTTGAGGGGTATTTTGGGCCTTTTGGGATTTAAAATAGAGCTGAGTACTTAAGGGAAACTTAAGAAGAAGTTTTTAGAGTTAGCATAAGTGATTCCAAGTGATTTGGCTGTTATAGGAAGAGTTTTCAAGGGAGAACCCTAAGGGAGAGCTGTTGTGCAAGGAAGCTCTTGCATGTAAGCAAATCCTTAACCAGGTGGTCGTAGCCTCTCTTCTACTTCATCCTAGAATATGAGCTTGTGTTCCTTGTTAATGTGAAGATCTTTATAACTATGTACACTTCAAGATTCATAGTATAAATTTCTATGAGGTGTGGCTCCATGGTTTTTTCCCATTCTTGGGTTTTCTACATAAGTCTTTGTCTTTAGATGTGCCTTTAGTTTTGATGCATGCATGTGTTGTGATCGATATCTTACTGTGTTAGTGATTTCATATATTGCTTAGTAATCCTCAATGCATCCCCAATCCTTGAGTGTGAGCAAATCACTTCCAGTACGGTGTGTGCTCTCCTGATGTTTCTACAACAGAACTGTGTAAGCTTCTTGTTTGTTGGTTTCTTCTTTAAAACCAATGTTGTGATGTTGGGAATGCACTCTAGATCAAGTAGGTGTCTTTTGAAAATGATATGTACTGATGAGTTTTGTCCAAACGATGAGGATTATTTGTCTGGACTGAGTTGCCAACCAATGTGAATAAGACTTCTTCTACTGGAAATTGGTGCTCATGTCCAGATTGATTGCACCTCCAACTATATGTCATATTGGAATGTATCGAAGGCTGCATCTCTGAACCTCATGCTGAGCCCCTATCAAAGGAATCAATCAAATGGGCTATAGCACTGCATAGTGTTGGAGCACGAGTATAGATCCATTGATCTAGGCACTCCTGAGGCGAGCAATATCAGGGCTTCGCTCTGCCTTATCATCCTGATGGTGTCAGGACCAGGAGCTGGCAGATGGGTGGCTTATGTGAGGAGAACTGACTTCCCATAGTAAACCATGGATTTAGGGCTCAGCCAATTTAGGGTAGACTAACTCTTGATGATTCATGCATTGTCCCATAGACCTTAGTTGTGCAGTCGACGGGCCATGTCAAAAGGATCATTTTGGAATTGTAGTGAGTTCGTCAAATGATCGAAGTAGGTTGGATTCAATGCTTAGGTCAAACCTTAAGCATCTAATCATCAAAATTTCATCATGGGAAAGAGGAATAGTAACGGGGTGGGTCGACCCCGACCCTCATCTTTTTGCATGGGCTAACTAAATCGGACGATTAATTGGATTTATTTTTCTTAAGGAAAATTGGTTGATTATTTAAGAACCTATGGTTTAATTAATTGATAATATTCCATTTAAATTATTTAAATAAATTAGTCAATTTAAATTGTATAATCCACTATGCTATTTTGATAAAAAAATGAGGAATAATAAACTGCAAAAATATTTAAGTTTTTGTAATTAGTTTTCTTAATTAAGCCCTAATTATATCTAGAATGGATTAGTGAATATTAGGTTTAATACTTGGCCAAATTTTATGATTAAGATCTCAAAATATTCCTTAGATAGAGGAAAACTTAATTATAAAGTTAGAAATATTTTCATGTCATTAATTTAACTAATTACTCACTAATTATCAAAAACCTTAATTTGTAAATATTTATAGTAATTAAGCTATGATTCTAGTGATCTTAGTGTTTATGTACTCGTTATACAGAATGGAGCTTATTAGTAGCTTAAGTTTGCACTTTGCACATTTAATTTTGCGAATCACTTTTTAATGAGCTCAAATCATAATTAGAGTTCATTAACCTTAATCATTAACCAAATTAAGTGTTCTTATCATTAATCCTTATCTTAGAAAGTAAGAAACATTTTGGCATTAATAGAATATTCTTTGGAACCCTAAAATTAAAAATCTCCATTTAGACTTTTAGTGAGGGGTATTTTGGTCATTTTAGCTAAATGTTGTTTAATGCATAATTAAACCTATTTAATCTGACCCTTATCCTTAAAACCAATAATTAGAGTATTTGGAAACAATTTAAAGTCAATTAGACTTATAATTTTGCCTTAGTGGCCAAGCCTTAGTTTTGCCCTAAGTTTAGCTAAGTGATTTTATTTTAAATTCTTAATATGGATTTAACACCCATATTTCCTTCATTTAAATTAGTTATAACCATGTTAGACTTCAACTAGATTTCATTCAAAAATGGAAGTATTCCTTTGTTAATCCTTTGTGTAATTCCTTAATAATTTCTATATTGATTAAATCCTTAGATCCTAACCTTTAAATCTTCATTCGTTCTTCTTTTAAAGTTCATATATATTGAGTAATGGAATAACTCAATAGATTGAACCTTGGTTAAGATAAATCTTTCAACTAAGAGTTAGACTTATTTGATTACAATTATGATTATTTTATTTTTTGACTTTAGTTCTTTAGCCTATTTGGTAAATTTGAAAGTTCCATCTTATTGAGTTTGATTATACTCAATAATATGTCCTTAATCCTTAGAATGAGAGAATTGTGATAAAATCTTAGATACTTAGATGTTAGCACCTTGGGTTTAGTGGTGGAACCCCATATTTGAAGTTTGGCTCTAACCCCTAAATCTTGATTATTTAATCAAGATTGGTTATGAAAATACATTAATTAGGTCGATTGATTTCTTATTTCACTTTAGTATGCAATATTATCTAATTTTGAATTAGAACTTGTTAAGTTCTAATGTCTTAATCTTTTAAGGTCGTGCTCTGAGAATTTACTCGATAGTATGATATTGAAGCTCCTAAACTTGTATTCTCTCATAATAGTTTGAATGGAAAAATTAGTTAATAATAGATATCACATCAGTCCTTAGAAGAGTATTATTTATTCCTTGATTTTGATGCTTTGCATACCTTGTTTTCAGCTTCTGTTTACCTTGAACATATCACATAAGATAAAGTTGATGCATAAAAATGAAAACATAGTTTATTAGGATAAAATTTGCATCGAGTTCATCATCAAGACATGTGATTTTGTATACACATTACGGTCACTGGGCAGGTTGTAAAAAGCAATAAGGATACTTGACACAAACTCATTAGGGAGATTTAAATTTTGTTTGGGAACCCACTTCAGTCTTGCAGACATGCTTGACTTCTCTACTACTTCTGGACATGTCTATTGAAGTAAAGTAAAATAACTTAAATTAACTTGCATTTGTATTTCTACCTATTCAGTTCAATTTCTACTTTAGCTCTAAGTAGCTAAGTGATTTTCATGATATGTTACAATTTCAGTTACAATTTTAGTTACAATTATAGTAGCTTTATTAGCCATTCTTCTGATATGTCAATTTTACTTATTTATTTTTAGTTTTACATGCTTTTATTTCTATTTCAACTTTTATATAATATTTACATGTACTCATATGCATGTTAGGATGTTAGTCTTGATTGATTGATTGACCTGATCTACTTATATGTATCATAGCTTAGTTTTGCTTTCTATTTACTCAGCATGCATTTAAATGATCACATTCATGCTAGAATATTCTATTTTTAGGCCTTATTATTATTACGTAGCCTTATATATGTCATTATCTATACTTGTTGCATCTTCTAGTCTAAGGTATGCCCCTTTGTTACCTCATTTTGATAAGTTATAAATGCTTTATTTATAGCTTTCTTTTTTCTGTCGGGCTTGTCGCTCCCTTAGCTTACTATTGCTGTTAAGTATAAATGTGATATCTTAAAAATTTTATAACTCATTATATTATCCTAAAGAAACTTAAATAATTGCTAACATAAGATTTTTTTTCTTGACTGGGGCCCTAGCATGTAAAAATCAACATGTCAGATTTAGAGCTTTTTATGGAGTTAGCACCAAGTGAGGAGATTGGCCTAGAGGAGGACCTTCCTACTACTGCTAATGCTTAGCTAGTTCCTATACTTTTCTGCTTTAGTGAGGATGAGTGATTCTTCTTAGTTAAACTACTATTTTTAATTTGTAATAATTCTGAATCTATGTGTATTTACTTGTATGCACTTTTATTCTGAGTATTCTCTTATTTATGCATTATGGATATGGATGTTATTTAAATTGCTTCTGCACTCAGTTAATTATGTACGTACATTTGGTGATTGAATTACGAAGCAAGTGGCATATCTTGCAGTTATCGGCAGATTTGGGAGAAAACCTATCTGACTATAAAAGAGGATCTGTCATGGTGACCACTCTACCGTAATCATGATAATATATGTGTTAAAATAACCACGAAAGGGATGGAGCTCCACAAAAATAGCTAAGACAACTTATCATACATCTCAATGTCATCAAGTATAAGGATAAGATTATGATCCCTATTTTTTTTGTCCAAGCTATGAACCATTTCATGCATCGCTAAAATATTCTTTTTAATATTATGATTTTAAATGAAAGAACATTGATTAGGTTTAGTTATAAATGACAGGCATTAGTGTAATCAGTTAACTAAGATCTTAGAGATAATTTTGTTAAGGACAACACACACACTAATAGGATGAACATTGTTCCATCACTTGTAAATTATATCCTTATGGATAAGATTAATAGCTGTATGGGTGAAAATTTTGGTAAGATAAGGTCCACAAAAAAATTCTTGAATTGCATTACAAATATCAACTTTAATAATGCTCCATAAATTCTTATAGATTTCAGCCAGAAACCCATATGGCCCAGTTGCCATATTGTCTTTTAGACTTTGGTTAACAAGCTAGATTTCCTCTTCACTAAGCATAAAGACAAGCTAAGAATATAAGCAATTAAGACCCATGCTTGAACCAATGTTATTACTAGAGGTCATGTACATACTACCTTTGGAATTGTATATATTAGAAAAAAATTTATAGCATAATCAACCACCACCCTAAGCGTGCTAAAGGTTTTTCATTCAAGTGAGGTAACATCCAAAATCAAGTTTCTCTATCTTCTTTTATTTACCCAAGAATGATAGAATTTAGTGTTATGTTCTCCCTCCAATTTTTATTTAATAATATATTTTTGTTTCCAAAAATGCTCAACATTGTTATGAAATTGAATTAGCTGGGCTTTAGCTTTGAAAACATTTGTTCTATTTAATTCAATAGGATTTTCCTCATATATATTTTCAAGATTAGCCACAAGATTTTTCTGCTTCACTAGGTTTTAGTTTTATTTCACAAACCCAAATTATGCCAAAGAGACTTTAACTTGGAAACCAAATGGATTAACACAAATGTAGCAACCTCATCATTCTAAGACTTAGCAACAACGACTTTATATTCTCTATATGAATCCAAAATATTTGAATTCTAAGAGCTTTGGGAATTAAAGCCACCTCCTCACAAGCCTTGTAAATCAAAGGCTTACGATCAGAGCTAGTTGAATTAATTGATTATTTTTAAAAAATTTGAAAATTATTGATCCATTCACTATTGAACACAATCGATTGAGTCTAGCAAATTGTCTACCGTAGACAAAGATAAGGAGCACTAGAGTAAATGAAATCCTCTAATCAATAGTCAATGATTGTATAATTGAAATAAGAGTAGAGATAGCCTGATTATAAGCATAGCCTTTATATTTGGAGTACTTTAAAATGGAATTAAAATCATCTCCCACCAACTAAGGAAGGTTACTGCTATTACAACTTCTAAAAAATTTCCATAAGTTCTCTCTTTCAGCTCTAATATACAGACTATAAACAAAAGTAAAATCGACATGAATCATGCAGTTTTGAAATTTTATGTGGATGGCCTGATCAAATTCAATTAACACTTTAACATCCCAACCAATTTTTCAGCAAACCCAAATTTTATAAAGAGAAGAAGCATGAATTTCCTTAAAATTAATGAGGTTGCATATTCTACCACTTTGACTATGATTGACCTTACGCTAAATAATAACTGCAATGTCAATCTTAATCTCCATAATAATATGTTTAAATATATTAAAAGGGGAGGTATTAAATATACCTCAAATATTCCAATAGAGGATATTAATCATTGACATATTTTGATGACCCATGTGTGGTTCATTTTTTACCATTATATTCACCTATTTAAATAAACATTTATCGATACCCATCAAATCTTACACTCATTCTCAATTTTACTAGCTCAAGGGGAAGCGCATATACCTACCCAAGTCAAGGGAAATTTAACAGTTAATATCTGAACCTCCCCCACAAAATTCCTCTCCATCAACTAATCACATGCAATTGCAATTCAGTCAAGATATTTTACGAAGCAAAATAAAGCAAAAAATGAAAAGCCAACAATAGTAACCCAATTCAATATGTGTATGTGTGTGTTTGCGTGTGAATGGTGTTGAAGTCCAGTGTTTGAAGCTCAGGATTTTTTATCCCAGGTCATGAGTTTAAATCTCTCTAACCACACATAAGAAAGAATAATATATATATATATATATATATATATATATATGATCAGGCCAAATTTTATAACATTACACATATCTTTTGTTTATTTTATTATGAGTTATGTGCTATTAAAATGCTTTTATATATTGTTTCATCTTAGTACATGTGTTCGGGTGATTGACGAGGTTTCAGTGTGAATTTACAAAAGTTGGGAACCTCAACACTCCTCGGGACTGTTTTATTTTGTGCCACATGAGAAAGTAAACTGAGAGCCAGACGCCCCCAAGACAAAGTTATGGGCTTCCAGATGCACGTGGTTATTCGACACACAAAAATATGTACCCCTTAACATCTTAGGGGCAGTTTTGGGTGATTTAAAAGGAAAATTAAAGCCCTAAAATAATAGAATGATCATTATATATCAGTATAGAGCAAAAAGGCAATCCTAAAGCCACTAAGGAACACAAAAAGAAGAA
This sequence comes from Gastrodia elata, assembly GCA_016760335.1. Classification (NCBI taxonomy): domain Eukaryota; kingdom Viridiplantae; phylum Streptophyta; class Magnoliopsida; order Asparagales; family Orchidaceae; genus Gastrodia; species Gastrodia elata. Next base: position 10,100,070 of record CM028682.1, on the reverse strand, counting down.
GGAGAATAGGAATTAGAGCGTCGAAAGATAACTATAAGGGTTGTTCCTTCAATAACTCTTATTTTACCCTTATCTTTGCACTTTATTTCTAAAATCATGTGTCTTATAATCTCAAAATATTTGGTTGAGTAATTATCTTGTAATGCAACCTAGACTCCCTTTTGGGGAGGGTTAGGACTAAAATTATGAAGTAAATTTTTGTGTGCATGTTGAATTTACTTTTTGTGAACGTTGTGATGAATGTTAAGGTCTTAAATATTAAATCTTGAATGCCAGTTCTTAAATTCTAAAATATGATATAATAGTTCTCATGTTTTGAATTCTTATTTTGAATCATAAGTTTTGAAATTATGGTTTATGTGCATATGAATGTTTCGTGTTTGTATGAATCTTAAGTTATTACAAACCTTTTGCTTAGACATAAGGTTAAGTTTAGTAGGAGGCTGTTGGAGTAAATACATCTATGTGACTCCTTCTAATTACACAAATATCTAAGTAAACCTGTGAATAAATATTATATCAATTGTACTAGATAGGGCAAAGCTAATAATATGCTAGAATGTCCACCATTTAGATGTTAAGGTGTGAAGTTATGAGATCTTATTAGGAGATCAGATAATGATGACCTTAAGGTTGGAATGGTGAGTGATCCATGTGCATGAGATATTACTATTGAATCAATATTCATGTTGTCCATTCGAAACTAAAATATAGAATTCTCACAACTTGTTAAAGTGTTACTTCAATGTGCGTTGAAATAAAAACCATAGAAGTTTGTCTTAATTCTTCCTGGTCTCTTTAAATTGAAAAAATTCTCAATTTAATCATTAGACTTCTGCTTTTCAACATCTTGGGTTAACTTAGAAATAGAAAACCCAATTTTAACCATCTAAACACTAATAAAAAGAAAAAAGAGTTAGTAACAAAAGTCAACTTCTGAGGACGCTAATCTGGAACTTACATTCCTATATTACTTCAAACTGTGTATACTCACATGATTAAAATACATGCATATTTGTATCCTATCAAGTTTTTGGTGCCATTGTCAAGGATTGATTTAAGTGGTGTCAGTAAAACCTTTGAATAAGTTATCCAAACATTATTATTTTATTTGCATATTTATTTTGATTGTTAACTAAGTGCCTTGAAATTTTGTTCATCTAAGTGTTTTAGGATATTTAGGATTTATGTATGCATAGTGAAGGTGAGCAAGGTTTAGTCTTTGATCCTAAAATTGAAAGAACCATATAGAGATTTAGGTGTCAGTTGATAGTACTTAAGAAAATCAAACCATGGTTGACCATAACTTAGGCTTGTCATTATATGATAGCTGGGAGAGGCTTAAAGGGCTATTAAGAAGATGTCCATATCATGGATTACCATCATGGCTCCAAGTGCAAACATTCTATAATTGATTAATTGTGAGAACCAAGACACTTATAGATGTGGCCCAAAGAAATGATTATGACACATTTGTTTCCTCACAACTAGAGCATGTTTTTTATATGATGAGAAATGATTATGACTCCAGTGTAATGAATCTTATGTAATAAAATCCCATAATTGGGAATGGATGAATCAAAATTCTTCATTTGAGACATCATTCAAAGAGTTCAAAGCCTACACAATTAACTTCATGCAAAGAACAAATGCAACTTTTATAACAACCCAAGGTTATTACCATGATCAATTGAGACTATACCAAGTCCTAATCATTATTCCAGTAGTCTTAATTTGTGGTGCCCCTACCCCACCGTGGTCCTGTTAACTATTAAGTTAACATGATTACGGTGGAGGGGTTACCAAATGGCAAGATCCTTACTTATAATTAGACTAGGTGATCATCATAATCTATTCTAATCAAAGACTTTGCCATATTAAGCATGAATCACTAAATAAAATATTCATGAAATTAGAGTACGGAAGCGAAATAATAATATCCATCCAATAATATGAAAGTCCAGACATTCAACTCATAATAAGTAAAGCAGCATAAAGTAAAGTTTTATCCCTATATTATTACAACATATTTAAACAGTTTAGCATGAAAGGAAATATAAAGATACTCATCCTCACAAGCAGAATAGAAAGAGATCTGATAAGCTAATAGTATTCCATGGCACGATCCTCCTCCAAAGGTAAGTCCCAGATGGTCTCCACAACTTCAAACAGCTCAAAATCTATCATTATCAGTTTCATAATGATAGGGCCCCATTTAACAAAAGAAAAACTTGTTATACAAAATGTCTAAGTACATTTTAGGCTGATAAATTATTAAGTTTTTATAGATATCACCATTTAATTAATAACTAAGCAACAATACAGGTGCAAAAAGGCAAATGAAAAGAACATGGAGTAATAAACAATAGGCTTATAACTTAATAAGAGAGGATGTAAGCACATACCTCCAATTGTAGCTGTAATAAGGTTAGGCATAAAATAAAGAATAAATACTAATAGTCGAAGGGAAAACTCATCCTAAATATGCTTATGATCAATATAAACTTATACTAAATTAATATAAAGTAAAAGAACATGATAATGCATAAAAATAATTGAAAATAAATCTAACATCCTATATGTAATCAAATATACAAGTGCTAAAATACAATAAAGCAAATTGAAAATAGTAAAATATACTAAAGAACTATTATGGCCAAACCATTGATCTGAACAAAAAATATGCACAACCTCTTACTTAGCCTGCTGAGCTAAAGCAGAAGAACCAAAAGTAAAAGTGCACCTAAAATTAGAATCGCCATATCAAAGAGCTGGCTAAACAAGCCATGGAAAAGAAAAGGAAATAAAGGTCCAACGAATACCATCCTAGGTCATCTTAGGATTAGGCTTGGTTAGACATTATAGTAGCCAGATAAATACCATCCTAGCCAATCTTGGACCTAGTCTTAGCCTGCACTAAAGCAAAAGCAAGGAACTGAAGAGGTGTACTAATTAGATCACACTCTACTAACCTGAAAATCAGGAATACTGAGAGAATCTATAAAAATGCAAATTATGTTTATGCAATTCAATCTTGACATAAGATACTCATCAAATATCCCACTTATGCCCAATGTATAAAGCTCAAATACATGATAAGTAAAGCATCAATGTTCAAAGTGAGCGAGAAACTAAACTAAAACACAGGTGATATCCTTTGTTGTCTAATTTATTTATTCTAACTATTCTAAGTCATATGACTTAGAAACATGACCTTATATGTAGAAAATAATTAGAACCAATCAGGTTCTAATATTATTAAATCAATGTCAACTATATATGTTAAATAAGTAAATCAATCGACCTACTTTGATGATTTAGCAACCCAAGCCCATCTTAATTAAGCTCAAATCAAGGTGGAAGGATTAAGGATTAAACTATAAATATTGAGTTTTAATCACTTAGACCTAAGGTGATACTAAAGGACTAAAGTTTAAAACCAAATCTCATAAATTAATATTAAGGCAAATCCAATTAAGTAAAGTCAAACTTAATAGGATTGATCTCTATTCTTAAGTCTAAGGTTGAAAGATCAAATAATCAAAAACAAACTATGACAATCTTGAAACTACTAAAACTAAGGCTTCACCTATTGAGTAACCCAATTTACCCAATAGATGAAACTAACCTAAGTTTGATTCCTAATTCCTAAGGAGAAGATCTTAAGGAAATAAGATGAACACTCAAGCACTAACCATAAATATTCTTGAAATAAAATCTTAAATACTGAATTAAGGACTTAGAGGAGACATTATGTGAGATGAATCTCATATTATGTCACTTAAATTAACTACTTGAGAATGAATTAAGATTTATCCTAGAAATCTAATTAATAGCTTAAATTAAGAGAATTTAATTCTAAATCATTTTATACTGATTATAGTGATTAGAATATGATTCTAAAGTTTAAGAATACTTAAATCTAAATTTGGGCAAAATAACTATTTTGCCCTTACTTTAGAGTCTAAAAAGTTACTTTTTGATTTAGGGCTCTAAATTAAAAATTTTCAATGGTAAATGATTACTTACAGTTTAACATGAAGATAGACAGTAAGTACACCAAATTTGGATAATTAATAAGTCTTATGAGCTTAATTTAATAAAATTGACTCATAAGCGCAAAATGAAAATTTTACGTAATAAAGTCTAAAAACTTATTCAGTTTATTAATACTTACTGTTCAAGGATTCTATAGAGTCTAAGAACACTAAATTTTGATGTATAATGGTTAAGTTAAAAGTAAATCAAATTTGGTTCATTTATGTAAATTAGGGCATCTTAAGAAGGGCCAAAAACCCAACTTTTCTAATTGAAGTTCAAATTTAGCAAACTCAGTAGCTATAGCTTCTCTGTAACACACTGATTACTTTAACTGGAAGTAGACCTAATTTGGATTGAATTTGGTTAAGTTATGACCTAATTATGGTTAAGGATGATTAGTGAGTGATTAGTGAAATTAATCATAAAATCATAGAACCAACCACACCACTATATTCTAATATACTCTAGGAAGTATCAAAAACTTGAATCACCCAATTTGGATCACTAAATGTGCTAATTTTCACTAATCAAAATTTGGGATGATTATAGCTAATTAAGGAATCTAATAATCCAATACTAAATATTTTTGTAGTTTACTATTTATTAAGTCTTCTTGATTAAAGTGGTATATTAGAAGACTAAATTTGGAGCTCAATTGACCAAGTTATGGTCAATTGAAGTTCTAAGGTTAATTAAGGTAATTAGGGTTAGGTCCTAAAAGTGATTAAGCAAAATATAACCCAAACAGAGAAATTAACACTACCATAGAAATCTATAGGTTCTCATGATTATTTTAAGACCCATATTGGTTATATTTGAGTGAGTGTGTGCAAAGTTATGGTAGTTTGAAGATTTGAGTCATTTTCTATAATTATTTAAGTGTCCTAAATGTTATTAGGTAAAATAGTGATCCTACTGGAAGTTAGACAACACCATTGTGAACCTCTATTTTTGTTGATCACAATGGTATATTTATTTGTTGCATTTGGACATATAATTCACAAGATATGAGTACTTAAACATTCTGATTTTTAATTAATTAATCTTAATATTATTAATATATAAATTAATCTTAATCTATTTAATAAATAAAAGAATTTTGCGATTGGGACCCATGCCAGCAGACAAAGCTGACAGTGATGGGACCCACACTCACGCGTCCAAACGTGATTCGCCAGAGGTTAACAGACGGGCCCCACTGACCAATACGACAGGACGAGTGGGTGCCACCATAGCAGATGCAGCAAGGGTTGCCACGCAGCTCGCTAAGCGCATGCCAGCTCTGCAGCCGGGCCCCATGAATTCGCCATGCAAGCGACACGTAGACACAGAAGAGGGACGAGCCTGACGCATCGACCCGACCCAAAAGACTCTTCGTCTTCCAAAGGTTCACACAAGAGGCGAACCCTAGGTTCGCGATAACGAACCCAATCCAATCATACGAAACTTCAATCGCCAAGTATCATTTAATAATTGCAAAGCTAAACACATATCAAATAATAAAGATCAAGATCAAGGGTGGGGAGGTACCTCAATCGAAAGATGGGGTCTAGGGTTTGCTCGGGAGAAGACACTGGAACTCCTCTTGCTCTCTAGCTTGATCCAGATGGTGAAACCGAGGCTAGAGGCTTGAAATGACTCTTAAAGGGGGACTTAGCAATGGAAGAGCAGCGGGGGGGGCGCACAGAGCTGGCCTGGCGTGCCGCGTGCGAAGCCATCTGCACGCGTTGCGAGCTCTGCGACGCATCCAGAGAGACGGCGCCAGAACCATCTGATCATTCGATCGGATAGATCATAAGACCCGTCTGGTCAGATGGAAAATGTTAAATAAACTGAGGGTGCCAGTGGAAAAAGGAATGGTGCTATTAAGTTACTTAAAATAAATATTATTATTTAATTATTTTAAACTGATTTTCATAATTAAAACTAATCAATTTATTGCATTCCAAAAATTCCCAATAAATCACCTCTAGCTATTTGAGAGGCGAGGAACACAACGATAAAGTTGAATTTTTGTTTCGATGAGTATTTAATTTTCTCATTTTTTGGGATATTTAAATTATATTAAAATATTCTACAAAAATTCAATGACTTCCAAATGCTTCCAAAACATCACCCTTAGCTAATTTAAGGGTGATAAGCGCAATATCGAAGTCAAATTTTTTATTTGAGGTCAATTTAAATAGGTCAATTTCTAAGATTTTCTAGAAATTCTCAAAATTATGATTTGATTTGTTTGATTCCTAATTTAGACTAGGTCTTTGTGGTGAGTTCCTAATGACTTAGTTAGTGTACTGAAATAACAATTATGACTTGGATTAGTCCTAATTGACCTAAGTAATAAATTGGGTTGTTACATAATTAGTCATTAGGAGCAAACCCTGAGGTTTTGTTCCAAATTAAGAGTCAATCGAACAAAACCCTAGTACTAAAAAATTCAGATAATCAGGAAACTGAGATGATTAAATTGACCTCAAATCAAAAATCTAACTTCACCATCATGTGCTCATCACCCCCATTTTGGCTAGGGTTAATGTTTTGGAAGTGATTGGAAGTCGTCGAATTTTCCACGAATAATTTAATATATTTAAAATACTCTAAAAATAGAATAATTAAATTGATCTCGAAATAAAAATTTGACTTTGTCATTGTGTTCCTCACCCTCGAATTAGCTAGGGGTAAATTATTGGGATTTTTTTGAAATCATTTACTAATGTGATTTTAATAAAGAAAAATTAAAATTAATTTATTAAATAGTATTTATTATTTAATCCTAACCGCTGTCGTTTGCTTTCCGCGCGCCATTTTTTCCTATCATCTGATCGGACGACATCTCTTCTAAGCCATCCAATCTTATCTTAGAGTGACATCGAAAGGTGGAGAGATCATCTCCCTCGTCACTCAGCGCGTGTCGTGCTGAGCCCTCACCTGCTCGCACGGCCGCATGCGCATGGCACCGCCCACCACTTTAGAATTGTCTCAACATTTTTTAATGATCGCAACTGATCATCAATCATGAATATTTTGGTCTAGTGTAGGTTCAAGCACTCGAAACAAATTGAACAGTCATTTTGGAGTTCCAAAGGATCTTAGTCATTCATCGAGGTACTTCTGATCCCACTCATTGTTTCACGCAATACTTGTAATCTTAATTCGAATATTAAGTTCATGATATGTATTTTTGTTTGATCATGTTCGATCGAGCTCGATCAAACGAACTCATCGAGCCATGCATAGTTGTATACAGTCTTGCTCCTCCCTTCATCCCAACCTAGTCACATAGGGCTAAATTTTGCAGGAGCTACGGACCTCCTCCGACGTTGTTTTAGCCGCTATTTGAATGGTATCTCTGAGACCTTTCCAATGGTGGGTGGGCAGGCCTCTGGCGTCATCGGGAAGGCCTCCATTTTTCATGCCCTGGCCCTCTGTCTCCATTATCTATCATGAAGAAGATGAACCTCCTTGGTTCGGGTTGGGTTGGACCCAACTCGCATCTTTTCGACCCAGCTCTCATGTGTTGTAGCTCAGCCGCATAGGTGGGGCTCGCCAGTGCTGTTTAGTTGTTGGTGTGGGGCCCATCAGTGCTCTTTCTGGAAAGTGTGGGGCTTACTTGTGCTGATTTGCCATTAACCTTATGATAATTAAGGTTAAATTAATTGATTTAATTTATTTAATTCAATTAATTAGTAAACTATAAACACTCAAAACTTTAAATCTAAAAATCTAAATATAGCAAGATTATATCTCATATTGCTTAAAATAATATGAGAAATAATCTGGTAGTGTTGATTTTTCTATTGAATGCTTATTTTTTAGTTAATGACATTTTTAGGCTAATTAAACTCCCATTAAACCCTAAATTTAAATAAATTCATAACTTAGCCAATTTAGTTCCAAATCATATGATCAAATATATCATTTTGATCAGAAAAATATAAGGAACGGTAAACTACAAGAAAATTTCACTTTTAGTGAGCAGATTTCTTAATTAACACTAATTACTCTAAAAATAGATTAGTAAATATTAAGCACATTAATTATCCAAATTTCAAATTTTAGTTTTTGATCACTCACAAAATAAAAAAGAACACATTGGCAAAGTCAAAATAAAATTTCTAAATTTAATTTCACTAATCTTTCTTTAACTATCCTAAATTCTAATTAAGATTTAGATTAATCATTTGAGGCCAAATTGAGCAAACTCACTATCATTATGATCAGTGTGCTATAGGGAACCCATAACTACAGATTTTACTTAATTTGGGCATCAATTGGAGAAGTTGGGATTTTGGACCCACTATTAATCTCCCTTAATTACCCCTTTTAAGGTAAACCTTGTTTTGACCATAACTTGGTCAATTGACTTCAAAATTTAGCAAACTTAGTTGATATAGAATCCTTAGACATAATAGAACCTAAGTATAACTAAAATTTTAGTTTTCTCTAAGTAATTTTTTGAATCAACCCTTAATAAGATAAAACCCTAATTTGAGCTCATTATTCTTAATTCTTAACCAAATTAGGTGTTCTTAGTGTCTATCTTCATATTAGATAGTAAGAATCCATTTGGTATTAATAGAGATCAATTTGGAGCCGTAAATCTACAACACATTAAAGACCCTTAAGGAAGGGAATTTTGGTTATTTTGCCCAAAATTAAGTTTAAGTGTTCTTAATCCCTGGAAATCTATCATTTTCCTTAAAACCAATAAAGTAAATGCTTATGAATCAATTTTAGATCATCTAAACATGTTAATTTGATCTTAAAGCAAAACCTTAGTTTTCCCCATAATTATTTTCTTAAGTTAAATTATGAATTTCATAATATGGATTTGAACCCACATTATGTATTCCCTAATTTTAAATCATGTTAATTGAATTCAATATTAACCTTAGTGTTCAATTGTTAGGCTTCATTTAAGTCATTTCATTAGAAACTTTCTTAAGTATAGTTTCCCTCATAAGCTTTTATGACTCTTTTCATTAGTGCTTAGAAGTATACTTCTACTAGATTTCATTCCTTGGGTAAATGGCTTACCCAATGGAATAAATCCTTGATTTTACATTTTTAGATTTATATTTTGATTCTGATTAGTTTATCTTATAACTTTAGCTTAAGATTAGAGATCTATCTTATTAAGATCAATTTTATTTAATAAGATTTGTCTTAACTTTTAGTTCATGAGAGTTATGAAAACCTTAGACCTTTAGATATTAGTACTTGGGATTTAGAGTTTGATCCTAATGATTGGAGTTTGACTCTAAAATCCTTAATCTTGATTATTTCAAACAAAATTAGCTTGGGATTGATAAGTATATCTGTAACAGCCCACATTGTTACCCAAGTCAATATTGACTAATTTAAGTCCTAATTCTAATCTTATTACACTAATGAAGTTGTTAGGAATTCTCCACCAAGACTTAGTTCAAATCAGAGGTCAAATGGATCAAATCCTGATTTTGGGAAAATCCAGAAACCCTAGATTTTGACCTATCTAAAATGACCTCAAATCAATAATCGGACTTTGTCATTACGCTCATTGCCCCCAAATTAGCTAGGAGTGATGTTTTGGTGGCAATCGGAAGTCGTCAAAATTTTGTCGAATATTTTAATAATATTTAAATACATCAAAAATTGGGAAAATAAAATACTCATCGAAATCAAAATCTAACATCATTATTGCGTTCCTCACCCCTCAATTAGCTAGGGGTAAATATTTGGAATTTTTTTGAATACATGTTCAATATTTGAATTTAAATAAATATATATCGCATCTACAGTCGATATCGTTAGCACTCGTCTCGCCGGACCCTATGAGCTAGGATTAGCCATACCTCGCAACCCCGTGCTCCTTCGGTGTTGGCCCGGGCACCGGTGGGTAGGCCTCATCAAAGCCTACCATCGGTCGTGCGCGCTGAGCCCCGACGGTGCCGGGACGGCCACGCAAAGCCAAGCCCTAGTTCCACCGACTCGGAGGAAGGCGAAGAAGCCTCAGGATGGGCCGGGTCGACCCCGGCCCACGTCTAGCCCTCCGGGGTTACGCATGGCATGCAGAGCCCACTGGGGGCATGTCATTTGTGAGGTGGGCCCTACTATCAGCTCCGCTGATGCCGCATGGGACCCGCAGCCATACCCGTGTTGACACGTGGCTGCTGGGACCCACCATTGTCGGTTCGGTTGCTTCTGACCAATAGCTGGGTCCCACTGCCCTGACCCATCCAATGCTCGGCTGCCACGTGTCCCTTTGTGGGTCCAACCTAAGCCGCTGGCCGCCACGTGTCGTCCCGAGGGTCCCACAGCGCCGGTTGAATTAATTTAAATAGATTAAATGGATTTATTTCAAAACAGTAAAATTTTATTTACTTAAATGGTATAATGTTAATTAGTTAATTATAAAAACTTTGTATGCTCATAAATATTTAACCTTAGGCCCAAATATATTGAATATATATCTAATTTTAATCAAAAAAATGAGAGAAATTTATTGGTAGTATCAAATTTCTCATAGGATGCTTAGACAACATAGTGGTATTTTAGGGCACCCTCTCACTTTTATCAAAATTTTAAACCCTCATAACTTTGTAACTAGTGATCCAAACCTAGCCAATATGGGTCTTAAAGTAACCAGGGAACATTAAGAACACTTTGATAATATTAATTTTGCCATTAGATAATCAATTTGCCTAATGACTTTTAGGACCCCACTAATGACCCTCAAAACCTTGAAAATTTAAAAGGTCCATATCTTGGTCAATTGAACTCTAAATCTGGAAATTTAAAGTGTTATCTAACTTAGAATTTTAATGCCAACAGTAAACTAAAATAAAATTAGAGTTTTGACCCCTAGAGACCCTAGGTTAACCAAAATACACCTAACCCTAGTTAGGTATTAACTTGACCAATTGAGGTCTAATTTGGGTCTAATCCTAATTAAAGTACTCAGTGTAATATAAGGAAGTTATAGCCACTAAATTTATTGAATTTGGATCTCAAATAGAAAAGTTAGGTTTTTGACCCCTATTAACTCTAGAAATGACACATTTACCCTTAAACTTAGAACACTCATAACTAATCTAATAAATATTAAAATTTAGTGTTCTTAGACTCTATAGAATCTTAGAATAGCAAGCAACAATAAACTGCACAAATTTTTAGATTTCATTAGGTAAAAATTACTAGATTGCCCGTCAAAATCCTTAGTTTGGACCTATATGACCCATTTCTTATCCAAATGAAGTATACTTACTATCTATCTCTATATTAGATAGCAAGGAATCATTTGGTAACAAAAAATCTAATTTGGAGCCATAAGTCAAAAAGTAGCTTTTTGGATCCTTAAGTTGGGGCAAAATAGTCATTTTTATCCAAAAATTTAGGTTAAGTATCCTAGAATCTTAAAATATATTTTAAATCATTAAAATTAATAATAAAACTAATTTAGGCTCAAATTAAGTCTTAAAATCTCATTATTTGAGTAAATTGATAAAAGTCCTAATCTAAGCCTTGAAAATCCCTAAGGAAAATATTCTTTACTTAGCTAAAAAAAAATCACTCTTAACTTTTCCTAAATAAGTAAAACAACAACAAAAAATTGAATTCCATAAATTCTTGAAAATGTTTCCCTAAGTCATTTCATTAGGACTCTTCACCTTACATTAGGATATTTTCCTAAGACTAGGAATAGATCCTAGGTTAGAATTCATTCATCAAATAAAGTGGGTTATTCAATGAATGAAACCTTGGTGTTATTAGTTTCCAAATTTTTATATTTTAATTTTAAATTAAGAATAGGAGAATCATCCTATTAAGTTTGTCTTTGCTTAAAAGGATTTGCCTTAATCATTAGTTCTTATTTAGATTTAAATCTAGATCTTAAGCCTTACCTTTGGATTATGTGATTAAATCCAAGGCTCATTGTGTTTAATTCATAATCCCTAGTTTAGTAGATCTTGATCAGATCTTAGTATAGAATGTCTAAATTCAACAATTAGTGTCATGATTTATTATGTAATAATAATCATACCTAATTGAACTATATTAGAGCCTGATAAGTTCTAATCCTTTTTAAATTATAAGGTTGTGCTTCTAAGTTGTATAACTTGGAATATATAGAATGGTTAATTAGATAACAAATAATATCACCATGTGTAGTAGAGTCTCTTGCTCATTATTGAATTTTTGTTGCTTACGCATTTCTTGTATTTTGTTCCTTATTCCTTGAACATATTATATAAGAATATTGTTGCATGGAATAAAAACATAGAAAATTTAGGATAACATTGCATTGGGTTCAATTATTGGTTGCTTTTTTGTGTATAGTACCCCAATGGGCAGGGGGAGGTGAGATAAGGGTTACTTAACATCACTCATTGAGGAGTGTGTTGTTAAGTTTGGAACCCGAATAGTCTTACAGATGTGCTTGACTTCTCATTTACTTCTAAGATTATCCACTGAGGTAAAGTAAATAACTAAAATATAAATTGCATGTGTTAATATTGCCTCTCAATTCAGTTATATATAGCTCTAACCTCCTTGTTAATGCTAGGAAAGATTTTTTGTCACCATAACCTCCTCATTAATGCTAGGAAAGATTTTTTGTCACCTAGCCTCCTTGTTGATGCTAGAAAAATCTTGTTGCCTTAGCCTCCTTATTAATGCTAGGAAAAAAAATTTGTCGCCCTAGCCTCCTTTTTGACGCTAGGAAAAATCTTGTCGCCTTAGCCTCCGTGTTGACGCTAAGATCCTTGCAGCCCTAGCCTCCTTTTTGATGCTAGAATATTTTGTCACCTTAGCCCCCTTATTGATGCTAATAACTCTTTTGATTTCAACAAGCTAGATTTAGCCCTCATCTGTATGGTAGTCATTATACCCTATTAATTTTTAGTTTTAATTATGCCTTTCAGTTATACTTTTATTTAAGTCAGCCACTTTATTTACTTGCTTATATATATATATATATATGATAAATCTTTTGTTGCTTACTATACATATCACTATTAGATTTATTATTTTCAATTTGCATATTTCATATGATCATCAGTATGTTTAAGTTAGATTTTCCTTTAATATTTTTACTGTATTAACACATGTATTACCTAGCCTTGTTTTAGTTTATTTTTGAGGTATGTCTTTTGCCTCACTATTACTTAAGTTATAAATATTATTATTTATAGTTCTCCCTCTTTCTATTATATACTTATTGCTCCCATTTTAATTTCTATTACTTAAAGTGTAGGGAAAATGATGATATTAACAAATACATATAAAATTATCAACCTAAAGTATACTTAAACAATTTGTCTAATAAGATTTTTCTTTTGTTGGCTGGGGCCCTGGCATTGTGAAACCAACAATATTAGAATCTGATGAATCTAAAGATTTGGTGCCTGAGGAGGAGGAGCCCTATCTTGAAGAGGAGCAACATGGTGGAGGTGAAGTTATCTAGATCCTTTTGTTTATTTATGAGGATGAGTGATGCTTCTTATTTCATTCTAAAAACTTTAAGTAATGTTATAATAATACATGTACCCTTGTGACTATATTTTCTTTACTGTACTACTATTTTTGAGATATTTTCCATTTTTATCTCTTATTTGACTTATGGTAGATTGGATGTACTATTTATTTTATTTGCTTCCACACTCTATACTTATATTGATTTAATGACTGATATTATGTATGCATTCTAAGCTCATCTCTCCCTTATTATGTAGATTGTGGATTTCACCTAATCCAATCATAAGTGAGTGATTTTTTAGAGTGGCACACCTCCCCTTAGTCTAATGATTGTGGACCTAAGGGTGGGGTGCCACAATATCAAATTAAGATGATAGATTGATTATTAAAACTATGTAAGTGACTTTCTTTTTGAAGTTAGAACTTATTAAGTTCCAACATTTAACTTGATAAGTTTATAAATCTGGGTTTATATTGGATAGTAGGACATTAGAGGTCTTGAGTTTGTGTAAGCATAAAAGATAGAATGATTAAAGTAGATAATAACATGTATCACATGTGTTTTAGTAGAGTCTTACTTACTTTGTACTTTGATGCTTTGCACGCCGTATGTTTGAGCTTTACAACTTGGACATATATCAATGAACATGAGATGCTAAATGAGAATTCTATGTCAATTTTGAAATGCATATACTGTAATGATGCAAGTCGTTACTATGATAATTAGGACTAAACCCAACTCAAAAATCAGGATCCCAAGTGACTTCAAAATTAGGGTAAACTAAAAATATCATTGATAGAGTATATTTTTGTGACCACAATGCCCAAATTTGGGAGCGATCCGAATAACGGATGCGCCTGAATTAATTTCTAAATTATTTAAATTCAAAAAATTGGGAAAATTAAATATAAGTCCAAATTTAGCAATTTTAGTTCCGTTGGATTAAAAATATTATAAAAATGTTATGTAAGAAGTTTCATCTAATTTTGAGCTCGAATTAACAATAACTAATTTTTGAAATTTTTATCTTCAAAAATTAATAAAAAATAAAATATTGCACCAAATCAAAAAAAAATTGCACAAGTGTTTTTCTCATCAAGATACACCTCCGTGTCAAATTTCATTATTTTTTGAAAAAAATGGAAGAGAGAGAAAGAGGAGAGAGAAAATAATAAATTAATTAATTAATTAATTAAAAAACTATAAATACTCCCGCCTCTCCTCTCATCCTCCCCCACTCCCATATTCTCACTTCTCCCTTCCCCCACTCCCATCTCACTTCTTCTTTCCCCCTTCACTCATCGGCCACCACCGATTACCCCCCCCCCCCCGACCTCCAGTAAAATCTCATGAACACTAATATAGAGTACAAAATGAGAAAGAGATGTAAAATTTTTCATTTTTTTCATTTTTTCTTCTTCTTTTAATAATAATAATATTATTATTATTATCATTAATGGTATTATTATTATTATTATTATATTTCTATTTATACAAGAAAAAAATTTCTATATATGTATATATTTTTTTAATTTCTTCAACTTTCATTTCAGTCATTTTTTTTTTTTTTTGCAACTTTCTTTTTTGTCATTTTTTTATATATGTATATATTTTCTAATTTTTAAAACTTTCATTTCTATCATTTTCATTTTTTCTATATATGTATATATTTCTAATTCTACAACTTTTATTTCTATCATTTTCTTTTTTTCAATATATGTATATATTTTATAATTTTTGTAACTATCATTTCAGTCATTCTTTTCTATATATGTATATATTTTCTAATTCTTACAACATTCATCTCTATCATTTGCTTTTATATATATATATATATATATATATATATATATATATATATATATATATATATATATATATATATGTGTGTGTGTATATATATATATATATATGTATATATTTTCTAATTTCTGCAACTTTTATTTCTATCATTTTCTTTTTTTTATATATGTATATATTTCCTAATTTCTGTAATTTTTATTTCTATCATTTTCTTGATATATATATATATATATATATATATATCTATGTATGTATATATTTTTAAATTTTTGTAAATTTCATTTCTATCATTTTCATTCTTTTTTATATACGTACATATTTCATAATTTCTGTAATTTTCATTTGTCATTTTCTATTTTTCTCTATTTGTATTTATTTTCTAATTTATGTAACTTTCATTTTTGTCATATTAGTTTTTTTCTATATATGTATATATTTCTTAATTTTTGCAAATTTCATTTCGGTAATTTTTTTTATATATGTATATATCTTTTAATTTCTACAATTTTCATTTCTGTCGTTTGTTTTTTTTCTATATATGTATATATTTTTTTAATTTTTGCAACTTTTATTTTGATTTTTTTTTCTATATATGTATATATTTCCTAATTTCTACAATTTTTATTTCTATCATTTTTTATTTTTAATATATGTATTTATTTCTTAATTTTTGTAATTTTTATTTTTGTCATTTTTCTTATATACCAATTTATATATTTCTTAATTTCTATAAATTTCATTTCAGTCATTTTTTTTTTGTATATACATATATATATATATATATATATATTCTAATTTCTACAACTTTCACTTTAGTCATTTCTTTTTTTTTCTATATATGTATTTACTAACTATTGCAACTTTCATTATCATTTTCTTATTTTCTATATATGCATATATTTCATAATTTCTACAATATTATTTCAGTTATATATATATATATATATATATATATATATATATATATATGCATATATTTCTAAATTTTTGTAACTTTTAATTCATTAATTGTTCTTTCATTTATATATATATATATATATATTATTACTTATAATAATAAAAAAATTATTATTATTTATATATAAAGCTAAATAGCTAATGCAATTTTAATATTGATATTATACTAAAATAAAATGAAGAATATTACATTTTTCATTTAATTATTTTATTTGTAGCTTTTGCATTGTTATTAAGCTTTTACCCACTTTGATATATTTATATTGAATTTTGTGCTCATAATTTAAAATAAATTATCAGAAATCAGCATTATAGGTTATTTTAAATTGATTTCAGGTATATACAGATAATATGTTAGGCCAGGACAGACTAATATCTGGATAAATAAAGAGATTGCATATAGCCTTTCAGAGAGAATGTGTATTCGGTCAGGAAACTACATCTCTAATAGTTAAATAGATATATCTAACTCATTAATTATTTTAAACTTTATCAAATAAAATAAATATTATATATTGCTGTATTTTGATTCGTATTCAATACTTTCAGTACTTCTAGTATCAGTTCATTTAAATGTGTCCAAGTTAGTCTGCCTCTACAGTTGAATTCTTTTGCTTTAGAATTGACTGTATCTAGCTTTGTGGTTGGCTAGATGATACATGTCTGATTCTATAGTATAGCTGGATCTAACCCTGTGATTTCCTAGATGATACATGTGGGACTTTCTGTTTAGTGGCTTCGTTTAGCCAGTTTCTATTAGCACATCTTTAATTTTACTAATTTTCTAGTTTCAATACAATTTTTGTGGCTTTATTAGTCCGTATTTTTGTTGTAGCATGTTTACTTATTATTTTTCTTCTGCACGCTCTTACTACTATTTTAGTATTTTTCTTTAATATTGCTTATAAGGTGCTAAAATTAGTTTATACTAAGTGCAGTTTTTGCTCAAATTTGCTTCTATTAAATTATCATATTTTTGATGATCATATGCATGTTTAGAACTTTCTTTCAGTCATTTTTACTTATATATATATATTTCTTGACCTTATTGCAGCTTTTGGTTGAGGTATATTTTTTTACATTCTTCATTTTGTTAAGTTATATATGCCTTAACTATAGTTATCATGTGTTTCCTTGTTGCTTGTTACGACTCATAATTGCTTAAATATTCATTTAATATGATATCTTAAAATGAAATTCATATAATCAGCCTAAATGTACTTCGATAATTGTCTAATTATATTTTCTCTTTTTTTGACTGGGGCCTTGGCATTATGAAACTGACAATGTTAGATTCTGAGTAATTTGAGGTTATAACACAAAGAGAGGAACAAGATCAAGTGGAGGATCTTCCCATTATTGTGGATCCTTAGATAGCCTTTTGCCTTAATTTCTGTGAGGATGATTGTTTACTATTCAGTTAAACTTTATTTCAAATGTTATAATAATACATGATTCCGATATATTTTATTTACTGTATATTTTATTCTGAGTTAGACTATATTTCTTTTGTATTATGGTTAATGGATGTTAGATTTTATTTGCTTTCACATTATGTACTTCTTGTATGTACATTTAGTGAAGTCTTAATTCAACTATGTGGCATATCCCTTAGCTATAAGTAGATTATGGTGAATACCTAGTCTATCTATAATTGGGGGATCTATTATGGTGGCCACTCCACTGTAATCATGTTAACATGCATATTAACAAGACCACAATGAGGGTGGGGCGCCACAGTTGGTATCAGAGAACACCATAGGTGTTAAATTTGAATTTCATTCTTATATACCTAATGGATTATTCTTTAATAGTATAGTCACTAAATGAATACTTGAAATATCTATATTACCATAATTACATATGTTCAGAATAAAAAGTATGAAATGAAAATACCTCTATAAATAATATAAAATGCCTAAGTATAAAATTTAAGTAAAAATGAATTTAAGGGTAATATATAGTTTAAATAACTTAAGAAACTCTTATAAAATCTATAAGTTCATGGAATTTGGAATGTTATATCTCAACTGTTATATTAAGAGGTTTGAAGCAAGGTGGGAAGTCGACTTCTAAACAATCAAAACTATGGAAGGTTTGTAGAAGGAGTGTCAAATAGAGGACTGCTAGTGATGGACGAACTTCTTCAGCATGCAGTCTTCAGAGGATTTGATTTTCTCGTTTTGGCTAAGGAATGGCTAATATGTGTAGATTTCATTATAGATGCCATTGAGTATCCTTATCTCATACGTTTCTCACTAGTTCCCTTCCTTTTGCAAGATGAAGTAGAAAGCTGGTGGAACACCACTTGTTGGGAACTAACCAAAAGATGTAGGAGGGAGCATCTTGCTGTTACCTTGTTGATTTTTGTCTTGCCTTCACTACAAAGTACATAGGATAAATTATGTCATTTTTAGTAATCCTTCCATGCTTTAAATTGTATCTTCTTTATCATAGTGATTTCACATCTGCCTTTCATTTATATTATAAATCTTAAAGCTTATATGAGTAATAAAATTCAATGGTGGTTGAATGACATTTTTTATTTCTTTTTCAATCTAAAGGTGTTGTTTTTCAGAATGAATCAAAGATCACCCCCAATGACTACTCCCATCAAAAATACTATAGCTTCTAGCAGTACATCCAATGAATCCACCTCTTTAAGAAGCATGGTAGCTACAATTCTTGAAAACCAAACCCAGCAAGCTCTTCCAATCTAGAAATTGACTACAATTCATTCGTCAACCATGACCAACAATGATGCACTAGCAGTCCCTGCTCCTTATGCTTCCCACGCTCCTCTTCAGTCCACCGATGGGCTTTTGCACAGTTTCCAAAGGTTGAGACCTTCAACTTTCAGTGGAAATCTTTCTCTTATGTATATAGTCAGTTAGCTCAAGATTGTGGAGAAAACCTCATAAGTATCAAGTGCCCCAACTTTGAGGTGTTTCATCTTATGATTTATCTGTTCCATGAGGAAGCCAATTATTGGTGGGACAACATTAGGAATACTCGCTTCACCTTGACATTGAAGATATTTCTTGGGATGCATTTGTGGATGTATTCAGAGTGGAGTTCATTCCTCCATCAGCACAAAATATAATTAAAGACACACTATTAAGGATGAAGCAAGGAAGCCATCCTGTCTCTGAGTACGAGATGGAGTTCAAAAGATTAAAACCATTTTGCTCTAGATTTAATTAAATCCAAAGCTGCCAGGTGCCATTGATTCCAAAGTGGTATGCGAGACTCCATTAAGGATCACATAGTTCCTTTGCATCTCACCATTTTTTCTCAATTAGTTGAAACCGCAAGAGTGGTGAAGCATCACCAATTGAAAAGAGATCTATCAAGGAATATTCATGTGATGCCTTATCGCCATGAGGTATTCAAGAGGCATAGGCCTCAGCATGCTAAGGTTTATCAGATCAAAGCTGCCTCACCATCTGAACCAATTCAAGGTTGTAGTAGGCCCCATTCTTATGGGAAGTTCTATCACTTTGCCATCGTTTTTTCACTTGTGATTATCAGGGCCATCTGTTCTACAACTGCACTCATGAAGAAACTCTGGATGGTGTGAGCATCAATCATTCTCAGCCAAACCAAATATTTCGTGCCACGTCCTAGAATAAGAAAGATCCAAAGATGGCAATAATGCCACCTCCTCTAGCTAAAACATATGAGCCAGTTAGAGAGCAAGATGTCATTCCAGTAATGCAGAATCAAAATAATTTCAAAAGGCAAGTCAATAACTATCCTACTGGTCCAGCCAGAGCGTATAATCCAACTCATGTGGAAGTAGCTGAAGATAACAATGTCGTATTAGGTACACATTTATGATTTTGTTCATATTTTTGTTGTTTGGCCATTTTAACTTCACAATTCTTATACCTACAATTAGTTACTTGTTAAACATTGTAAAACAAATAACTATTTACATCGTCAATAAGCTCTGAAAAGTACTATTAAATACTGGGGCCAGTCAATCATTTGTATCCAAGAGTTTTGCCAAAGCCGTGAACCTACCCTTTTATAAGTTAACTCAAACCTTATGTGTTTGACTTCTTTCTAGAGCCCAACTCAGCGCAGCTAAATTTTTTGATCTAGAAATACCTCTGAATAATAAAACTTTTCAAGCTAATTTGGTGATTCTGCATATAGCGAACTTTGATATCATATTATGTATGAATTGGCTCAGCATGCATAATGCCACCATTAACTATCAAAAGAAAAAGATCACCTTGCATTTTCACAGTATTTTTGAAACCTTTATAGGAAGGTTTAGTACCCAAACTTCATTAATCAATGCAATTGAAGCTGATAATTTAGTAAATAAAGGTTGCACTGCTTTTTGATGGGTAGTGCCAAGGAAGATGTTTCGCTTTCTAACATTAAAGTAATCAATAAATTTGTTGATGTATTCCCTGAAGACTTGCTTGTTTACCTCTAGCAAGAGAGGTAGAATTCTTGAATGAATTAGTTCCTTGAGCTCAGCCCATTTTCAATGTACTGTACATAATGGCACCTAGAGAATTACAAGAAATTAATGAGCAATTGCAATAACTCTTGAGTATATATTTCATTAAACCTAGTATGTCTCCTTGGAGAGCACCAGTTTTATTTGTTAAGAAGAATGATGGATTTATGCGTATGTGTATAGATTATCGAGACATAAACAATATAACTATTAAGAATAAGTATATGTTGCCTAGAATTGATAACTTATTCGATCAATTATCTGGTGCTGTTACATTTTCCAAGATTAATCTAAGATCAGAATATCATCAGTTGCGAGTGAAAGATTCAGATGTAGAAAAAATAGTCTTTCGCACTCATTATGGTCATTATGAGTTCCTTATGATGTCTTTCATACTCACCAATGTGCCATCAATTTTCATGGACTTGATGCAATGAGTTCTTAAGCTGTACCTAAACAAATTCGTTATCATCTTCATTGATGATATTCTCATCTACTCCAAAACCCTAAAAGATCATAAAGATCATCTGAGGGTAGTGTTGGAAACATTACGTGCTTATCAGTTGTATGCGAAATTCTCTAAGTGTGAATTTTTGCTGAATTCTGTAGCTTTCTTGGGCCATGTAGCCGATGCACAAGGAATTATAGTAGCCTAATAAAATGTTAGTGTTATTCAAGATTGGGTACATCCCAAGTCAGTAACTGATATTCAAAACTCTTTGTGATTAGCTAGTTATCACAGAAATTTTTTAAGGGCTTCTCTCAAATCGCATCTCTGTTGACTAGACTAACTCAAAAAGTTGTACCTTTTATCTAGAATTTTGATTGTGAAGAAGCGTTTGAAACATTGGAAGATGCACTCTCAACCTCCCCAGTGCTAGTTCTTCTAAAGGAAGGGTTAGATTATCAAGTCTACATGGATACATTTGGAGTTGATTTGGGATGTGTGCTAATGCAAGAAGGAAGAGTAATTGCATATGCCTCCCCTCAATTAAAACATCATTAGAAAAATTATTTAGTGCATGACCTTGAACTTGCTACTGTCATTTTTGCTATAAAAATTTGGCATCACTATCTGTATAGAGTTCAATGTTCTATTTTCACCGATCATCAGAGCTTGAAGTTCATTTTTACTCAGCGTGGATTGAACTATTGACAGAGAAAATTGTTGAAATTAATCAGTAAATATAATTTGAATATTAATATCATCCTGATAAGGCAAACATAGTAGCTGATGCTCTTAGCCATCATGTCAAATTATCTACCATGATCACAGATAGTCCTATAGTGGATGAATTTCATAAGTTGGGTATTGAACCTGCCAAAGGTAATATGCTCAGTTAGCTAATTCAGTTAAGTTCTGTAAAGCCAAGATTTCATAGAGATGTCCCCATCTCTCAGACCACAAATGAGGATTATCTTAAGTTTAAACACAAAATCAAGGTGGTTGTCGTCATGATTTACAGCTGCATGGAAGTGTGATTTATCAAAGAGATTGTGTGGTGCCACGTACCCTCCGCGGCCATGCTAATACTAATATTAGCACAAATACGGGGAGTATGGTGCTCCAACTGTGGCAAATCCTCAACTCAAGTATAGTCAGGTAAGACCCAACTTGCCTTAAGCCAAGGACTTGTCACCTGGAACTGTTAATATACATCAATATATCAAACTAGCGGAAGCAGAAAATAGTATAGTATAACATCCATATCACAGCATAGTATAAAAGAGTAAAAAAAATAGTAACTCAGCTCAAGTGCATAAAGTAAACACATCCAGGGTTTAATTATTATAGGCTGAATTAAAAGAAAGAAAAGATCTCTCAATCTCATTGTAAGAAAGGAAAATCTAACTAAGTGGCAGTAGGAAGATCCTCCTCCTGTACTGTATTCTCTCCTGCGGAACCACCAACGAATAGCTCCAAATCTGACATTTGTCGGTATCACAATTGCCAAGGCCCCAACAACAAAAGAAAAAGATTACAGTTAGACAAATTGTCTAAGTATATTTTAGGCTATTTAAGTAAACTGAATATTTTAAAATATCACATTTAATTACTTTGAACATGCAGGCATTATAAGGTGCATCAAACTATAAAGAGAATGATAGCTATAACTATTTATTTATAACTGAGCAACAAGTATGTATAAAAATATGAAACTAAGCAAGGTGAGGCTAAAGAGCAAAAATAACTGCAAGTACTAAAATAGACTGATCCTAACATGCTTATGATCACATGATGACATGCTGGTTTTAAAAAAATAAACTATACTGAAAGTGCTGAAATGAACATATGAAACTAGCATCCTAAACATACCAATATATACTACTCAATAGAAATATATATACAAACATGCAGATTTAATATATAAAAGGCCACTGAAGCATGTGGCAAAATCAAGCTAAGAGCATAAATAAGCTAAAAAGTAAGGCCACTAAGACATATGGCAAAGCAAAACAAAGCACTGAAACTGAACTGAAGTAAAAGTAAGCTTAAAACATAGTACTGTCATATCAGAAATAGGCCAAATATGGGCCTCTGAATAGAAAGTCCAACATGTGTCCATCCTAAGCATCTTCAGAGCTAGGTCCGAGTTAAACTTTATAGAATAAGACATGTATCCATCCTAGCCAAGCACTGGGCTAGGTCCGAGTCTATTCTACAATAAATAAGTACTGAGGAGGCAGACTAAGCTAGGACATACCTTACTGGACTGAATGCATTGAAAGAACTGAGTGAATGTTATGTTTTGCAAATATTAACTTAGGATATATCTTCCATATCCTAATTTCTCCTATTATGCTCAAGGAACAATGCTCAATATTCAAGGTGTGCAGAGCAAACAAAGTCAAAGTAAGCAAGATACTCAACTAGACTTATAAAATATCTGTTGCTGTCTAATTTATCCAAATCTAACTATTTTGAGAATATGCAAGTTTAAGATCTCCAATATCCAGCTATCGAGTATAATCTCAGATTCACGACCCTACTGATAACATTAGAACTTAACAACTTCTAATTCAAAATCAAGTGATGATAATAAAAGTTTAAAGTAAATAAATCAACAGTCTAATTATTATCATTATACTCACTTAACCCAAATCTTGATTAAGTAAATCAAGATTAAGAATTCTGGATCCAACTCCACATACGGAGTTCAATTTCCTGAATCCAAGGTAATATCCTAATGAGGATCTAAGGTTCACACTCCAACATAGTTTAGAGGTGCAAAATCAAATAAGTTGAAGGATTTAGAAGCTAAGATCTTAATAAAAGGTTATGCTAGTATCATAAGATAAAATAATCATTTAAGAACTAAGAATCTAAGATCTATATTCAATATTTAAGATAATTATATTATTCTATAGATTGAATCAATTCTACACCCATAAGGAGGTTCCAAAAATGATTAAACAGTAAATCAATTAAGGAATTTCAAAGAAGGTAATTCAATTCAATCAGATGATCTAAAGTCTAGGATCTAAGATCTAAGGTTTGATCACTTTAGATCTAAACTAAGAACTAGATTTAGGAGTTTACAAGAATATTTACTTAATATTTGAGGCTTATGAATCAACTTAATAAGATAATTCAACTAAAGATTTAGTGTTAAGGCTATTTAGGTTTGCTCTCTTAAGGAAGTGGTTTTGAGTACTCTTAAGATCTTGATAAGAATTTCTTAAGTTTTATTTACTTAACTTCACTCTTATTAACATGAGATTTTAGAAAGGTGTTCATGAGTTAATTAGAGATACTTTACTAGAATTATCAAGGCTTAAGGGGTGCTTAAACCTGTTTTGGTCAAAATGACCAAAATACCCCTCTTAAGGCTAAAACTAGAATTTAAGATTTAATCATTTAAATTAATTCAAGTCTATTTTAATGAGTCCCATACTAATTAGTGAAGTGAATAAAATACTTAACTTAGGATTTTGATATCTTAATTAGCGTAATTAGCACTAATCACATTAAGAGGTCAATTAAGGTGATTAAGGGAATTAAGGCATATTAGGAAGATCTAATTATATTTATAGGTTCTATTATACTAAATAAAGCATTAGAAACTAGATTCATCAAAATCAGAGACTAATCCAAGGCTAAATTTGCTAATCTCATTTTAAGGTAATTAAGAAGTGATTAGCAAAGTTAAAGATCTTAAATTATTTTAATGGTCTATATAGGTCCTTTATAGTCTCATGAGAAATCAGAGACCCTAATTAATATTTTTGGACATTAATTGAATTTATTATGATTTAAATACAAATAGAAAAGGATTAGGCAATTATTTAAAATCTAATCATTAGATTTTTAATTTTATTTTATATTATTATTTTTTATTTTTTTTTTGATTAAAATGATATATTGAATCATATCATTTGGACAAGTATAACTTAAGTTATTCAATTAACTTAATCTGCATTTTTATTTAAATTGGAATCATATGAAATGTATTTTTAAATCATTTAACAAAAGGAAATTAAATGCTAAAATTCATTTATTTAACTGCGGCCTGAAATCAAACCACGCAGGACGGAGTCTGACCCGGCCCGCTACTGTGGACCTTATTTGCGAATACCTCCTCGATGCTAAGATCCCTAGGGCTAACTCCCAATGCTAAATTCTTCGCGCTCCAGCTATGCTGCGCCTAGATCTTGATGGCTACACCATCCTTGGCCCTAAATGCGTCGAATGAACTACGAACCCCATTGGAGGCGCACAGAAACACTGGGATGCTACTCGACCGAGATGATTCCTAAGGCACACCTGTGAGGATTGAATTCTCCTCACAGAGCTAATGATGTGGGCTGGGCTCTAGACCTAATCGTTCAGGGACTGAAGGGGCATCGATTTGGCAACTCGATTGGTCCCGATCATAGAGGGATCAATGGGGTACTACTCGTAGCATTTTACGGACGCAAGCTCTCTCTGAGTCGATCGATCCTAGTCGAATCGATCGATCAGATCAAGCCTTGTAATTGCAATTAGTCTACAATCACTCCATGAGGGATTTAGATTTTAAGATAGGGCTCAATGCCTCAGGAAAACGCCGATCTCCTGCGACTTAAAGATCGACTGCCAGTGCATACTCAGACGGGATTACATCGTCTGGTCCATGGTCGACCCCCTTCCAGAAGTCCTAGGCGCCTATTAAGGAACTAAGGTAAGGCTCTATCACATCATCTAAGGTCCAACTGAATTCATGTCAAGCTGAAACTAGCTCGACAAAGGAATGGGTCAACGACTGTACCTGAACTGAGACGGAGAGATGACGAGCCACACACAGCATGGACCACTAGTATACTCGAGCACCTCCTAGATGCCTAGGGGTTTAAACACCAAACCATACCCATTATTAGCGGTTCAAGCTGCAGGTTTAGCTGAGATCACCGAGAGCTTCAGGAGAGATGCAGCTGGGAATTATGGGATCACAGTGAGCAAAAGGACTCACTATGATTCCTAGAAGATATTTATAGGTCGAGGGAAAGCCCAGGGGTGGCTGCCAAGGTCAGGAGCCAAGGCACAAGCTCGTCCCGAGCTGTCTCCACCACTCGACCCTAATGGGATACCACCAGCCTCCAGGTTGTCTAGGAGGGCTCGGCCAAAAGTGAGAAGATCCTAACGGTCTAATTGACCTAGCAGAGGAGTGGCAGACAGGATCGACGTGGCTTGTACGAGCAAATTTCCTCTATCGGGTCGGGGATCTCACCGGGACGAAGGTGAACTGGGCGGGGTTCTTGGCAGTTGTCTGATGGCGAAGTTGTTGGAGATGGACGACTTGATGGAGCTTCCAAATAACAAATCTGCAGGCAAGATCCTGATCATTGGATACGCGCAGATGATCTGAAGCACCAAATTAAATCGTGACACATTTTATCCTACCATTGGATGGGGGCGCTAAGATGCATGCAGATGCATCTGGTGGCTAGGAACTATGCACCGCTGTTAGGACCCTACAGCGGTTATGCCGCGGTCCCGACAGTGAATCCCACTTTAAAATTATAATTATTTAGTTTAATAAATATTTATTCATTTAATAATTATCTTTAATTCTAATTAATCTTATAAATCCAATTTAGGATCAAATGAGCTCCAAAAATTCTTAAAAATTCACCCATAGCTAATTAGGGCATAAGGAACTCAAAAATGAAATCAGATTTTAATTTAAAGATCAATTTAATTTAGATATTTTCCAAGGCTCAAAAATAGACAAAAATAGCAAGATTTTTAATTTAGCTTCGATTGATCCCAAGCTTCTAGGGTTAGGTTTAAATGATCTATTGAGGCTAATAAAATCAAAATTAGAGCTTGGTTTAGCTTAATTAATCTAAATTTAGCTAGGGTAACAACTAGGGTTATTACAGACTGTCTTTGGATTCTTAAATCCATAAATCAAGAGGTTCTAGTTGAAAGGCATAATTTTGGATATAATGTCCACCTTGTGTGTACAAAAATGTACCAAAACTTAAAGTAGTCGCTTTAGTGGCCCAAGATGAAGAAAAGCATAGCTAATTTTGTTGCAAAGTGTCATGTGTATAATCTAGGTAAGGCTGAGCATCAAAGGTCTGGAGGATTTATACATCCGCTAGAAATTCTTGAGTGGAAGTGGTTTGACATCTCGATAAGCTTCATGATGAGTTTGCATCGCACAATATCTAATATTGATGTAATTTGGATCATCGTAGATCGTCTTACTAAATCTACGCACTTCATCCCAATCCATTAGACTGATTCCATTGAAAGGCCTGCCAAGCTTTATATTAAGGAAATTGTCATGCTACACAGTATTCTTAAATCGATCGTTTCCGACATAGACAACAGATTCACTTATATGTTTTGGCAGCAGTGCATCCGGATCTAGGAACCGCACTATCTATAAACACGGCCTTTTATCTTCAAATAGATGGTCAAACTGAAAGAATGAATCAAGTTCTTAAGCATATGCTCAGGCTCTATGTATTAGATTTCACTGGTTCCTAGAAATATCATATCTCCCTTGTGGAGTTTGCATAAGCTTTCAAGCCAATATCAAAATGGCTCCTTATGAAGTCCTGTATGGCAAAAAGTGCAATACTCCTTTAGCTTGGTCAGAAACAGGAAGTGTTCAGCTCTTTGGATCAGAATTAGTTGAAGAAACCAACAAGAAAGTTCAACTCATTTTGTAGAGGATTTGTACAGCTCAAGATTGGCAGGGTAACTATCATGATGTTCATCATTGTCCTTTAGAATTCAATGTTCGTGATTTTGCATACTTAAGGATCAGTCCAATGAAATGAGTTATTAAATTTGATGTAGCAGGGAAGCTTAGTCCCCGTTACATTGGACCTTTTAAAGTGTCAGCAAAAGTAGGATATGTAGCCTATAGGGTTAACCTCCCTGAAGATTTCTCTATCATCCATAATGTCTTTTATGTCTCATCATTGAGAAGATGTCTTTGAGATCATTCTCACCTTGTCCAACTTCTAGCGGTTGATATTCAACCTGATCTATCATATGTGGAAGAGTCAATTAAAATCTTAGCTCGTGATCAAAAGAA
Source organism: Gastrodia elata (assembly GCA_016760335.1). Classification (NCBI taxonomy): domain Eukaryota; kingdom Viridiplantae; phylum Streptophyta; class Magnoliopsida; order Asparagales; family Orchidaceae; genus Gastrodia; species Gastrodia elata. The sequence continues at coordinate 10,071,800 of CM028682.1, read as the reverse complement.
GCTAAGGAATTGTTCTATTCCATGGTTAAGGTTCAGTGGAAGAATTATTATCATGGAGAGATACTATGGAAAAATAATTTGATATACAAGCCAAGTACTTGAAGTTGTTTAGAAATTCTGGTACTTCATCAACTCATTATTTATTTTTCTTATCATCTTTATTCCTGCATTATTATTCTCACTTAAGTGATGTCGAGGACAACATCGTTCTTAAGGTATAGTCTATAATAACTCAAGGTTGTTACTTTGATCAATCAAGATTAAACCAAGTCCTAATCTTCATTATTATAGTCTTAATTGGTCACTAGGAGCAAATACTAATATTTTAGTCCAAATCAGAAGTTAATCGGACCAAACCCTAATTCTAAAAAATTTAGATAATCAGAAAATGAGATAATTAAATTGATCTCAGATCAAAAATTTGACTTTGTCATTATTTAAAATGCCCCAAAAAATAAAATAATTAAATTGACCTTGAAACTAAAATCCGACTTCACCGTTACATTCTTCACCCTCAAATTATCTAAGGGCAAATTATTGGGATTTTTTGAAAATCATTTATTAATGTGATTTAATTAAGAAAATTTGAAATTAATTTAATAAATAGTATTTATTATTTAATCATGGCGCTGTCATTTGCTTTTCATGCGTCATTTTCCCCTGCCATCTGATTGGACTGTGTCTCAAAGAGTCGTCCGATCTGATCTTAGCATGAGATCAGACGGTGGAATGATAATCCTCCTCATCGCTCAGCGCGTGTTGCGCTGAGCCCTCGCCTGCTCGCCCGGCCGCAGGCGCGTGGCACCACCCACCTCTTTAGGACCGCCTCTACATGCCTTAATGATTGCAATTGATCATCAATTGCGAACAATTCAGTCTGGTGCAGGTTTGAGAATTCTAGAGCAATTGAACCATCGTTTTAGAGTTCTGAATGATCTCAGCCATTCATCAAGGTACTTTTGATCCCACTCATTCATTCATGCAATATTTGCAAACTTAATTCAAATATTAATTTCATGCTATGGAATTTTATTTTATCATGTCCGATCGAGCTTGATTGGATGAATTCATCGAGCCATGCACAGTTGTCTACAGTCTCACTCCGTTGTTTGTCCCAACTTAGTCACCTAGGGCTCACCATTACTGAAGCTACGGACCTCCTCCAACGTTGTTTTAGCCACCGAGACCTTTCAAACGGTGGGTGGACCGGCCTTATGCGTCATCGAGAAGTCTTCCATTTTTTGTGCCCTTTCCCTTTGTCTCCAGGCTTTGTCGGGAAGAGGACGATCCTCCTCGGGTAGGGTCGGGTCGAACCCGACCCGCGTCTTTTTGACAGGACTGTCATATGTCTTAACTTAGCTACATATGTGGGGCCCGCTAGCACTAGTTAGTTATAAGTGTGGGGCCCACCAGAGCTATATTTTTGTGAAGTGTGGGGCCCACCTGTACTGATTTGTGGCGATCTACCGCTGGGTCAACATAGCTAATCTAGCGTTAGGTGCTCACTCCTCATGATCTTAATGAGGTTTAGTATAACTATCTATTTAGAGGCGTATAAAATACACAGTTTCATATCTATTGTAATATTCAGAAATACCAGAATAATAAATAAAGTATATTCATTACAAAAATAATAATTTTTTACAAAATCTACTATATGACAGACTGTAAATACACGTCTACGCTCACACGCAAATGTACGTGGTCTGAAGCAATAAGTGGACAGTGTTAATTTCTGGGAATTTATCGATCCTCAGAGAGTTGGTTAATTTGGCTTTAAGGTGTATCTATTCTTACTAATGTTTAAGCTACAATATAATGGATGAGTTGGTTTTAATTCAGCACAATAATCACTAAGTAGAAATAGCAAGATAAGAGAAAGAGAAGAATTTGGACCATCCCATATGTCATGATATACTATTTATGCGTATTAGTTTCTCAAGCTTTATCTTTCATTTTAACTTAAAATCAAGTGCACGTTATTTTTCCTTGAGTTTTACTTAAGGTCTTACAAGTTCAAATCTCGTGCTCAAAATGAACTCGCATTCGATTCTATTTCAGCACAAAAACTCTTATAAGATTCTTTGAATTTTATTTTTTATCTTATTCTCTTGATCAAGGAGAGCTTGATTATTAAATCTTATGATCTTACAAGTATTAATTTCCACTACGAGCATTATTCGTGTCTCACATAGTTGAGATGAGGGATTCATATGTTGGGCTCAATAACTATGTCACTTAGTTTATAAGCTCTCAACACTTCCTTCCTCTACCTCAATTATGTTGAGCTAAGGAGCTCATTTAGTGGGTCTTAACATCACTTGTATCAACTCTTTGTTTAAGATTAGTTTGAGGTGCATTGAGCTCAAGAGCTTTGTCACATAGTTCCAAACTTCATGCACTCTTAACCTAGCTTCCAACCTAAGGTGAGCTAAGGAGCACAAGACAAATTAGTTCTTGAGCCTTTTTAGTTCTTTTCTCTTAATCCACATTCAAGATTAAATTAAATAAAATATTTTTTAGCAAGGCATTAAGATCACAAATATTTTATGCTTGAGAAAAAAAAACTTCATACATTAATATTGCATCATGCACATGGGACTTCACCCCAACCCTCCCCAAGGGAGTTTAGCTACTCATCACAAAAGAAAAGAAGAAAAACACATATATAGATAAAGACCCTTTCATGATCAACTAAAAAGAAATGCAAGAGTAGAGGTAAGAAGGTACTAGGAATGCTCTTTAGAAGTGCTTCGGAATCCTTCTTCTCCTTTTCAATGCTTCCTTCTTAGGTCACTAGTGCTGCCTTCTTCCTTCTCTTCCAATGCAAGACCTTTGGGGAGTTCCTCTCTTCCTTGGCACTCCTCCTTACTTAGTGGATTTTTAGCTAAAATTGTGAACCCTCCTCTAGTCAAGAGGAGTGATATTTATAGGAGAGGGGCTGCCTTCATCTTCCTTCATTTCAAAACCAGTAATGCCTTTTAAAATTCTGAACTCATGATGGTAAAATCCTCCATTGATGGTGAGGTGACAAATATCTTCATTTGTTTAACCAAAATATCATCTTAAGGTCTTCTTTTTCAAATAAAAATATAGCAGCTGCAGGGAATGATGGCTGGGGACAAAATGCAGGATAGAGGTCATATCCCCAGCCGCAATAAATGTTGTCTCAGAAAAATTACAGCGGGCCGCTGCAGCGCACTGTGGCGCGCTGCGGCGTGCAATGGTCCTTAGCAAATTCGCCAAGTCCTCCGCTGCCGAGCGCTACTGCGTTTGAGCTTTGCAAGATGTCCCGCTGCAGCGTGATGCAGCCAGCCATTTTGCAAATCTACTGTTCAATTACTTCACTTTTCATTTTTAAAGTAAAAATATTTCCGCTACAGTGCGCGACCGTGCGCTGTAGTGGCTCGTTTTGAAAAACACTGTTCAATTAAGTGATTTTTCTGTTTATATAGTCCGAAATGTTTTTGCTGCAGCGCGCGACCACGCGCTGGAGCGGCTCATTTTGCAAAACACTGTTCAATTAATTGATTTTCCCCGTTTTATAAAGTTGAAAATATTTCTGCCGCAGACCGCTACAGCGCGCGACCGCGTGCTGTAGCGGCTCATTTTGTAAAAAATACTGATCAATTAGTGAGCATCCTATTTATAAAGTTTAAATAATTCCGCTGCAACCCGCTGTGGTGCGCTGTAGCGGATTCCCTTAATACATTTTAAAATTTTTGTAGATATGTCTCAGAACTCCTTTGGATGCCATTTCCCTGAAAAAGATAAAAAATATTGACTTAGGAGCAGCTTAAAAGATCTTAAGTGAATGAAATATCCCTTTATTTTAGATATAATTTATGGATTCATCACTATACACTAAGCAAAAATTTAAAATATTAAGAAAATCAATATTTAAGTTGCTCCATCATGTATCAGCTCCTACTCAAAGACTTGATCTAGAAAATATTCCTGAACTGCTATATATATATATATATATATATATGATAGGGCGAACCAAAAAATAAAGGAAAGAAAAAAAAAATTAATTAAACACAAAGGTCTAAGTAAAGTTTATAAGATATTAAAATTTGCATTTAAGTAGTATGATTCTGCATGAAAAGCATATATAAATAAAATGTGATATTTAAGTATGATATGCTTATGATTATGAATGCGATATACATAATTAAGATATGTGCTCATTTTTATTATAAAATACATCAATATATAATATTTGTTCTATTGGACAAAGTTACAGAATAATCGAAGAGTTAGATATGTCTATCTAACTATCTGAGATGTGGGTTCTTAACTAACTAAATATTCTCCATCAAATGCTATGTATAGTCTCCTTATTTCTCTAAATATCAGTCTATCCTAACCTAACATATTGTCTGTAAACCTGAGATCAACCTGAATGAACCCGTGATACTGATTTCTGATTATTTATTTTAAGTTCTAAGCACAAAATCTTATATAAATATATCAAAGTTAGTCAAAACTTAATAGCGATACAAATACTACAAATAAAATAATTAAATAAAAAGAAAAATATTCTTTATTTTATTTTAGTAAAAATATTAATATTAATATAATCATGGCTATTTATCTTTATATATTATTAATAATAATTTGTATTATTATAAGTAATATATATATATATATATATATTAAATGAATGAAAATAACTAAATTGAAAGTTATAGAAATTAAAAAATATATACATATAAAGAAAAAAAAAAGTTGAGAAAATAATAATAATATATATATATAGAAAAAAATGACAGAAATAATAAAATATATATATATAAAAAGAAATGACAAAAATAAAATTTGCAGAAATTATGAAATATATATATATAGAAAAAAAGAAAATGACAGAAATAAAAATTATAAAAATTAAGAAATATATATATATATATAATAAAAGAAAATTATAGAAATGAAAGTTGTAGAAATTAGAAAATATATACATATATAGAAAATAAAAGAAAATGACAGAAATAAAAGTTGTATAAATTATGAAATGTATACATATATAGAAAAAAAAATGACAAAAATGAAAGTTACAAAAATTAGGAAATATATACATATATAGAAAAAAAATGACAAATAAAAATTACAAAAATTAGAAAATATATACATATATAGAAAAAAAAATGATAGAAATGAAAATTGTAGAAATTAGGAAAAATATATACATATATAGAAAAAAAGAAAATAACAAAAATAAAAATTATTTTTAATTATTTTTAACGCCGTCGTCTGATGAACAGTGCCCGCCGTCCACTTAATCCAAATGCCGTTGGCTGTCTACATTGAATCTAACAGTGTTTCCTGACCGTTCGATCAGAAGATCGAACGGTCAGTGTTCATCTTCCCCGCGCGTTTTACGCGTGTCGCAAGAGGCGACACGCCGCTCGTAGAGGCCTCCGCGCGGCACTCGCTGCACCTAGGTGGCGTGCACCGCTTGAGAAGCTCATCGAGTGACCATTTAGGAGCTCGATCGACCTCCTGGTTGATTCCTCACAAAGAAACCAACGGAGATCGATCGAATTGAGAGGAAGACGGATCCCTAGACCTTCTACCGTTCAATCAAAGTACGAACCCATACCCTGATCCTTATTCTAAATTCGCAAATCTTGTTTCGTATTGAAATTTCATGATATAGAGTAAGTTTTTAATGGATCTGATTGGGTTAATTTGTATGCAATTGATCGAATTAAGCGTAGGATCAACAGTGGAATTAGTTAAGGGTCTGGTATTTTTCGCCGTTCGAAACTTAAGGAATTTAGGGTTGAGGTTTGCCGGAGTTGTATGCCCTCTCCGGTGGCGTTTAGGGTACCGATCGAAAGGTCTCTTCAAGACCTTTCGATCGGTATACGGCTCGTAGTCTGGTTCCATCGTCTTCACCTCCATTTTTCGAACCCTAATTCCTCCGCCTCGGATCACTCGCGCGAAGACGAAGCCCTCTCGGGCTAGACCGGGTCGGCCCGGGCCCGACCCGGAACCCGTGGCCCGTGGCGCTTTGGCTGCCACGGCGGGACCCACCGCGCAGTGCGCCAGCCAATCCTGGCGCGACGCGTGTCATCCTCTGATGCCGTCTGACCTGTGGAGCCCGCTGCAGTCTACCCAGCCTGTAGCGGCTCGCCACGTGTCCTGCGTAAATATTAAATAAAAAGTTATATATAATTATAACGTTTATTTAAATAAATGAAATTATATTTATATATATATATATATTTATAATAACAGAATTAGTTAATTAAATTAAACAGAATTATTCTAATTAATTAAATGCAAAACTTTAAACCCTAATAACTTGCAAATTATATATCTAAATTATGCAAATAAATATATCACTATGATCAGAAAATTATGAGAAATATTATGGAACCATTAATTTTCCATTTTGATTAATGATTCATATAATGATATTTAGGGTATTTAAATAATTCCAAAAATGTTACAAAACTTCAAATAGTCATAATTTTGTACCCCCTTAACCCAAACATACCCAATATGGGTCTTAAAGTGATCAAAAAATCCTAAGGATTAATCTGGTAGAGTTCACCTTGCTGTTTAGATTAGTATTTGCCTAATCACTTTTAGGTCCTAACCCTAATTACCCTAATTAACCCTAGAACTTCAATTGACCATAACTTGGTCAATTGAGCTCCAAATAGAATGATCTAAATATTAATTTAGATCAAAAGATCCTAATTAACAATAATCTGAAAAGATATTTTATATCCAACGGTTAGATTTGCTAATCACCCCTAATCATCCTAAATCTTGATTAGTAAATATTAGCAAATCTAGTAATTCAAATTGAGTGATTTAAGTTTCAGAGGACTCCTAGAACTACTTAGAATCTATCTGTGAAGTTTGATTAGTGTTTGAATGATTAATATTACTAATCACTCACTAATCACTCTTAACCCTAATTAAGTCTTAACTTAGTCAAATTAGATTCAAATTGAGTCTACCACATATCATTTTGATCAGTGGATTATTTGTAAACCATAGCCACTGATTTTGCTTAATTTAGAAACTAATTGACAAAGTTAGGATTTTGACCCCTAATTAAGGATTCCTTAATCACCTTTTAACCCTAGATCTTGTATTGGCCATAACTTGGACAATACTTATCAAAATTTAGCAAATTTAGGTTTTATGGAAAGCTTAGGCAGTAAAAAATAATAATCTGAAAGACAATTTAACTTTTACTTAGTCAAATTACTAATTTGCCCTTATGAGTCAAATTCACTAATTTGATCTCATATGGCTTAAGAATCACCCAAAATTAATTTAGTTACTATCTAATCTTACATTAGACAGTAAGAAATACCTTCCAAAAGAAAATTTCATAATTTAAGCCCTAGATCAAAATTTGATCTTTTGAACCCTTAAGTAGGGGCAAAATGGTCATTTTGCCCAAATTTAGGGTTTAGCCTTTAAAAGCCCTAAATTCAGTTTCTAATCACTAAAATCAGTAAATATAATAATTTAGAACTGAAATTAATCAAATACAAGTCTAAATTATATTTTGATTAAAATCTCAAAATTTGCTCCTTAAGAAAATTCCTAAGTCCTAAGTGAGTGTTCTCATGTTCCTTACTCATTCTTAGATACATCCTTAGGTCTTATAACATTAGTTAGGATGTGTGTCTTGAGAGATACTCTTAGTAATTAAGAGCCTTAATTCCTAAGATTAGGAATAGATCTTAAGTTAGAATTCATCTATTGAGTAAATTGGGTTACTCAATTAGATGAAACCTTGAGTTTACTAGTTTCTAGATTTTTCTCAATTTTTTAAATGATTATTTGATCTTTAAACTTTAGAACTAAGAATAGAGATCTATCCTCATAAATTAGATTTATCATTAGGATTTGCCTTAACCTAATATGTGAGTTTTGGGTTCTAAATTTAGACCCTTAGATTATACTTTGAGATTAAGTGATTAGACCCCATCATCTAGAGTCTAATTCTTAATCTTTTCATCTTGATTTGGCTAATCAAGATGAGGTTGGGATGAAATAAATTACAAAATTAGGTCGATGATTTATTCACTTTAACCAAATAGTCATCTTTTGATTAAGTTATAATTAGGACGTGGCCAGTCCTAATTATCTTCAACTAATAGGATTTGTGATTCTAAGTTACAGAATGTGTAAGAATTGATGATTCTGAAACTTATGTAACTTAGAGTAGATAGAGCGAATAAAGTAGACAACAACGAATATCACATGTATTTTAGATAGAGTCTCTTGCTCACCTTGAATTGATGCTTTGTATACCTTATTTTGAGCCCCTTACCTTGTACACATATTTTGGACATAGGATATTTGATAAATATATCATGTTAATTTGAATTGCATACATATCATTCATGATTGATCGATGTTTTCAATTTTTCAGAAAGTTGTGGCTTAACTAGTATGCCTCTCCAATCCTCGAGTTCGGCATAGCACACTGGTTTGTTACTGTCGGTAAGTCTATCCATATCTGGTTGAAATAATTCCCAGGATGGCGAGAAATAGATTTTGCGCTCTTTAATCAGGATTGGACATGGTGAGTACTAGTTGAGAGTAATTTTGGTAAGGTGTAGCTTGATTAGTATACCTCTTCGATCAACTCGTTTGGGGTCGGCTTCTTGTTGGGGGTTTCAGTCCGATAGTCTATGCCATGCTTAGTCCGTGGGATAGAATGGATAGACTCTTGCCCTACTGACTATAGAGTCAGGATTTTGATATGGTTATGCTAATTCAAGTACACTTACATTTAGTTCTTTCTTAGCTCATTAGGCTAAGATTTGCTGAGTTCGTGTTCAGTTCAAGTGACTTATATAGTCACTGTAGTTTCAGTTTACAGTTACTATTTTACTTATATATATTTTGCATTCTAGCATTATTTTACTTACAATTTTCCTGTACTATATAGGATGCTAGTCTTACTTACTATTTTCTTATACTTTTAGAATGTTACTTTGTTTCAGTTTCACACTGTTAAATGTTGTATGTCACTTAGCATATTTTTGTTTGATCATATGCATATTTAGGTTGTATTTTCTTACAGTTTTACTTTTCTTTTACTTACCTATCTTTGTTGCAATTGCTTGGATGAGGTATGTATTACTTCCTATTTTTGCTTAGTTATAAACTGTAGTTTATAACTTATCATTGTTCTTTTGTACGCTTTTCTGCACCTATTTTGCTCAGTTCTGTTTTTATGGTGATATCTATTTAACTTAATAAAATTGTTTGCCCTAAAATGTGCTTAGACAATAGTCTAACCAGTTTTTTTTTTATTGGCTGGGGCCTTACCATTATGAAACTGATAATGGTAGGTTCTGAGTTTGATAGAGAAGCTGATCCTGTGGAGTGCTTGCCATTAGAGGAAGAGCCCGTACTTGAAGATTTATATCTTTAGTTTTCTTTCTTTCAGTGAGATTGAGAGTTCCTTTTCAGTTCTTTTAAATTTATTAATTGTTGTAATAATACAGTTTATATTTCTCTTTCAGCACTTTACTTATTCTGTATTGTTGAATTTATACTGTATTGGATGGATGTTATACTTTTTATGCTTCCGCACTCTGATTTCATGTATAGTCATTTAGGGATAGTTCTTATGGATTGAATGGCAAAGTTCTTATTTAAGTTGGATTAGAACATGTGTCTAATTCAATTCTAAGTGGGGACTTTGTCATTTGATGACCCATCCACCGTAATCATGTTAACTTAAGGGTTAACAGGACCACGGCGGGCAGGGCCGCCACAGTTGGTATAAGAGAATTCCATAAGGTGTCAGATTGGAATTTATATTTCTTTCTACCTAATGGATTGTTCTTCTGCCAGGTCATCACTAAATGAATACTTGAGACAACATCCATGTCATTATGAGTACAATTCAGAATAAGAAGTGGGAGGTAAGGAAAACACTTCCATAATAAAACTTTAGAGTAAATACTTGTAGATCTCTATAATCATAGAAATAGAAATATTAAATCTCAGCTTTTAAACTAAGAGATTAAGTTATAATTAGAAAATTCAAACTATCATAATAGATCAAAGGCATAGAAAATTCAAAACCTGTATGTTAAATGAACATCTTTAGTACAGCAGCGTATCTATAGAAGATTAGATCTTCCTTATTGATTCGGTAAGAACCTAAAAGTATAATAGCTCTTCTTCTAATTCTAAACTTACTCATATTAATTTCAGAATGAATCCTGTAACTTCTTCCCTCAATATGGATGATTCATCAAACAGCAATACCAATGAAGTCACTTCACTCAGGAACATGGTGACTGTCATGTTAGAGAATCAATTACAACAAGCAGTCACTATCCAGAAACTAGTATCTACTCTTAATACTGCAATTACTGGTATTCTTTTATATTCTTTATACTGCACAAACTGTTACTAATAAGTCATTTAGTGGCTTCTTAAGATCTAGACTTCTAATCTTTAATGGGAACTTACTCCCCACAGATTCTGAAACTCAACATAAGATCACCAAAAAGAATCGAAAACGCAAAGCTCACCAAGAGGGATCTAGTATGTCAATGGAATCAATCCAAGAGTGCACTAGACCACATTTTTATGGAAGGTGTTATCATTTTGGTAGAGGTTGTTATACATGTGGTAGTCGAGGCCACGGATATCAGAAATGCCATGCTTTCAAAATAATCAATGGAGATATAATTCATCATTCTCATCAGAATAAAGCAGGCCATGACAACTCACCTAAGGATTTGGAATCTATGTCAATGCTAACATCACCACTGCCTGAGACAGAATGTCTAGTTGGCAGGGAGAAAATAGTTGCTTCTAAACTTCAAGAACACAATCATCTGGGGATAGAGGAATCTAATGATAATATTGTCCCAGGTACATACATTCAATTTCATTATTCCTTTCATTTATAGAGTTTACTTTACTTCATATAAGTTCAAATTGTAACAACTTAATTATTGTCATCATTTAAATTGAATTTTTTTCATATAAGCCTAATCTTGTGTTCAATAGGTTTTATCCTTGACTTGATAATTTTCTTAGTTTAATTCAATCAAACCTTAGATTCTTTTAGCAAAATTAGGTGTGTATGACTTACATAAATAGATAAATTTAAGAAGTAACTTGCCCAGTTTGGGTGAATAACTTCTCATTCCTTAGAATAAATTAATTCAGATTTTTGAATCTATTATTGAATAAGTCACTAATGTGACTTAAAATATTAAACTAAGTCATTCCTTAAGTTCTAAATATCTCATTCTATTAGAATGAGTATATTCACATTAGCTAAAGGTACACTTATGATCATAGGATATGTTATCTAAGTCAAAATTTTGACTCATAGTAGTGACTTTATGATTGTATCTCATCAAAGTTGATGAGCAATCCATTACCTTGATTAATTCTTATGATTTCAATGTATCAAACCACCTTGTATGATTCGAGGCAATAAATTTCTCTCTCCCATTAAGTTAAGGAATCAAGTTGAGTAATCATCCTATGTATCTAAATATCATTCCTTAATTAAGGATGATTGATTAAATAATAATAGAAACCTTAGAGTGGAAAAATTTTAGATTACATAATGGTTAGCTTATTTTAACCTATATGTGTATACTCATAATGTTTAGCTATAATAAATATGTTGCTTTCTTTGTCCTAGCATAATAAGGATATTCTATATAATTTTAAATATATAACCTATTCTAAGTCAAAGAACTTTTTGTTCTTGAAAGGATGGATTTTCTTAAAGTTGCAAAATATTTTGAATTCTAAATTTTGAATTAGAATATATAAATATTCAATTGGAAATTCTTTTATTTAAGTTACTTATGGTAACTTAATAAGTTTGAATTTATACTTTCCCTTGTCCATTCTTGATTGAATAGAGATTCTATTCTATCACTATGATCTTCATCAAGTGATAAATGCCACTTGAAGTGAATAGATTAATTGAGAAAAAAATCTTATTCCTATTGAATAAGAAAATCTCCTTTCCCAAATAATTTGATTTTAACTTTTTGCCTAAGTCATGATATGACTTGAGCACTTATTGATCATTCTCTTAAAATGAGCTCTTATTCAAGATAAATTAAATATAACCATTAAATTTCTAAGTGATCTAAGCCACATCATGTAGCTCAGATATTAACAATTGATTCCCAAAATTTTGGCATAAGTCATAGATTATGACATGTGATCATAGCATTAAATTTCCATTGAATTTCCTAGCATTTATCCATATGGATAAGTGAATTCCTTGCCATTTTTATTAGAATTTATAACTTGAGTTAATATATTTTGTAAACATCAAACCATGGATATTAAGTCATAATGTGAGACTTAAATTCTTAAACTTTCTCTTTAACTTTAAAGCCATTATCCTAAATGGATACTAATCTTATTTTGCCTTAACAGAATAAGTTCTCATTCATCATAAGATAAATTAAATTATTATATTATTAATGATCTAAGCCATCTCTTGTGACTTAGATATTAGCAGCTAGTTCTAGAAATTTTGTCTTATATCATATAATATAATGATCGTAGAATTAGACTTTATTAAGTTTTTCCTGATACTTATCCGTATGGATGAGTGAGTTCCTTGACATGACCAAGTCAGAACTTATAATTGATATTATTAAACTCTTATAATCACCAAAACTTGATGTTAAGTCATCATGTGTGACTTAATATTTTAAATTTGAAGCTAAGTATCGAGAAATTGCATGCTGAACCTATTTTCCCTATTAGGACATTTTAACAAGAGTTGAATGTCACTTTAATAGTTCAAATCTAATTTGGACTAATTCATATATGTAGTCCATCCTCAACTTATCTTTATAAGCCAAACCATTTGGATTCATTATTAGACTGTATTTCTAAAGATGAATCTCTTCCTAAAATTCTCATAGAATAAGAAATCAAAGAATACTAGTTTATTGATGCCAAATCCTTAAATTTCCATTTGTTAAAATAGAACCATTCTTATTTTTTAATCCCTATTAAATCCTGTAAAGGCTTAATTAGTTGCCAAAGTCTTCTTAGGTAGTGAATATGACTTAAGTATAGAACTATTAGAATCTTAACTCCTAAATTCATCCTATGTTCAGCAAGTGATATCACCTGCCAAGTTATAATCATCTTGTGTTGCTAAGTCATATGTTATGACTTAGGATTTGATCTTTAAATTCTTAAAGTTATATCTTAGCTGAGATAAAAGTTAACTTCTCTTTTTCTAATATTGAGATCCTTATTAAAGGATGGTTATCACTTAGTTGGATAGTTCTTTAAACACAAAATTTTGGGATATAATTTTTCTATCATCAGTTATAATATAAGATTATGCAAATTGGATTTTAGTTGGATAATCTTCAAACCTTTAATTCTTTTTAACTCTTTACTCATTTAGATAATTTGTATTCTTAAAACTTTTGATGGTTATTGTAACAACCCTGGTTGTTACTTTGCTCAATTAAGACTAATCTAAGTCTTAATTAAGATTCTAAGTCACTAATCAAGTGATTTGGAATTCATCTTTGAAACCTAGGTCAAACCAAGAAGTCAACAAAGTCAAAACAAGAATTCTGGAAAATCCCAAAACCTGGAAATTTGACTTTTTATCTAGACCTTAGAATGAAAATCTGACTTCACCATTGCGTTCAAAACACCCAAATTAGCTAGGGGTGAAATTTTGGAGGCATTTGGAAGTCGTTGATTTTTCATCGAATATTTTAATATTATTTAAATACCCTAAATAATCAAATAATTAAATACTCGTCGAAACAAAAATCCGAGTGCGCCGTTGCGTTCCTCACCCTTCAATTAGCTAGGGGTGAATTATTGGAAATTTTTTTGATTTATTTAATAGGCTAAATTTAATTAATTAAAACTGAATAATTTAATTTAAATAATATTATTTAATTTTAGCAGTTAACGGCGCCGTCCGTATTAAGTAGCGCCGTTACTGTTTAAATTAAGCTCGCCGTCAGGATCAGACGGTGATCCTTGACCGTTCGATCTTCGATCGAACGGTCCGTGCCCTTCGTCCTCGCGGCTTCCGCGTGTCGCGAGAAGCGACACGTATCGCGCAAAGGACCCTCCGCGCGTCGCCTCCCAGCCTCTCCACCGCCTCCAGCCACCGCCTTAGAGCTTCCATAAGACCCTAAGACCTCAGTTTTTGCCCGGTTTCAAACCGGAGGTCCAAAAACCTAAGATCGAACTTCGACTTTCTTCAGCCGTTCGTCTAAAGGTATGCACAACACCTCTAATATTCATCAAAGTTTGCATCTAAAGTTTCGTTTCTCAATTTCATATGCTTGATTGTTCATCTAACGTTCCGATTGAGTCGATCAGGTTGGGTTAGCTCAGATTTGCAAAGTCCTAAATAGTACAAACCGTTAGCCGAACTTAGGGAATTTAGGGTTTACGTTTGCCGGAGCTGTATGCCTTCTCCGGCGGCGTTTAGGGTAGCAAATGAAAGGTCTCTCCGAGACCTTTCGATCGGAGTATGGCTCGTCGTCTGGCACCGCCGTCTTCGCCGTCGATTTTCAAGCCCTAGGTTCCGAGCGTCGGGGCGATCGCGTGAAGACGAAGGCATGTCGGGCCGGTCGGGTCGGCCCGGGCCCGGCCCGTGGCCCGAGCCCGCGGCGCTTCAGCTGCCACGGCGGGACCCACTGCGCAGCACGCCAGCCAACCCTGGCGCGACGCGTGGCCTGCGCGTCAGCGGTCTGACCCGTGGGGCCCGCCGCTGTCTGCCGCGCCAATCCAAGGCCGCCACGTGTCCTGCACTTAAATCAAAACTTTATAATATTATAACAGATATTAAATAATTAAAATCGTATACATATATATATAAATATAACAGATAAATTAATTTAATTTTATCAGCAATTATTAATTAAATTATTACCAAACTTCAAACCTAAATAACTCCTAAATTACTTATCCAAATTATGCAAAATTATATACCATTGGATTCAGCAAAAATAGAGGAATATTATGGCATTATTAATTTTGCATTTGGACCTGTATTTAGCAAAGTGATTTTTAGGGTTTAAAGTTAATTTAAAATAAATGTCACAAACCTTATTTAGCTCATAACTTTGTACCCAATGATCCAACCATACCTAATATGGGTCTTAAAGTGATCAGAAAACCCTAATGATTAATTTGATAGTATTTATCTTGCTGTTTGGATTAGTGTTTGCCTAATCACATTTAGGACCTAACCCTAATTAGGTTAATTAATCCTAGAACTTTAATTGACCATAACTTGGTCAATTGAGCTCCAAATTTGATGATCCATAGGTCCATTTAGATCAGAAGAACTTAATTTTCATTAATATGTAAAAATATTTTAGATCTAACAGTTAGATTTGCTAATCATTCACTAATCACCCTAAACCCTAATTAGGTCTTAACTTAGTCAAATTAGGTCCAAATTGAGCCTACTACATATCATTATAATCAGTGAGCTATTTGTAATTCAAAGTCATTGATTTTGCTTAATTTGGATACTAATTGGCAAAGTTAGGTTTTTGACCTATAGTTAACAATTCCTTAATTAATCTTAAACCCTAGATTTTTTTGTATTAGCCATAACTTGGCCAATACTTATCAGATTTCAGCAAATTTTGGTTTTATGGGAAGCTTAGGCAGTAAAGAAGAATAATCTAAAAGAAAATTTAGCTTTCACTTAGTAAAATTACTAAATTGCCATTATGGCTTATTAATCACCCAAAATTGACTTAGTTGCTATCTAATCTTATATTAGACAGTAAGAAACACTTTCCAAAAGAAAATTTTAGAATTTAAGCCCTAGATCAAAATTTGATCTTTTGAACCCTTAATTAGGGGCAAAATGGTCATTTTGCCCAAAATTTAGAGTTTAGCCTTTAAAAGCCCTAATTTCGTTTTCAAATCACTAAATTCAGTAAATAAAATGGCTCATCACTGAAATTATTCAAATTTAAGTCTAAATTAGGTTTTGATTAAAATCCCAGAATTTGCTCTTTAAGAAAATTCCTAATTGAATTATGAGTGTTTATCTTTCTTTATTCATTCTTAGACTCATCCTTAGGTCTTATAATATTAGTTAGGATGTGTGTCTTGAGAGATACTCTTAGTAATTAAGAGTTTTATTTCCTAAGATTAGGAATAGATCTTAAGTTAGAATTCATCTATTGAGTAAATTGGGTTACACAATTAGATGAAATCTTGAGTTTTCTAGTTTTATTGATTTTCTTAGTTTATTAAATGATTATTTGATCTTTAAACTTTAGAACTAAGAATAGAGATCTATCCTAATGAATTTGATTTATTATTAGGATTTGCCTTAATCTAATCTGTGAGATTTGGGTTCTAAACCTTAGACCCTTAGTCATACCTTTAGATTAAGTAATTAGACCCCATTATCTGGAGTCTAATTCTTAAATCTTTTCATCTTGATTTGGCTAATCAAGATGAGGTTGGGATGAATTAAATTACAAAAATTAGGTCGTTGATTATTCATTTTTAATCAAATAGTCGTCTTTTGATTAAGTTATAATTAGGACTTGGCCAGTCCTAATTATCTTCAACAAGTAGGATTCGTGATTCTAAGTTACAGAATGTGTAAGAATTGATAATTCTGAAACTTATGTAACTTAGAGTAGATAGAACGAATAAAGTAGATAACAAAGGATATCACCTGTGTTCTAGATAGAGTTTCTTGCACTTTGAATTTTTGATGCTTCGCATTCCTTGATTTTGAGCCTTATACCTTGAACATGTATTATGTACATAAGATATTTTGATAAATATCTTATGTTAATTTGGATCATTATTTATAAACAGCATTATGTTCGTTTCACGAGTGGTATGTAAGGTGTAGCTTGATTAGTATACCTCTTCGATCAACCTGTTCGGGGTCGGCAACCTTTCGAGGGTTTAATGTCCGACAGTCTATTGGCCATGCCTAGTCCGAGTGATAGGATGGATAGACTCTCGCCCTACTGACTACAGAGTCATGATTCTGATATGGATATACTAATTCAAGTACACTTACATTCAATTCTGTCTTAGCTCATCAGGCTAAGAGTTTCAGTAATGTTCAGTTCAGAGTTTCTTAGCTCATCAGGCTAAGAATTGCTGAGTTCATGTTCAGTTCAGATGACTTATATAGTTACTATAGTTTCAGTTTGTAGTTACTGTTTTACTAGTATATTCTGCATTTCAGCACTGTTTTACTTACAGCTTTCTTGCATGTGTTTTTATATATATATAGGATGCTAGTTTTACTTACTATTTTCATATGCTTACTTAGGATGATAGTGTTTCAGCTTTATACTTTTGTACTTCACTTAGCATAATCTATTTGATCATGAGCATGTTTAGGTTGTACTTTTCTTACTTTTCTTTTACTTTTACTTATCTGTCCTTGTTGCAGTTGCTTAGAGGAGGTATGTTTTACTTCCTATTTGTTTAGTTATAAACTGAAGTTTATAACTTATTACTGTTCTTTTGATACGCGTTTCTGCACCTATTTTGCTCAGTTCTGTTTTATGGTGATATCTTCTTAATTTAATAAAATTGTTTACCCTAAAATGTACTTAGACTTATTGTCTAACCAGATTTTCTTTTGTTGGCTGGGGCCCTACCATTATGAAACTGATAATGGTAGGTTCTGAGTTTGTTGGTTTAGCAGATCCAGTGGAGAGTTTGCCATTGGAGGAGGAGTCCGTTCCTGAAGATCTGTAGCTTAGTTTTCTATTTTCAGTGAGGTTGAGAGTTTTCTTTCAGTTCTTTTAAAACTCATTAAATGTTGTAATAATACAGGATTATTTTTCTTTTTCAGTAATTTACTTATTCTGTATTGTTGTATTTATACTGTATTGGATGGATGTTATGTTTTATGCTTCCGCACTCTGAGTTCATGTATGATCATTTAGTGATAGTATTTCTGGATTGAATGGCAAAGTCCTTATTTAAATTGGATTAGGATGTGTGACTAATTCAATCTTAAGTGGGGACCTTGTCATTTGGTGACCCCTCCACCGTAATCATGTTAACTTTAGGGTTAACAGGACCACGGCGGGGCAGGGCCACCACAGTTGGTATCAGAGAATTCCATAAGTTGTCAGATTGGAATTTGTATTCCTCTCTACCTAATGGATTGTTCTTCTGCCACTTGATCACTAAATGAATACTTGAATTGGCATTCATCACATTATGAGTATAACTCATAATAAGTTAAGTTATTAGATAACTATAAAAGATGGATAATTATTAAATTATATATATATGCTCAACAAATTTAAGTAAAATGTTATAATTGTAGGAATATAAGATCATCTAGAAATGGCATTCATGGCTTACCTAAAGGAGTTCGAGACTATTTGGAAATATGAATATAAATTAGGAAAGAAGCAAGGAAGAGTGATCGAAGGAGTATCGGAACAAGGATCGCAAGTGATAAACAATTTACTGAAAGAAGGCGTCTATAGAGGCCTTAACTTTCCAGTGCTAGCAAGGGAATGGCTTGCGAGAGTTGACCACATATTTGGTGTTATGGAATGGCCTAGTCACATCAGATTAGAAGTGGTGCTATGTCTTTTACGTATGCAAGCAAAGGAATGGTGGATTATGTCATACGAAGAACTGTTTCGTAAAGCACAAGAGGAGCATTGTGAAGTGATTTATGAAGACTTTCGTAGAGCATTTTTCATTAAATATATAGGATGGGAATAGTTTTATAAGTCTATAATGATGTATTTTGTTATTTCAATAAAAGTTTAAATAAACGAGAAAAGCAGTAGTTATATTATGTCTTGTTATAATAAAGAACTCAAGATAGTTGTTTTGATTTCAGGAAAATGAATCCTGCTACTTCTCCCAACAATACTCCACTCAATCCTCAACCATCCGCAAGCAATGCTCCAAATAATACCATGGCCGCTTCCAATACTGTTGATGAAATAACTTCTTTAAGAAATATGGTTACTGTAATGCTAGAGAATCAAAATCAGCAGGCTCTAGCTATTCAAAAGTTAGTATCTATAATACCTGTTACTAATGCCAGCACCTCTTCAGCATCCCCCGCTCCTCAAGTTCCCAATATCTATCGGCAGTCTGCAGATGGGATACTTCACAGTTTCCTAAGATTAAGACCACCAACCTTTGAAGGATCTGAATCCCCAATGGATACCTTAGCATGGCTGAAAACTATAGAGAAAAATATCACTAGTCTTGGTTGTTCAAGCAACCAATCTGTAAGACTAGCTACTCATCTTCTGCAAGGAGAGGCAGAACATTGGTGGGAACAAGAAAGGAACACACGTTTTGAAGAATTTGAATTAGACGAAATAGAATGGAGCTGGTTTGTCCAAGCCTTCAAAGAATCATTTATTCCACCCTCCACCAAGAACATCATTGGTGAGTCTTTATTAAGGTTAACTCAAGGAAGTCGAACAGTAGCAGAATATACTTCAGAATTTCGAAAGCTCATCCGATTTTCACCTCATTTGGTTCCAACTGAAGAAGATAGATGTTTCAGATATGAGAATGGACTCAGAGAGTCTATCAAAGATCATGTAATTCCTTTACAACATATCAAATTCGAGAAGCTAGTTGAGACAGCTCGTGTAGTAGAGCATCATCAAAACACTAAAGACATGAAGAGAAAGGCTTTCAATATGAATAAATACCCTCAGAACTTCAAGCAACAACGAACAAATTAAGGAAGGGTATATCAAATGGAAACCACTGAAACATCAAGCCAAACTGCCACATGTAATAGGCCACATCCTTATGGGAAATGTTATCATTTTGGCAGAGTATGTTTTACGTGTGGAAGACAAGGTCATGCATATAGAGACTGTCGATCAAATAGAACAATTGATGGAGTAACTATTGAAAGGAATCGTGCGAACAAAATATTCCGTGCCACTCCCATCAATTTCAGAGAACCTCAGAAAACTCTTATGCCACCTCCTGCTCAAGAACGAACCCTTGCAAAAGTTCAATATGCTGCAAATCCTTCAAACCCAAATCAATCAAAAGCTCAAACATCTGACAGCAGACCTGCTGGAAAGGCAAGGGTATACAATCTCACTCCAGTGGAAGCATCAGAAGATAACAATGTAGTCTCAGGTACAAATCGCAAACTTTTACTTTTCTTACTAAATTAGAATTTTCTAAAGTCTATACTTTTACTATTAGGCACCTTATACTTTAAAGATAAGCCCTGCAGTATATTGTTTGATACTGGGGCTACTCATTCATTCATCTCTGAAAATTCAGTTCTGTCTTAGCTCATCAGGCTAAGAGTTTCAGTAATGTTCAGTTCAGAGTTTCTTAGCTCATCAGGCTAAGAATTGCTGAGTTCATGTTCAGTTCAGATGACTTATATAGTTACTATAGTTTCAGTTTATAGTTACTGTTTTACTAGTATATTCTGCATTTCAGCACTGTTTTACTTACAGCTTTCTTGCACGTGTTTTTATATATATATAGGATGCTAGTTTTACTTACTGTTTTCATATGCTTACTTAGGATGATAGTGTTTCAGCTTTATACTTTTGTACTTCACTTAGCATAATCTGTTTGATCATGAGCATGTTTAGGTTGTACTTTTCTTACTTTTCTTTTACTTTTACTTATCTGTCCTTGTTGCAGTTGCTTGGAGGAGGTATGTTTTACTTCCTATTTGTTTAGTTATAAACTGAAGTTTATAACTTATTACTGTTCTTTTGATACGTGTTTCTGCACCTATTTTGCTCAGTTCTGTTTTATGGTGATATCTTCTTAATTTAATAAAATTGTTTACCCTAAAATGTACTTAGACTTATTGTTTAACCAGATTTTCTTTTGTTGGCTGGGGCCCTACCATTATGAAACTGATAATGGTAGGTTCTGAGTTTGTTGGTTTAGCAGATCCAGTGGAGAGTTTGCCATTGGAGGAGGAGTCCGTTCCTGAAGATCTGTGCTTAGTTTTCTATTTTCAGTGAGGTTGAGAGTTTTCTTTCAGTTCTTTTAAAACTCATTAAATGTTGTAATAATACAGGATTATTTTTCTTTTTCAGTACTTTACTTATTCTGTATTGTTGTATTTATACTGTATTGGATGGATGTTATGTTTTATGCTTCCGCACTCTGAGTTCATGTATGATCATTTAGTGATAGTATTTCTGGATTGAATGGCAAAGTCCTTATTTAAATTGGATTAGGATGTGTGACTAATTCAATCTTAAGTGGGGACCTTGTCATTTGGTGACCCCTCCACCGTAATCATGTTAACTTTAGGGTTAACAGGACCACGGCGGGGCAGGGCCGCCACAGTTATGGAATGTAATCATCAATCGAATCTTCAATTTCTAAAAGAAATTCATTATTGTAGGACTTTAAGTGCCTACAAATCTCTTCTATCTTTTAATTTCAAAATGAGAGTAACTTAATACTTTTCATGATCTATATCTTCTTGTCTCTAGTGAGAATTCAACCAAAACTATCGCTTGATATAATACCTTTGAAAAATCCTGAACAACGATCAAAATTGATTATTTGATCTGAGTTCTAAGATCTGATTATGAGCCTTAATGTTTCTTCCATCTTTACTAGACTATTCTACATTCATTTAAACTCTTGCAATCATACTTATCAAATTTTAGTATTCTAATATTCTACTCTGTTTTATTTTCCACTTGAGTGATGTCGAGGACGACATCGTTCTTAAGTGGGGGAGTATGTAACAACCCAAGTTATTACTCAAGTTAATTAAGATTAATCTTAATCTTAATTGAGGTTCTAGTATACTAATTAAGTAATTTAGAACTCATCTCTGAAATCTAGGTCAAACTAGAAGTCAATAGAGTCAAATCAGAAATTCTGGAAAATCTCAAACCCTAGAAAATTGACTTTTTATCTTGACCTCAAATTGAAAATCCGACTTCGCCATTACGTTCAGAACACCCAAATTAGCTATGGGTGAAATTTTGGAGGCATTTGGAAGTCGTTGATTTTTCGTCGAATATTTTAATAATATTTAAATACCCCAAATAATCAAATAAATAAATACTCGTCAAAATAAAAATCCGAGTGCGCCGTTGCGTTCCTCACCCTTCAATTAGCTAAGGGTGATTTATTGGTAATTTTTAGGATGCGTTTAATAGGGTAAATTTGATTAATTAAATCTGTATAATATAAATTAAATAATTATATTTTTAATTATTTTTAACGCCGTCGTTTGATGAACAGTGCCCGCCGTCCACTTAATCCAAATGTTGTTGGCTATCTACGTTGAATCTAACAGCGTTTCCTGACCGTTCGATCAGAAGATCGAACGGTCAGTGTTCATCTTCCCCGCGCGTCTTACGCGTGTCGCAGGAGGCGACACGCCGCTCGCAGAGGCCTCCGCGCGGCACTCGCTGCACCCAGGTGGCGTGCACCGCTTGAGAAGCTCATCGAGTGATCATTTAGGAGCTCGATCGACCTCCTGGTTGATTCCTCACAAAGAAACAAACGGAGATCGATCGAATCGAGAGGAAGACGGAGCCCTAGACCTTCTCCGTTCAATCAAAGTACGAACCCATACCCTGATCCTTATTCTAAATTCGCAAATCTTGTTTCGTTTTGCAATTTCATGATATATATTAAGTTTTTAATGGATCTGATTGGGTTAATTTGTATGCAATTGATCGAATTAAGCGTAGGATCCACAGTGGAATTAGTTAAGGGTCTAGTATTTTTCGCCATTCGAAACTTAAGGAATTTAGGGTTGAGGTTTGCCGGAGTTGTATGCCCTCTCCGGTGGCGTTTAGGGTACCGATCGAAAGGTCTCTTCAAGACCTTTCGATCGGTATATAGTTCGTAGTCTGGTTCCATCGTCTTCACCTCCATTTTTCGAACCCTAATTCCTCCGCCTCGGATCACTCGCGCGAAGACGAAGCCCTCTCGGGCTGGACCGGGTCGGCCCGGGCCCAGCCCAAAACTTGTGGCCCATGGTGCTTCGGCTGCCACTGCGGGACCCACCGCGCAGCGCGCCAGCCAATCCTGGCGCGACGCGTGTCATCCTCTGATGCCGTCTGACCTGTGGAGCCCGCTGCAGTCTGCCCAGCCTGTAGCGGCTCACCACGTGTCCTGCGTAAATATTAAATAAAAAGTTATATATAATTATAATGTTTATTTAAATAAACAAATTTATATTTATATATATATTTATAATAACAGAATTAGTTAATTAAATTAAACAGAATTATTCTAATTAATTAAATGCAAAACTTTAAACCCTAATAACTTGCAAATTATACATCCAAATTATGCAAATAAATATATCACTATGATCAAAAAATTATGAGAAATATTATGGAACCATTAATTTTCCATTTTGATTAATGATTCACATAGTGATATTTAGGTATTTAAATAATTCCAAAAATGTTACAAAACTTCAAATAGTCATAATTTTGTACCCCCTTAACCCAAACATACCCAATATGGATCTTAAAGTGATTAGAAAATCCTAAAGATTAATTTGGTAGTGTTCACCTTGCTGTTTGGATTAGTATTTGCCTAATCACATTTAGGTCCTAACCCTAATTACCCTAATTAACCCTAGAACTTCAATTGACCATAACTTGGTCAATTGAGCTCCAAATTGAATGATCTAAATATTAATTTAGATTAGAAGATCCTAATTAACAATAATCTGAAAGATATTTTAGATCCAATGATTAGATTTGCTAATTACCCCTAATCACCCTAAATCTTGATTAGTAAATATTAGCAAATCTAATAATCCAAATTGAGTGATTTAAGTTTCAGAGGACTCCTAGAACCACTTAGAGTCTATCTGTGAAGTTTGATTAGTGTTTGAGTGATTAATTTTGCTAATCACTCCATAATCACTCTTAACCCTAATTAGGTCTTAACTTAGTCAAATAAGATTCAAATTGAGTCTACCACATATCATTTTGATCAGTGGACTGTTTGTAAACCATAGCCACTAATTTTAATTAATTTGGACACTAATTGATAAAGTTAGGATTTTGACCCATAATTAAGGATTCCTTAATCACCTTTTAACCCTAGATCTTGTATTGGCCATAACTTGGCCAATACTTATCAAAATTTAGCAAATTTAGGTTCTATGGAAAGCTTAGACAGTAAAAAACAATAAACTGAAAGAAAATTTAACTTTTACTTAGTCAAATTACTAATTTGCCCTTATGAGTCAAATTCACTAATTTGATCTCATATGGCTTAATAATCACCCAAAATTAATTTAGTTGCTGTCTAATCTTATATTAGATAATAAGAAATACCTTCCAAAAGAAAATTTTAGAATTTAAGCCCTAGATCAAAATTTGATCTTTTGAACCCTTAAGTAGGGGCAAAATGGTCAATTTGCCCAAATTTAGGGTTTAGCCTTTAAAAGCCCTAAATTCAGTTTCTAATCACTAAAATCAGTAAATAGAATGATTTAGAACTGAAATTAATCAAATACAAGTCTAAATTAGATTTTGATTAAAATCTCAAAATTTGCTCCTTAAGAAAATTCCTAAGTCCTAAGTGAGTGTTCTCATGTTCCTTACTCATTCTTAGATACATCCTTAGGTCTTATAACATTAGTTAGGATGTGTGTCTTGAGAGATACTCTTAGTAATTAAGAGCCTTAATTCCTAAGATTAGGAATAGATCTTAAGTTAGAATTCATCTATTGAGTAAATTGGGTTACTCAATTAGATGAAACCTTGAGTTTACTAGTTTCTAGATTTTTCTCAGTTTATTAAATAATTATTTGATCTTTAAACTTTAGAACTAAGAATAGAGATCTATCCTAATGAATTTGATTTATCATTAGGATTTGCCTTAACCTAATATGTGAGTTTTTGGTTCTAAACTTAGACCCATAGATTACACCTTTAGATTAAGTGATTAGACCCCATCATCTGGAGTTTAATTCTTAATCTTTTCATCTCGATTTGGCTAATCAAGATGAGGTTGGGATGAAATAAATTACAAAATTAGGTTGATGATTTATTCACTTTAACCAAATAGTCATCTTTTGATTAAGTTATAATTAGAATGTGGCCAGTCTTAATTATCTTCAACTAGTAGGATTCATGATTCTAAGTTACAGAATGTGTAAGAATTGATGATTCTGAAACTTATGTAACTTAGAGTAGATAGAGCGAATAAAGTAGACAACAATAGATATCACCTGTGTTTTAGATAGAGTCTCTTGCTCACCTTATTTTGAGCCCCTTACCTTGTACACATATTTTGGGCATAGGATATTTGATAAATATCTCATGTTAATTTTGAATTGCATACATATCATTCATGATTGATCGATGTTTTCAGTTTTTCAAAAAGTTGTGGCTTAACTAGTATGCCTCTCCAATCCTCGAGTTCGGCATAGCACACTGGTTTGTTACTGTCGGTAAGTCTATCCATATCTGGTTGAAATAATTCATAGGATGGCGAAAAATAAATTTTGCGCTCTTTAATCAGGATTGGACATGGTGAGTACTAGTTGAGAGTAATTTTGGTAAGGTGTAGCTTGATTAGTATACCTCTTTGATCAACTCGTTCGGGGTCAGATTCTTGTTGGGGGTTTCAGTCTGATAGTCTATGCCATGCCTAGTCCGTGGGATAGGATGGATAGACTCTTGCCCTACTGACTATAAAGTCAGGATTTTGATATGGTTATGCTAATTCAAGTACACTTACATTCAGTTCTTGCTTAGCTCATCAGGCTAAGATTTGCTGAGTTCGTGTTCAGTTCAGGTGGCTTATATAGTCACTGTAGTTTCAGTTTACAGTTACTATTTTACTTATATATATTCTGCATTGTAGCAATATTTTACTTACAGTTTTCCTGCACTATATAGGATGCTAGTTTTACTTGCTATTTTCTTATGCTTTTAGAATGTTAGTTTATTTCAGTTTCACACTGTTAAATATTATATGCCACTTAGCATATTTTTGTTTGATCATATGCATATTTAGGTTGTATTTTCTTACAGTTTTACTTTTCTTTTACTTACCTGTCTTTGTTGCAGTTGCTTGGAGGAGGTATGTATTACTTCCTATTTTTGCTTAGTTATAAACTGTAGTTTATAACTTATCACTGTTCTTTTGTACGCTTTTCTGCACCTATTTTGCTCAGTTCTGTTTTTATGGTGATATCTATTTAACTTAATAAAAGTGTTTGCCCTAAAATGTACTTAGACAATAGTCTAACCAATTTTTCTTTTGTTGGCTAGGGCCCTACCATTATGAAATCGATAATGGTAGGTTCTGAGTTTGATAGAGCAGTTGATCCTGTGGAGTGCTTGCCATTATAGGAAGAGCCCGTACTTGAAGATTTATAGCTTTAGTTTTCTTTCTTTCAGTGAGATTGAGAGTTCCTTTCAGTTCTTTTAAATTTATTAATTGTTGTAATAATACAGGTTTATATTTCTCTTTCAGCACTTTACTTATTCTGTATTGTTGAATTTATACTGTATTGGATGGATGTTATACTTTTTATGCTTCCGCACTCTGAGTTCATGTATAGTCATTTAGTGATAGTTCTTATGGATTGAATGGCAAAGTTCTTATTTAAGTTGGATTAGAACATGTGTCTAATTCAATTCTAAGTGGGGACTTTGTCATTTGGTGACCCCTCCACCGTAATCATGTTAACTTAAGGGTTAACAGGATCACGGCGGGGGAGAGCCACCACAATAATAAATATTAGTGTTCAATTATTAGGCTTTATTTAAGTCATTTTATTAGAAAATTCCTCAAGCATCTTTTCTCTCATAAGCTTTTTGGACTCTTTCTTAGTGCTTAATTGTAGACTTATGCTATATTTCATTCCTTGGGTAAATGGGTTACCCAATGAAATAAATTCTTGATTATAAATTTCTAGATTTATCTTTTGATTCTGATTATTGTATCTTTTAACTTTAGCTTAAGATTAGAGATCCATCTTATTAAGATCGATTTCACTTAATAAGATTTGCCTTAACCCTTAGTACTTGAGAGTTGTAAAAACCTTAGACCTTTAAATATTAGTGCCTGGGATTTTAGAGTTTGAACCCCATGATTGGAGTTTGACTCTAAAATCCTTTATATTGATTATTCCAATCAAAATTGGCTTAGGATTGATAAGTATATCTAATTAAGATGATTGATTGATTATTGAACCTTTGTAGGTGACATTTTTAATTTAAAGTTAGAACTTATTAAGATCTAATATTTAACTTGATAAGGCCATAAATCTGAGTTTATACTGGATAATAAGATGTTGGAGGTCCTAAGCTTGTGTAAGCTTATAATAGATAGAATAATTAAATTTAATAACAATAAATATCATATGTGTTTTATTAGAGTCTTGCTTAATTTGAACTTTGATGCTTCGTACACCTTATATGTGGTTGGCTAGATGATACATGTGAGATTTTCTGTTCAGTGGCTTCATTTAGCCAATTTAAGTTATGGTAGTACTAACTTAGGCACATCTTTAATTTTAATAATTTTTCAATTTCAATACAGTTTTTGAGGCTTTATTAGTCAAATTTTCTATTGTGGCATGTTTACTTATTATTTTCTATTATGTATGCTTTTGTTACTATTTTAGTATTTTTCCTTACTGCTACTTATATGGTGCTATAATTGATTTTATAATATGTTCTATCTCTGCTCAGATTCACTTCTATTAAATTAGTATATTTCAGATAATCATATATATGTTTAAAACTTTCTTTCAGTCATTTCACTTTTATATACATATATTGCCTAACCTTATTTTAGCTTCTTGTTGATGTATGTTTCTTTACATGCTTTATTTTATTAAGTTAAAAATGCATTAATTGTAGCTATCCTATGTTTTCTTGTTACTTGTTCCACCTCATAGTTGCTTAAATATTCATTTAATATGATATATTAAAATGAAATTCATATAATCAACTTAAAATATATTAAGACAATTGTCTAATTAGATTTTCTCTTTTTTTAGCTGAGGCCCTGGTATTATGAAATTGACAATATCAAATTATAAGCAATTTGAGGCTGTAGCACTATGAGAGTAGCTGGATCATGTGGAGGATCTACCTATTGTTGTGGATCCTTAGATAGTCTTTTGCTTTTATTTCTAGGAGGATGAATGTTTATTATTTAGTTAAACTTTATTTCAAATGTTATAATAATACATGATTCTGATGTATTTTACTTACTACATATTTTATTCTAAGTTAGACTATATTTCTTTCTATATTATGGTTAATAGATGTTAGATTTTATTTACTTTTGCACTCTGTATTTCTTGTATGTACATTTAGTAAAGTATTAATTCAGCTATGTGACATATCCCTTAGCTATCAGTATATTTGGGTGAAAACATAGTCTATCTATAATTGAGGGATCTGTCACATTGACCACTCCACCGTAATCATGTTAACATACACATTAACAAGACCATAGTAGGGGTGGGGCGCCACAGCTTTTAATAGACATGAGGTATCATTCAAAAGGTAAGAAAGCATTATTAAAATGATAGAGGCACAATTAGAGTCGATGCGATAAAAAATAAAAATTATACCAACTTCTATGACAGTATTAGTGAGCATAATCAAGAGCAAATATGTAACGACCCAAGTTGTTACTAAAATAATTAGGACTTAACCCAACTCAAAAATTAAAATCCTGAGTAACTTCAAAATTAAGGCAAATTAAAAATATCGTTGGATATAGTATATTTTTATGATCATAATGCCCAATTTTGGGAGCGATCCGAATAATAGATACTCCTGAAGTAATTTATGAATTATTTAAATTCAAAAAATTGAGAAAATGAAATACAAGTCCAAATTCGACAATTTTAATGATGTTGGATTAAGAATATTATACAAATGCTATGAAAAAGGTTTCATCAAATTTAGAGCTTCGGATTGACCATAATTAATTTTTGAAGTTTTTATTTTCAAAAATTAATAAAAAATAAAATATTGCTCCAAATTGAAAAATTTGTTATATGAGTGTGTTTGTCTCATCAAGATACACCTCTGTGTCAAGTTTTATTATTTTTTGAAAAATAAAAGAAGAGAGAGAAAAATGAGAGAGAAAAAAGAGATAAGAATAAGAAAGAGAAAGCCAAATTGAACACTCAAAATAATTATGAAAAAATAACAATTTTATTATTATTCAAATAATGAATGAGAGAAAAATAATAAATTAATTAATTAAAAAATTTTATAAATACCCACCTCTCCCCTCATCCTCCCCCACTCCCTTATTCTCACTTCTCCCCTCCCCACTCCCATCTCACCTCTCTTTTCCCCTCCACTCCTTCTCACCACCTGTTCCCTTGCTAACATCCAGTAAAGTCTTATAAATAGTATAAGAAATGAGAAAAAGATAAAAATTTTCTATTTTCTCATTTCTTCTTCTTTTTTTAATAATTAATAATAATATTTTTATTATTATAAATATTATTATTATATTATTATTATATTTTAATTTAAGCAAAAAATTTTTAATATATATATTTACCTAATTTCTATAATTTTTATTTCTGTCATTTTCTTTTATTATATATATGTATATATTTCTTAATTTCTGTAACTTTCATTTCTATCATTTTCTTTTTCTATATATATATATATATAATTTTAATTTATACAACTTTTATTTTAGTCATTTTCTTTTTTCTATATATATATATATATATATTTTCTAATTTCTAACACTTTTATTTCAATTATTTTTTTTTCTATATATATATATATTGCTTTTGCTAAGTTCGTTTATATGAAGTCTTCAACTTGTCAGGTTTAGTAAATAATTCTTAATGTAATTTCTATTTAATTCTCTTAATCCATCTTACTTAAAGACGAGCAAAAGCTTAAGTGTGAGGTGTGATCGGGCAAAATTTTATAGTATGTCATTTGTTTTATTTTTTTAGTATGAATTACATGAAATTCAAGTGTTTTTGTATATTGTTTTATATTCTTACATGTGTATGGGTTATTGATGAGGTTTTGGAGTGAAGAAAACAGAAGCCAGAAACCCCATCGCGTCTCAGGGAACCTCGGTACGCTCCAAGACACATTTTTTGTGTCTCCCGAGCCCCATGCTCGCTTTTGGGCGGCCATGCGCATCCAAGATAGCAAATTGAGCTCCCAGGGGCCCATGGCAGTTCCACTCACGAAAATATGCGCCCCTTGACATCCAAGGGGCGGTTTTGGTTGTTTAAAAGGCTTATATCTCTAAAACAAGAGGAGTATCCTAAGGGATCATAATAGAACAAAAAGGAAAACTCTATAGTCCTCAAGGCAAAAAAAAATGAGAAGAGAAATCTAAGCACCAAGAATCCTAAGGGTTGTTCCTTCAATAACTCTTATTTTTTTCTCTTATCTCTGTACTTTATTTCTGAAATCACATGTTTCATATAATCTCAAAATATTTGTTTGACTAATTATCTTGCAATGGCAGCCAAACCCTCTTTTGGGGACTATTACACCAAAACCTATGGAGAAGATGTTTATGTGTATGCTGAATATGCCTCATCTAAATATTGTGTTGAATGTTATGATCCTTTTAAATATTTAATGCAAGTTTTTCAATTTTATGATATAACAAAATAGTTCTCATGTTGCATTAAATTTTTGTTTCGAATCAAAAGTTTTGAAATTAAGGTTTATATGCATATGGAAGTTTTATGTTCGTGTGAATCTTGAGTTATTGAAAACCTTTCACTTAGACATAAGGCTAGATTTAGTAGGAGGATGTTGGAGTAGAGACATCGACGCGGCTCCCTTTGATTGCACAATTCTATATGTGAAATTGTTAACATATCTTGTCCCAATTGTATTAGATAGGACAAAGTTGATAATATGTTAGACTGTCCGCCACTTAGACATTAAGGTATGGAGTCATGAGGTCTCGTAAGAAGATCTACTAAAGAAAAACTTAATCGTGAGTAATTCATGTGTATGAGATATTATTAGTTAATCTACATTCTTATTGTCCCTTTGAAACTAAAATATAAAATTCTTACAACATGCTAAATTGTTAATGCATGTGCATTGGAATCAAAACTACAAAAACTAGCCTTATTCTCTCCTAATTATTTTAAATTGTTAAAGTCCTTAATTTAATCATTAAACTTTTATTTTTTAGTCTTAGGCTAATTTAGAATAGAAAACCCAATTTCGACCATCTAAACATTAGAGTATAGAAAGAAATAGCGGTAATCAATACATCAATTCCTGATGACGATGACAATTGACCACGTGAGCAAAAGACACATGTGATATATATATATATATATATATATATATATATATATATATATATATATATATATATCAAATGAATTCAAACTCAATTCTTAACTCGAATTGGGGTCAAGTCAGCTCGATCAACCCAACTCGATTCAATCAATACTCAAAACGTTTTTTTAGTTTCATGTGAATAGTATTGTAGGTCAGTAGTAATAAGGCTTGTGAATAGTTATCAAATTGCATGTTTAATTTATATTTAAAACTCATTTAATTTAAAAAAAAAATTAATTTTATTCTATAGGATTATCGTCGGTTAGTACTTCAATTTGTATAGTATGTAGTTGGAATAAAATCTGTAGGCACATTAAATAGAGCAGTAGGCCGCGGCGCAGGGCTATTCGAAACCCATACTCTCAAAGTTCTCTGCATATTAAATACAGGCGACGGTTCATCTCCTCTCCGAACCCATGGCTTTAAGCGGTCTCTCTTTTCCAATCTCATTCTCTCAAAAAGCACAGCTGCGCCGCCCACCTCCTCCATCCAAGGCCGTCGGAAGCACTCCTCCCACCCTTTCAATTAGCTCAAGCAGTAAGAAGCCTTTCAGGCCTCCGCACGAAGTAGAGAATCAGGTGACGCATTCGATGCCGCCGGAGAAGGCGGAGGTGTTCAAGTCATTGGAAGATTGGGCGAAACAGAACATACTGACTCTGTTGAAGCCAGTGGAGAGCTCATGGCAGCCTCAGGATTTCTTGCCGGACGCTTCCTCCGGCGAGTTCTACGAGGAAGTGGAGGAGGTGAGGCAGAGGGCTAAAGAGATCCCTGATGACTACTACGTGTGCTTAGTTGGAGACATGATTACAGAGGAAGCCCTTCCCACATACCAGTCAATGCTCAACTCTTTTGATGGAGTGAGGGATGAATCTGGGGCAAGCCTCAGTGCCTGGTCCATCTGGACCAGGGCCTGGACTGCGGAGGAGAACAGGCACGGGGACCTGCTCAAGCAGTATCTCTTCCTTTGCGGGAGAGTGGATATGAGGCAGATTGAGAAGACGATACAGTACCTCATCGGCTGTGGGATGGTAAGTTTTTTTTTTTTTTTTTCCTCTAAAGTCAGAGGCATTATTTCATTTATTTTTATATATTTAAATTAAAATAAGACAAATTTAATTTTTTTTTTGGATGCCACATCAGAATATTATTTCTCTTAAAAAAAAAAAGAAAAAGAAAAATGCTTTGCAAACAGACTCGATTTATACGGATGTCTCACAAACATTTCCGAAGAGACATTATATTTTGTATTTAAAATAGATATATTTGACGGAGGAGCTGCAAATCTTAAATAATTGAGTTTCTTAGGGTTTCATAAAACCAAGATTAAATATAGATACTGAAGTACACATTTTATTCCCTCCCCTCTCAGTACTGCTATTAAATCTCCAAAATTAATGTTTAATGCATAATTATTAAAATTTGTTAGACGAAATTATTATTATAAATTTATTGAAATTAATAAATTACATAAATAAATACTTTGAGAGAACAATAATTTTCTATTAATAAATAAATAAATAGAAAAATATTATTTGCTTTTCAAATATCATTAAAATTTATAATTTAAAATATGTGTTTTTATGGTCCTATAATTAAAAGTGAATA
This sequence comes from Gastrodia elata, assembly GCA_016760335.1. Lineage (NCBI taxonomy): Eukaryota > Viridiplantae > Streptophyta > Magnoliopsida > Asparagales > Orchidaceae > Gastrodia > Gastrodia elata. The sequence goes on along the minus strand of CM028682.1, from coordinate 10,038,888 downwards.
TAATGATTAGTTTCATAAATTTTAATTATTCGAACAAAACTATAATAAATATTGAATTTAGCATTTCTTAATATAATAAAAACAAAATTGAATATAATTTATGAAATATATTTCAAAAAAGAAGTGTACGTATTTTAATTTTGTAATTAAATTAATGAATACAGGCTAATAATAAATTGAATTTGATTATCCCGTTGATTAATGCTTGTTAATTATTTAAATATATTATAATTAAAATTTTTAATTGTTGATTGAGAATATTAATTTAATGGAAATTAGTTGCGTGCAGATTATCATAATATATAAAGCTTCTTATGAGAAGCTTCTAAGAGGAACAGTTTTATTCCTAAAGATATAATATTGAACCTCGTGAGTTATGCTCCTTAACAAAAATGCTACATAAAAATATATATTAAAAATTATTTTGGATTTTTTTTTAATTTTTGCATATGAACTCATAAAAAATATATTCAACCAACATATATTAAATTGACATATCATCTATATATTTTGATATATACTAATGTGTAAGTATATCAATACTCCTCCCTTAAATACTCTTTTTAAATTTTAACAAAAAAAAAATTACATATTAAATTATTAAAAACAAAATATAACAATATCTATATCCAACCTTATATAAATCCTAAAGTCCGGGATCTTCATTAATAATATTTTTCTTTATTTTTGAATTTTTTGATCACAAAATTCTCAATTTCATCCAACTAACCCTATTGACCACATTGCTCTTTATCTCACCATTGTTTTGAATAATTGAACTAAAATATTTAGTCACATAGTCCTCAATAATTATATTAAATATTAAAAATTCACTTAAATAGTATTAAGTGAAACTCTTAAACATCATTTCATACATATTTGAGTTTCATCATTCATACATGCTTGAGCTTCATACATGTTTTAGTTTCTTCGAAGCACTCGAGGCTCCTCATGCTCAATGCAATCATTTCAATTTCTCATCTGGCACATGGCACTTCTCCTTTGATTGTGCGCTTGAACCTCCCCTTCTCTTGATTTGCCTTCTTCTACCAACTTTATCGGGACATAGGTTTACTTTACCTTCCGGAACTTCAGCTTCATGGTTTGCGTAGGTATTTTGCTCAAGTCTTGGTGGGTATACAGTCTACCACTCCCTCTCCTTTATTTTTTTAATCAATAAATGTCTCTCTGAGGAAGCGGTTTGTGGTCTTGCTCAAATGCTCAAGTTTTCCTTTATCAACAAATTTTTTTATGATTGCCACTTGATGTTCATATTCACAAAATTTTGCACCATTTATAGTTTTGGTTCATGGTTGATAAACCCTTATAGATTGATGCCATGCATTTCTAAAATTGTTAAATGGAGAAGACTGTATTTCGCATCTTTACTTGTACTTTCAATTAGGCTGAAGGTTTTTCTATCAGACTTGTTAAGTGGTCTCCATATTTTGATGTGATGTCCAAAGCTTTGTATCCATATTCTTAATCACACCATTCTGTGGTTCACATATTGGTGAAGTTAAAAGATTATAACATATCTTCCTTCTTAAGTGTGATTTGATCTGATTCATCATAACCTAAGTCCCCTTTGCACTTCCAATATGTCATGACCTAAATGACCTTTTCGAATCAGTTATGGAGCTTTGAGCTGATTTATGACCGGCCCTCTTTGTTTGTCCAGTTTCATCTTTAGCTAATGTTGCTAGCATCTCTCCTCATGGCATCAATGCTTCTGTTGGCACTTGTGAATTACTGGGATTTTTTTTCTCTTGTCTTAATTCATTGATCTAGTAGCAGATCCAATTGTTGTTAAGGAACTTGATTTGGATTAACATATTTTTTATGGACCCTGAAGAATGATCCTTAGGGCATGGTAGCATTGATAAAGAAGGGATCAAATTCTCAAACAAGTGAAAAGAATGAGGAACTCATAAAAGTAATCTTCATCTCAAGCTTTTTTTTTTCTTAGAAAGTTAATCAACAATGACAGGTCTTTATGATCATTCAGAGTTATAAATATAACAAAATATGAGAATCTAATAACATCAAACATTGTATATCTTATGCACGGCTTACTAAATATAAGAGAGAGCATTTATTATTAATCAAATAAAAAGTTTAATGTGATTATGAAAATTGATAATTGTGAAGATTATGCTGAAGATGAAATTGTTGTTTTAGTACTTTTTTCTTTCATTTCAATTCATTGTTCGACGACGATGATTATTGTAAGCAAATCCTTTGGGAGTGCTGTGTTAAATTAGAACAATTGATGAAGGATGGGAATTGAGTATCATAATGTCATTGAAGGAGTTGTTGCATAGTGATATTGTTGTTGTTGGAGATGATCATAGTGTAGCGAAGAGAATGTTGATGTAATGAACGCACAACATAGAAGATTGCAAGGAGAAGAAAGTATACAAATTAGACCTCCCTTCATTGTTAAACGAACTACTAAGAGAGGGAACTCCTATATTAGAGCACTTAAACATGAAGAACATATTTATATCTTTTTATTCTATTATCAGAGATAGACATGAGGCCTCTATGTATTTTTGAAAGGACTTGTTAAACCAATTTTGCCTCAATTAACCAAACTAAACATGACTCGCATACCGCATATATGACTGATATAAAATTTAAGCAAAATGCTAAATATTGTCTTGATACCTTGCATCAATGATATTAGAGACATTATTGATAGAATATACATAGAAGATAATTTGAGAATATCTAGTTTTGCGTCTAAGTATTGAAAATAGATAAAGCTTGCTCAAGGGAGCAAATGAAATAAATCTCCTAATTTCAGTATAGAAGTGACATTTTAGATTTGCCATATTCGCTGTGGCTAAAGCATAAAAGTCCTGCTTTTTGCATTGCTGAACCGCTCGCCCCACTGTTTTTGGTTGCGGTCGCTTGTATTCTGCCGTCCTAAGCCTTATCACCCCTCATCGGTGTGCTTTTGTTTTACTTCAAATGGACTCCATCGCTCATGATCAAGATCTTTCTTATTTTCACCCATCGTTGTCTTGTTGGTCTCTGCCTTCTCTTGCTTGTGGTGATTGATCCCTTTCTTAGGTTGTTTTGGGGCCTTATCACCCCTCATCGGTGTGCTTTTGTTTTACTTCAAATGGACTCTATCTCTCATGATCAAGATCTTTCTTATTTTCACCCATCGTTGTCTTGTTGGTCTCTGCCTTCTCTTGTTTGGGGTGATTGATCCCTTTCTTAGGTTGTTTTGGGGTCTTTTCCTCGTATGGATCCAGCTATCTCATCTATTCGAGAGTAAACTTACCCTTTCTTACATCTTGGAATTTGTAAGGTTGTTGGTCGATTGGGTTAATCGGTCATAGATATGTTCTCATCAAGATATCCAATCTTAAAATTATTTTGCATATTTTCTTCTGATCGATCACTCAAGTGGATGGCTTTTTGATGTGACATCTCAAATGGTCCCGTATATATTGAGTCTATCGTGGATTTAACCACTTCTTTCAGTCCTCCACGTCTAAGAACTGCACTTCTTTCAGTCCTCCTTGTCTAAGCATTGAAGAGAGACTCGCTGCAGAAACACTGAGCAACCATCGGCATTGTAATCTTTGGAAGTACAAGCAAAGATAAGCACCAAAATGAAGAAGGGAAAATAAAGCATCAAGATAGCATTTGCAAATTTTTTACATAAGAACCTCAAGATTGGGAAAGATATATGGAGCCACACCACAAAGAACTCTATTGTGAAACAAGAAGAAGATTACAATAGTGTTTCACTCTCTTGGATCATTTTCTAGCACAACTCATTGCTTCTTCTTTCTCACTATACTCTATCCTAACAGCCTCTACCCTTCAACCATTAAAGCATACACAACACCCACACATCAACACAAACCCTAAGCTTGTTAGCCACACGTGCCCCCCGCCCCATTTGGGCATGTCACGTGTCCGATTAGGCAATCCTAGCGCTCCAATTTCCTTTAGAAACGCCCATTTGTTGCTGACGCATGGGCATGGGCATGCCCAAGCACTGGGGTCTTAGGCTGCTTCAACTAAAATGCACAGAGCGCTTAAGCACACTTGGTTCGGCTGCTAACTCTTGGGCGCCACCAAGCGCCCAAGCTTATGTCTTTGGCTTCGCTGTTTGAAAAAGTGTTGACACTTGGGCGTGCTCAAGCGCCCAAAGTTCTATCCACTGAGTTCCTAGATCAACTCCTCATCTCTTTGGTGCGCCCAAACACCCAACCATATGTTACTGAGCATTGCCCTGATGCTCAATCACATTGGAGACTCTAAAACTCTTGCTCTAGCTTGCATTGACATATATGCACCTAAACTTGTTGTAGTGATTTAGACTGCACTTGATTCTTCACAATTCACAACAACCTCTCACTTGGAGATTGAATGTAGGGTACGATCTTGTTTTTCACCTTGGCAGTAACATTCATTGTCCTTGAGGCATGGTGTGGCTCATCATTGCCACTCAATCACATCCTGAACCTTGTTCATCTTGGGTACATTGTGCATGAACTGCCTTACAATACATGCTGCCCAAGGGTCATCTCTTTACCCTTTGGAAGAGCAATCTTCCTTTCTCCTATGGTTTGCTTCTTCAAGTCTTTTGCCAGACTTAGCATCGATGATTAAACCTTGCCACCCTTGGCCAACTCCCACTCACTTTGGGCACATTACAATATAGAAAAATTCTTGTGTTCACTTTTTGGTTCCCAAGACTCAACCCACATCATAAGAGCTTCTTCTTTATTTTTTTGACTACCGGATTCCTCCTCAAGATCAAACTTGACTCTCCTTTGTAACCAGTTTACTTCTTCTTTTGAGAGGCGAGATGCGGACCCTCTCCCTTCATAATCAAGACCATTCATCATTGCTGCAATTGGTCTCATTGCTTATAGTGACCCAATTTTGCTTCCACATGCAGCCACCAACGCGCACTTGCTCACCTTCCAAGATTCAAAATAAGTCAAACATCCTTTAGTTGCCACGTTGCACCATCTGCATACAATATCATCTCATGTGCTCTTGCACCTTATCTCGCCCGCATTGTAATTTATGAATGATGCCTTGATAAGGGTCGCATGATACAATACTTTCAAATTCACCACCACCAAGACGTCATTTTATCCAGTGACTGGATAAACACATCTTCGAGATCTGGTGTTGTTATGCTCACTGTGTTGCCTCTCTCTTGGTTTGCGCCCCCTAGCTTTTTGCAATTGCTCACAATCCTTCATGAAATAGTCTTTATCATAGTTTCAACAATTGGCTTGGCTCACTAACTTCCCTTTCCTCGAACTGCTCTGACTCAACTCTGAGTCTTACACTAAGCTCCTCCCTCGATTTTTAATATTCAAGGTTATAGATGTAGATGTCTTGCCACCGGATATTCTCCTCACTTCTTTGTTCAGGATTAACCTGACCACGACATCAAACTTCAATGTTTCAGACTTTGTTGATTTTCTCACTGCTGTTACAAAGCCGTTCTAGCTTTCTGGTAATGAAGAAAACAACAACAATGCTCGACCTTCAACGTCAAACTGGACGTTCACCGAGCTCAGCTGGCTGGTGACGATGTTGAAGTTTTTTACTTGCTATGTCACTGAGCCATAGTCTATAATCTTCATGATAAACAACTTCTTCATCAAGACATTGAGGTTTTTTATACATCCTTATCAAGGTAACCCTTAGATCCATTGTGGTTTTTTTGTTCACAATGTAGAATGCTACATAGGAAGCTAAGGACAATGGTATCAAACCCAAATCTATTATGTCATGTATCCACCATTCTTCACTGCAATTTCTTTGAGGTTTCTTCGCGATGCCTTCTAATGGAAGATACAACTTTTGATGGTATACCAGGTCTTCTGTCTACATCTTCTAAAGCCTAAACTTTACTCTATTGAATTTCTCCATTATGTAGTCTCATCTTCCATTGCTCTCACTAGAACAAAGCTCGATTTGCTTTAATACCACTTTTAATGGATTTAACCACCTCTTTTAGCACTCATAAAAGAGTGACTCGCAGTAAAAGAGCAACCACTGACTTTTTCAACTTTAAAACACAAGCAAAGACAAATAACAAAATGAAAAAGAAAAAAATAGAGCATCCAAAAAATGCTCACAATTTTTTTTTAAAACCTAAAAATTGTGGAAAAACATTAAGCTGTACAACAAAGAAGTTCACTATGAAGTAACAAGGTTGCAAGGGTGATTCCTTAAAACAATACACAAAGTATCTTTCTTACTCACACAACTCAGCCTAACAACTTCCAGCCAATAAAACATACAGAGCGCCCACACATCACCACAAATCCTAAGTATCTCTCTGTAGTCCTCTAAATAGCCTCCATCAAACTCTATGAAAATATTCACTTAAGTATTAATAAGTGAAATTCTTAAATATAAAAGCACATTTTCAGATAATCGTAGAGTTCCTGATAAGAACTCCAAAGTTAAGCATGTTCAGGTGAGAGCACTCTCATGATGGGTGACATACTGTAAATTATCTTCTGGGGACAAAACTGTGAAATCTTTCAGATTAAAGCGAATAATACTTTGGTGCTTAAGAGTTTGGGCTGTTATAAATAGTATCAGAGCATACCATAAGGGCAAAGTATCATTTTATGTGAGCAGCTTCTTGAACTCATGATGGTTAAGGTGCTACATGATTGTGAGTACCTGTTGAGCCTCTAATCCTATCTACCCAATGAAAGGTTCTTGAATTTGTGTGTGGATACTGATGAGGATGCAAGTTACTTAAGTTTGGGAGATTGTAAAGACTAACTTATGTAGTAATAAGTGAAACTCTTAAATATAAAGGTGCATTTTCAAATAACGGTGGAATTTTTGATAAGAATTCCAAAGTTAAGCGTGCTCAAGTGGGAACACTCCCAGGATGGGTAACCTATTGGGAAGTTATCTTTTGAAAATAAAATTGTGAGGTATTTCAGGCTAAAGCAGATAATATCTTGATGCTTAAGAATTTGGCTGTTACACCCTAGGACATGCACATGTTGGCCAAGTATTCCACATGTCCTATATGGGCTTGCCACGAGTCCAATTATGCAATCCTATTGCTTCAATATCTATCCAAACTTTTGCATTTGCCTGCCCGGTGCTTTTGTGCACTCAAGCAATGGGGTCTTGGGCTACCTTAGTTATGTTGAAATGCACAGAGCGCTTGGGTGCACCCAAGCTTCTATCCTGGCTTCTACTTGGTTCGGCTGCTAGGCGCTTGGGTCTTGGGTGTACCCAAGCGCCTAGGTTTTTTGTTTAGCTTCATTGTTAGAAGAAATGTCGATGCTTGGGCGGGCCCAAACCCCAAGGTTTGAACCACCGCATATGATCAGTGCCTCCAACGCTTGGGCACGCCCAAATGCCAAACCCTCTGCTGTTGAGCATTGTCGAGATGCTTGAGCAATTTTTAGTTCATTCTGTTATTCTACTCCCTTGGTCGTATTTGCGACAAGCTCACATTCGGTTGACTCATGGCTATCCCAAAGTCATATAATTAAAATAATTAAGTTATTGCAAAACATAATTAAAGCTAAAATTAAAGGGAATTGATGTAATTAATAATAAATTATACTATTATATAATTATGTAGTTATATTCAGATAATTTAAATATCATTAATACACATGATAAAATTTATATATTTATTAATTATATTTGTAATTGATATAATAAATTATTTATATTATTTTATTTAGTTAATATTATAGGTTAGCAAAACTAATTTAAGATTAAGTTAATTCAACATCTTAAGTTGGGATAAACCAAATTAAGAAATAATGTTATTTATTAATACATTCACTTAAATCAAATTAAGAATCAATGATAAATAATAGGATTATATAAATATTTAGTAATTGAAAATTTGAATTGATTATCCATATTATTTGTTCAATTCATGTGATTTTGTTGAATAATTAAAAATATATATTTATTATTCTATCTCATAAATGTAATTATTATTGTAGTACATAAAAACGGAGAACAGCCCCTACAAAGGATTCGTGTACACTTCATTCCAGGAACGAGCCACGTTCATCTCCCACTGCAACACCGCCCGGCTCGCCAAGAAGCACGGCGACACTAAGCTCGCCCAGATCTGCGGCGCGATCGCGGCGGACGAGAAGCGGCACGAGGCGGCTTACACGAAAATCGTTGAGAAGCTCTTCGAGCTCGACCCCGACAGCGCCGTCACGGCCTTCGCTGACATGATGAAGAGCAAGATCGTGATGCCCGCCCACCTCATGTTCGACGGCAGGGATCCTCTCCTCTTCCAACACTTCAGCGCCGTCGCCCAGCGCGTCGGCATTTACACGGCCAAGGACTACGCCGATATTATGGAGTTCTTGGTCCGGCGGTGGAAGGTCGACAGCCTTGCGTGTGCAACGGATGAAGCCAAGAGGGCGCGGGATTTTGTCTGCGGATTGGTGCCCAGGTATAGGAGGCTGGAGGAGAGAGCTCAGGCCATGGCTAAGCAGGTAGACTTCACGTCTGTGCCTTTTAGTTGGATTTTTGACAGGCATGCTCAGATTTGAAACGCTTGCCAAATCTTTTTTAACTATATAAATATATACTCTTCGCTTATATATACAGTTATTTATATATATATATATATATTAACTCAAATATGGAGGTCTAACGACTTCATGCTAATTATTGTTTTAATAGCAATGAAATTTTATATATATAATTAAGAGTAGTTGAGTTTATAGCCATTTTATTCAAATTGAGAAATTAAGCAAAATAAAAAGTAATCACGTAGTCATACCATTAATGTTCTAATAAAGCATATATTGTGACATAATAATATATAACAAAAAAAGTTATTTTATCTCTTATCAGAAGCATTTCTATTGAAAAAATACTACAAATTATGAGCACATAAAGTTATTTTGTAAGAACACAATCAATTAAGAGCTCAGTCTATACAAAATTATCAATTTCAACATTTCCTTCATATATCTAGTTTAGTGTAGCAAGGTTTATAAGGGTATGTATAATAATTGTTGTGATTTGAGCGCCACACCAGACATGAGTTCACATCATCAAGATTAGACAAGGAAGTCGTGAGAGCTTTGGTTTCATCTCCTTTGAGAGAATATGCAAGATACACTACAGTGCCCCACATGTTTGAATAGAACATATGGGGTACTAGCTAGTGATGATCGTTCCCTAGTTGTTGAATTTTCATCATTGAACTGTGTAAAGAATAGTGCCCCAAGTTATTATTTGTAAGTAATGATAGTAATTTAGAGTACTATTCAATGTAAACTAAATAAATACTAAGTGTAACATCATAGAGTGTGAAAGCAAAAGAGATAACATCCATATATTACATCATCAGACAATAATAAGAGAGAAAATGCATTCATCTCAGAATAAAAGTACAGTAAAGAAAACATATAAGTTCTAAATTAAGTTCTAAATTATTACAACCTAAAATTTAAGAAAAATAAGGTGAATAAAATACAAAGGTTCACTCTTTTGTAAATAAAACGCAAACTAAAGCTAATCGTTACAGCAGGATCATCATCTCTCTCATGCTCCCACCTGAAGTAGACTTCACGAATAGCTCTAAATTTAATATATTGGTTTTACATGTCAAGGCCTCAATCAAGAAAATAAAATTTTGTGTTAGACAATTGTTTAAATGTATATTATGCTGAATATTTTAATTGTAGAATTTAAGGATATCACATGATTAATTAAGCATTTTTATAAAAGTGCAACAATCATCAAAAGAATAAGGAAGCTATAAATAAAATCAGAAGCATAAGATACATAAAAAAACATACCTCACTTAAATAGCTACAATAAAAATTAAGAAATGCTATTTAGACTTATTGACATGACATCTAAGAAAGTTCATTCAATAAAATTTGAAGATCATTTCATTATTATTTATTTATTTATATTAAAATAATAAAATATTATTTTTAAAGTTTGTATTGAAACAATATTCAAAATCTTATTGGATGGTTTTTCTGGGTACCATATCACGGGTGTAAATAACATTTTTCATAAAAATTAGGCAATAATGTGTATAAAACTATAATGACAAAGAAAATCCCTAACATAAATATAATCAACTAAAATATGCTAATTTAAAGTGGAATATAAATAAACAGTGATGCATAAATCAAATTTAAAGCTAGCATCATAATAGACATATATAATGTAATGCCCTAGTGTTATGTTAGATAATATAATACAATATTGAGTGTTAATGTTGTACTTAATATTGTATTAGAGAGTTTTAACTTTTACTATTAAGCATAATGAGATCTAAAAATCTATAAGATGAGAAAATAGATGCATAGTACATAATATATGATATATCATTCCAGCCATCCAGACAAAGAAAGGAAAAACATTCATCGCCAAAAAAGAAAAAAAACATCCAAAATTAATAAAAGTTTTACAAATTTGTTTGATGATGTAATAGCACTCGTCCTTACTGGAAAATAAAAGAAAATGATAAAAAGTAAGGTCTTCATACTACCTCTACTGATCAAGATCTATCTTAGAATCAAGCTCCATTTCAACCTCATGATCTCAACCAATAAAAAAAAGTGGTTAGACTCATAAAGCCTAAATATATTTTTGGGTTGCTAATTTATTTTAGTTACATGATATCACATTTAGTAATTTACAATTTTAAAGTAGTGCACAATGCAGTAGAAAGAGAAAATAAAAAATGATTGGAAAATAATAAGTAAAAGTGGTAAATGCACGTACTAATATAGTTGCTTAAAACCTGCATCAAATATGATAAATAAAAAGGGGTAGGTACAGATATACATACAAATGTGCAGAAGTAAATACAAGAATGAATATTTCGAATGTTATACGTTGACTATAAAAGTGGTGTGAGGAAATGTAAATGTATGCTATAAAGAGAGTACACTGCAGTAAATGTAACTAAATTGTAACTACATAAGTAAACTATAAAGTACAAAAGTAAAATAATTTCAATCTTAATGACTAAATAAATTGTAAGCACAGTCTTTAAGACTGTAAACTACAAATGTTATTAATTTATCTTGTTTAAATGTGTTATGTGCACAAATTATAGAACAACGGAGGAGTTAAGCACATCTGCCCAATAATATGTAAGCGGGGTCTCCTATAGGACATATGTGGTCTGTTGATGTGACAACCTAAGATTGTTACCTTAGTCAATTAGGGTTAAACCAAGTCCCGATTTTGATTCTATCACTCTTGATAAGTCATTAGAAGCACACCCTGAAATTTTGATCCAAATCAGGTGTCAAATGGATCAAACCCTAATTCTAAAACCTTGGAAATTGACCTCAAATTAAAAATTGAACTTTGTCATTGCGCTCATCACCCCCAAATTAGTTATGGGTGATGTTTTGGAAGCATTTGAAAGTCGTTGGATTTTCATCGAATATTTTAATATATTTAAATTACCCGAAAAATAAAAAAAATATATACTTGTCGAAATAAAAAATTTGACTTCGTTGTTGCATTACTCACCCTTCAATTAGTTTGGGTGATTTATTAGAATTTTTTGAAAAGTCATTCATAATTAATTTTTAATTAAGAAAGATTGGGAATAATTTATTAGATAATAATTTATTAATTTAAATGTTAACGGTGCCGTCCTACGTTATTGGCCACGTCGTTTTATCTAACGACTCCTCCGGACTATTCGATCATGAGATCGGACGCTAATAGCTCCATCTCCCTCGATTGCGCTCGCCGCCTTGCGCGTGTCGAAGGTGATCGGCGCACGACAGCAGCCCCGCCTAGTGTCTTCCCCGCGGCTTCCCAGCCTTCCATTAAGAACCTTAGCGACTTTCGACCTCAATTACATTGTTTCTAGATCTAGACTGAGCTCATGAACCTGAACCCTTGAAAACAACCACTCGATCTTTTACAATCGTCAATCAACAGGTACGCTCGATCCTCCTCATCCTTTCACGTCATCTTAATCGCTTTGATTCGCATGTCTATTTCATACTCTGGATCATTGTAGACTTGCATCTGACCGAGTTCGATCATTTGAATTTTATGATTTTTCAGCAGTAGTGTACAATAATAGCACCGTCCCTGTAGCATAAGAGCAAGGGTTCGCCAATGCTTCCATTATAGGTCATCACTATCTTCAATCCACCCACCGTTGGGAAGAGCTTGTCGAGCTCTTCCCATTTTCGTGCGGGCTGGACACTAATGTCATCGGTAAGGGCCTCAAAAGGCATGCCCTAGGTGAATCCTTTCAGTTTCTTCATGCTGATTGCCAGGACGATGACTGTGCGGGTATAACAACCCAAGTTGTTACCCTAGTCAATTAGTACTAATTTAAGTTCGGACTCTAATCTTAGTGCATTAAGTAAGTCATTAGGTATTCACCATCAAGACCTCGTCCAAATCAGTAGTCAAATGGATAAAATCCTGATTTTGGGAATTTCAAGAACCTTGGAATTTGACCTAATTAAATTGACGTTGAATCAAAAATTGGATATCGCCATTGCGCTCATTGCCCCCAAATTAGCTAGGGTGATATTTTGGTGGCAATCAGAAGTCATATAATTTTGTCGAATATTTTAATAATATTTAAATACCCCGAAAGTTAAGAAAATAAAATACTCATCAAAATCAAAATATAACCTTGCGTTGCATTCCTCATCCCTCAATTTGCTAAGGGTGAATATTAAGAAATTTTTGGAAATCAATTAAATAATTAATTTTATTTAAGAAAATTTGAATTTTTGAATTTAAGTAAATATTATTTTATTCCCTAACTAATGACGTCGTCCACCAGAACTCCCGTGCCGTTCACTGTTCGCAAATGTTGTTCCCTTTCAGTTTGATCCGTTCGGGTGATCTGAGCTGTCCGATCAGATCGATCGAACGGGTCTGATTTCCTCCTCCTCGACTTCTCCACAAACCCTCCACGCGGCAGTCGCCGTCTCGCACCGCCAATCCCCGCTTGCGGCAACTTTGTACACTCCGCTTGCCATCCCCTTATCACACCATTAGGAGCTCGGGTCCTCTTTTTCGCTGACAGTGAGCGTCGAACTAGGTGGAAGCCTTATGCCGAACCAAAGACGTCCGTGATCGCTCATCTAAGGTACTTAGATCTCACCTAATCCCTTATGCGATTGTCGATTTCTAAGTTCGAAATGTTATTTCATAACTCTGATTATTGTTTGATTAAACCTAATCAGCAAACACAAATGAGTGAATTTCGGAGGTGATGAACAGTTTCCTGCAGTTACATTCGCTCGATCGTAAGCCCTGACCTAGGTTTAGGATCTGCGCTCGACCCAGTCCATCGCCGCACTTGATCCGACCGTCAGTAGGTAGCCCTCAGCGCGGCCGATCCAACGGCATACGGGCCAAGGCATATCATCGTCGGGATCGCCTCCATTTCGCAAGCCCTAGCTCCCCGTCCCAATTCGGCGTCGGGAAGGTGAAGGCTTGGGTTAGGCCGGGTCGACCCAGGCCCGACCCCCGCGTATCCGGGCCGGCTCGAGAATCTGCGAGCGCACGCGTGGCTGGCGCCTGTAAGCCGCAGCCTATACGTGGGGCCCGCGCAGCATCAGCGGTCGCTATCAACCCCGACAGCGAGTCCCTCCCGTAGTCCCGCATCTAACCAGATGCTGTCGCGTGTTGCGTGGGGTCCGCAGCTTCGGCTGCCGCGCCGAATCGGCTCAGCATGTGGGACCCGCAGTTCTGTCTCGACCAACCAGCGGTCGCCGCACATGCTGATGGGTCCCGCCACCTTCTATTATTTTTATTTTCTTAATTCAGTTAATTTAATTATTATTTATCTGTTTTATATAATTCAAATAGTAGAATAATTTAATTCAGATTAAATTTAATTAATATTGAAACTTTAAAGCCTTCTAACTATTTAACTATAAGTCCAAATATATTAAATATATATCTCATTTTGCTCAGAAAAATGAGATGAATAACATAGTAGTATCAAATTTTCAGTAGGACGCTTATTTAGCATAGTGATATTTTATGACCTCACATTTGTGCCAAAACTTCATATAGCCATAACTTTGTCCCTAGTGACCCAAACCTAGCTAATATAGGTCTTATTTTAATTCGGAGAGTGTTTAGTTTATCATGGTAGTATTAATTTTCTTGTTGTACCATTAGTTTGACTAATGACTTTTGGATACTCTCATTAACTACCTTAATTAGCCTAGAAATTTAATTGACCATAACTTAGTCAATTGAACTATAAATTAGGTCATTCAAAATGCTATTTAGATTAGAAAATCTTAACCAATAGTAAATTGAAATAAAATTAGGGTTTTGACCACTAGAAACCCTAGGTTGACCAAAATACCCTTAACCATAATTAGGTCATAATTTAACCAAATTAGGTCCAGTTTGAGTCTATTCCTAGTTAAAGTACTCAGTATGGTATAGAGAAGTTATAGTCATTGAGTTTGCTAAATTTGAATCTCAAATTGAGAAGTTAGGTTTTCAACCCCTCTTAACCTTAGAGTTTACATAAATGCCCCTTAGACTTGAAATGCTTATAACTTAACCAATATATCTCAAAATTTAGTGTTCTTAGACTCTATTGAATTCTTGAATAGCAAACAATAATAAATTGTATAAATTTTTAGACTTCACCGAAGTAAAATTATAAAACTGCCCCTTGGATCAAAATCCCCTTTTTGACCTTATAGGACTCAATTCTGGTCCAAATTGAGTGTACTTATTGTTTATCTTCATGTTAGATAATAAGGAATCAGTAGGTATCAATAAAAATCTAATTTGGATGCTTAAATCAAAAAGTAGCTTTTTGGACCCTTAAGTAAGGGCAAAATGATCATTTTGTCCAAAATTTAGGTTAAATGCCCTTAACCTCTAAAATATCATTTAAATCATTAAAAATAATAATAAAGCTAATTTAGGATAAAATTAAGTTATTAATTTCATAAATTGAGTAATTTGATCAAAATTCCATTAAAGGCTTGAAATTTCCCTAACTAAAGATAATATAGTTTACTTAGTTAAAATTCATCTTGAACCTATTTAATAAAACAAAATTAGCAAGTGAAGTCAAATTGAATTAAATTCCATAAACTCCTAAATTATCTCTAAGTCATTTTATTATGAGCTCTTTATGATCTACGCCTCACACTAGGACCCTTTCCCTTAGACTAGGAATAGATCCTAAGTTAGACTTCATTCATTGAATAAAGTGAGTTATTCAATGAATGAAACTTTGGTTCTGTTAGTTTTTAGATTTTATAACTTAATTCTGATTATTTTATCTTCTAACCTCTGATTAAAAATAGGAGAATCATTCTATTAAGTTTAATTTTGATTAATAGGATTTGCCTTAATCATTAGTTCACTTATATAATTTTTTTTAAACCTTAGATCTTATGTTTTACCTTTGGATTATATGTCTAACTCTAATTTGTGGTATTTAACTCATAATCCCTAGTTTAGTGGATCTTAATCAAATCTTAGTCTAGAACATATAATTCATCAATTAGGACGTGATGATTTATTATATAATTTATAGTCAATTTTGATCGAACTAATATATGACCTAGCTAGTCCTAATTATTTGTAATTTATAAGGCTGTATTTCTAAGTTACACTCGATAGTAGGAATTGAAGATCCTGAATTTTTGTAACTTAGACTAGTTAAAATGGTTATTTAGATAACAACAATGTCACCATGTGTAGTATAGTCCCTTGCTCACTATTGATTATTTGTGCTCATGCATTTATTGTATTTTATGCATTTACCTTAGACATGTCATATAAGATAACATTATTATATGAAAAGAAAACTTAGAATAATTAGGACAACATTTATATTGGGTTCAGTATTCATGTTGATTCTGGTGTACATTTACCCTGATGAACAGGGGTAAGGAGAAATAAGGGATAACTTAGCATTACTCATTGAGGAGTGTTGTGTTAAGTTTATGACCCCAAAAAGTATTGTAGACGTGCTTGACTCCTCAGCTGCTTTTGGACGTGTCCACAGGAGCAAAGTAAAACAAGCAAAAATTCATTGCATTTGTATTGCTGCCTCCTCAGTCCCGTCTGTTCAGTTCTGTTCTGCACTAGCCCAGAAAGGCTTTGGGAATATTATTGTGGCCCGATTGGCCAATTTCTGATATGGCAATTTATACATACATATTACTATTACTTCTTACTGCTTACTATTTTACTATTATACTTTACTTCAGTCAAATTTATTTTACCTGCTTACTTCTTATAGGATGTTAGTTTCTTTTACTACTTACTATACATATCACAGTCATATTGCTTATTTTTAATTAGCATGTTTAGAATTAGTTTTTGTTTCAGTACTTTTCTTACTGTATTTATATATGCATGCCTAGTCTTGTCTTAGCTTATTTTACTGAGGTATGTATTTTGCCTCATTGTTGCTTAGTTATAAATGATATTATTTATAACTTACCACTTCTTTTGTATGCTTGTTGCTCATATGCTAGTTATTTTGTTTAGTTTAAAGTAAATTGTGATATTAATAAACTTATAAAAATTTATCAACTTAAAATGTACTTAGACAATTGTTTAATAAGATTTTTTTTTTCTTGGCTGGGGCCCTAGCATTGTGAAACCAATAATATCAGAATCAGATCATTTTGAGGAGCTCATGCCTGTAGAGGAGCCATTCTTAGAGGAGTGGGAGCCAGGTGAAGCAGAAGCCGCTTAGTCTTTTTTACTGCTTTATTATGAGGATGAGAGATTTTCTTTATTTTCCTTTCATTAAATGTTATTTAAAATGCTGTAATAATACAGCTACTTTTAACTGTGTTTTTCCACTATACTATTTATTCTGAGCTGTATGTTGCACTCTCCTTACGTATTGTTATAAATTGGATGAACTATATACTTATTTTGCTTCCGCACTTTGAGTTTGTATTTACTTTGTGATTGATTCATGTTGTATGTATTCTGAGCATATCTCTCCCTTATTAGTAGATTGTGAATTATACATAATCCAATAATAAGTGAGGGATTTGCTAGAGTGGCACACCTCCCCTTGACTTAATATTGTGGATTGATAAGAGGGGCGCCACAGCGGGTCCCACCCGATCAAGCTGGAGCCACTCGTTGTCACCGCGTGTCGCCCTATGTCAGCCCCCGAAGATCGCGATGTGGAACCTGCCAGTTCTGCAGCTTGTGGGTCCCGCCTCTCCGCTGTCCTCTGCCACGCCATTCAGTGGACCCCACCCACCTTCACGCGTTGTCTATAGACACGTTAGCTTATGGGTCCCACCATCTGATTTAATTGAATGGATTTAATTAAATCTATAGTAATTTAAATTAAGGTAAGTTAATTAAATAATTACAAAAACTTTAAACTATCATATCTTTTAATCCAATAATCCAAATATATCATTGTTATCCCATTTTAACCAGAAAAATGTCAAGAATATTCTGGTAGTGTCACATTTTCCATTGGACTTTGATTTTGACTAATGACTTTTAGGACTTATCCTTAATTACACCCTTAAACCTTGAAATTTCATTTGGCCATAACTTGATTATTAAAACTCCAAATTAGTTCATCCAATATATCATTCTAATCAGGAGAATTTAAGGATCAGTAAACTTTAAAAATATTTAGGTTTTGGTCATTAGATTCTCTAATTTGTTCTAATCACTCCAAAATTTGATTAGTAAATAATAACATATTTAATTATCTAAATTTAGACATTTAAGTTGCTGTAGACTCTTAGAGTAGAGTAGAACACCTTAACAAAGTTAATTTTTTATTTCTAGGAATAATTTTACTAATCACCCACTAACCATATTAAACTCTAATTAGAGATTAGGTTAAGCAAATGAGATTCAAATTGAGTATACTCCCAATCATTATACTTAGTGTGTTATAGAGAAATTATAGCTACTGAATTTGCTAAATTTGGATATTATTTGGAAAAGTTAGGTTTTTGGACTATTCATAAACTTCATAAATTACCCTTTTAGATCTCAATCTTATTTTTATCCATAACTTAGCCAAATGACCTCAGAATTTAGTGATCTTGAACTCTATAAAATCCTTAGGCAGTAAAAAACATAAGTATAAAAAAAATTCTATATTTCCTTAGGTAAAATTACAAATCTACCCCTAATAAGCTAAAACCCTAATTTGAGCTCATTAGTCTTAATCCTTGGCCATTTTTGGTGTACTTACTGTCTATCTTCATATTAGATAGTAAGTAATCATTTGGCATTAACAAATTTTAGTTTGGAACTATAAATCAAAAAGTTGTATTTTGCCCAAAATTAGGTTCAAGCATTCTTAAGCTTTAGAAACTTAGATTAGTTAATAAATCAGTAATATAAGTGATTTGGAATCAATTATAATTCATTTAAGCTTATTTAACTAAATTATAATGTAAATCCTAATCCTTCCTGGGTTAAGTTCTTCCTTAAATCTTAGGAGCTTTTATTAGGGATTAGTTGTAGACTTAGGTTAGAAGTCATTCGTTAGGTAAATGGGTTACTCAATAGATGTAACCTTAGTTTTATTAGTTTCTAAATTTCATTCCTTATTATGATTATTTTGTATTTAAACTTTAGTCTAAGCTTAGAGATCCATCTTATTAAACTTGACTTTGTTTAATAAGATAGCCTTAATTTATAGTCCGTGAGAGTTGGGCTTAACCATATACCCTTAATTCTTAAAACCTATTAGATTAAGAGGTTAAACCCTAATATTTTGAGTTTAACTCTTAATCCCTCAATATTGATTTGTATTAATCAAGATTGTCTTAGGTTTAATTAAATTCATTAATTAGGATGTTTGATTTATTATTTAACTTATATAAGCATCATTGATTGAATTATATTAGAAGTTGGTTAGTTCTAATTTCTTTAAACCTTACAAGACCGTAGTTCTAAGTTTATACTGAATAGTAGGATATTGGAAATATTGAGCTTATACAATCTCAGATTAGTTAGAACGAATTAAATTAGAAAATAAGTGATATCACAAATTTTTTATTAGTGTTATTACACCTTGTTTTGTATGCTTTGCTTCCTTGTTTTGAACTTTATATTTGTGGCATAATAGATAAGATATGAAATATTTGATAAATATTCTATAGTAAACATAGAGCTTGTAGTTTTTAATCTTATCTCTTCCCTACACTTAGACATATCCTACTATTTTATCCTAGCTATGTTAGTGATTGATTTGGTCAAAAACCTTTCAATTGTAAGCTAATTGGATGAAGTTTATCTGTAGTATCTTAACCTCCACATCAATTAGTTTAGTAATACATTAGTATTACTCTTCTTTACTAATTTCCTAAACTTTAATCATAACCTACTTGATTTGATTAGTTTATGATTAGTGTAGGATAAGTATCATTTTGCATTAACATATTATAAATTATTTTATCATTCCATAAACTAAGTCAAAACACTACTTTCCAAATCTCTTTCTCTTATACTACTACTTACAATTGACTTAGAGATCAAGAGCTCAATTAATTTTAATCATTATGTAGATCATTAAAATTAGACAACTTTATAAATTACATAGTTTACAATTACTTGAAATTCTTGAATGCTTGCTTTTCTTTGAGCCTTTACTTTGAACATACATACAAGACTTTGTGCATAAATAAAACTTTTATAAAACTATAGGGGTTTTCTTAGTTGATAGCCAAGGGCAGGCTTAATGGAAGATATAAGGAGACCTCACATCCTCTGAGGGTGAATGTGAGTGTTTATTTTCTATGAGACCCCGCTTTCCTTTACTTATTATGCAGACGTGCTTAACTCATCGATTCATTCAGTATGTGCCCGTAGAATGAGTATTTCCATAAATAACATCAACAAATAAATTATGAGTCTTTTACAATCTTATTGATTGTGAGAACTTATCATAACTTTTTAGTTATATTTACTTTGCATAGTCCTAGGCTATGTATTCTTAGCCATGAGGCTAAGATCTTCCCTTATTTACTTACTTTGCACTTTTATTTTCAGTACTGTGCTTTACTTACTCACAGTTCATATTTGAATGTAGTGTATGTTGCTTTAATTTCATTTAATGATTCACTACCTTTCCTTACTTTACTTAGCATATATTCATTGGACATATACATGCTTCCATTTCATTATTTTTATATGCACATTAGTAGTTTCTAACTTTATTATGATACTTTTTCCCTTACCTCTTTGTTGCAGGCTAGAGCAATTATACTTGTGAGTTACTACTCTTCCCTTTCTATTATTCTTCTTTACACTTTATATATTACTTTTTTCCCTTACTTGATGCTTTTAAATGCTCTGTTATAGTTTCAAATTATAAATTATCTTAGGTGATATCCAGTTAAATTTCAATTACTAATTAGTCAAGCTTAAAATGTGCTTAGACTATTTAGTCTAACTACTTTTTTCCTTTTCTTGGTCATGCCCCATTATGTTTTAAATACCAAAAATATGATAGATCAGAAGCATTATAAAGCTAGTGGAGCTAGATTATAGAGTACTTGAAGAATTTTAAATTGCTTTCGCTTTTCTTTCATTTTCATTTACTCATGTGAGAGAGAGAGACTTTTTATGTCTTTTAATTTCTAATTCCTAAGTTTGTAATAATTATTTTTTGTGATATTTTTATTTCTTTCTGTGATGAATATATGTTCATATTTAACTGCTTGGATTGGATAAGAGGATAGTTTACTGTTCTACTTGCACTTGTTTCATATTCTTCCTTCTTTACTATTATAAATTTCTTAACTTAACACCCTCATAAAGATACTTGGCCACATAACACTTAGTGCTGGGTAAGCTTCCTTCTAATCCAATATTAAATACTATGATAACGCTTCAGTATTGGATTGGGTTCCCGATCTAATATTGGGGTCATTACAGTATTTATTATCAAGATTGCTCTCAAATGGGCATTAAAAGGTATATACTTTTTCCAATGATATTTTTGGTTTGATCAAATTTTGAAGTTGTCAATGATCCTAATTTTGGTTTAATTGAGTCAAGTTTAATCTTAATTATCCTAGTAATGATATTGGGTCATTACATTAAATATCCAATTTTTATACTCATCAATCTTTCTCTTCTCTTTTAACTCTTTTGCCCAAACATTGCTAAATCACCAGACTATCACAAAAATTTTCTAGGTCTCTAAATTCTCTAAGAGGCCTTCAATGTATTTACAAGCTTCATTGAATCATGTATGTAAACATACACCTATTTTAATTTTAGATAATTTTTATACATCTAGAAGAACCTCTAAGATAGATCTCATCATTTCTAATCATCTTAATTCACTGTATTATTCTCATAGAGCCTTAATTCCTTCATTGTGTATACAAACCCCTTTTGATCTCAATGCAACATATATCTAAGATTTGATTAACAATAGTGTGAATCTAAGCCAATCTTAGTCTACATCTTAAAGAATTTTTAATTGTAGTTCTACCCTGCTATTTTGAAGATCACTAATATGAACCTTAAATTATGCCATGAAGAAGTTTCTCCTTGTAGATATTTACTACAACAAACCAAGAATAAAACTAATGCATTACATACTCAAAATACAATGATTTAAAGACATTTTTCTTTTTAGGTTTGGAAAAAGATCTGATATAAATTTGAATATCATGGATTAATAAATTTTATGTTGTGACCTTAGATAAAATTAAAATGGCATATATTTTCAACTACAAGTAATTCTAAGCAGTTAAATCAAGAGCAACAACTTTATATTATTACTATCCAACTCTCACATAGAATGGCATAGTAGTTTAGATCATCACTTTCAAGTTATATCTATTATAGAAATGGACATAAGACTTCATCAATTAATCCCACTGTAATATTTATACAACAACTAAATATTACATGCAATATTAGATACATTTAAAGTTTGCATATATGGCTACAAAAAAAAAGTACATTAGGATTAAGGTTTTGAATTCATCCTACTACTACATCCAAGCCATTCCATTGGACATCTTGAAGCTAGCATTAATTTATCAATACTTGATTTAGGAATCCAAACTACTCCTCTATTCATTACTGTGAAGACTCCAAGTAATCTAGTGGCTTAATTAAAGATTAAATACTATAAAGCAAGGCTATTTAAATTACTTATATTAGTACTCGGACATATCATGTGCAAACATTAGATTATCTTCCATGATCTTAGAAATCATTAGATAGTTGCAAAAAATGATTTTAGAAATTGAATTGTGTATATTCAAAACTAGTGCATAATTAAGGTTTCCAATGTCTCACAAAAGAGATCAATTAAGGTTAGGCACATGAGTAGTTTAGCACGTACCTTAGCAGCAGAGATTGATCTGAGTTAAGATCACTAGGATAAAACTAGCAAGCCTTCAAAGAACTCATCATGGTTCTAATTATACTCTATAAGCTTCAGAGAATACATCATAACCTCAAGAAAGAAAACGGTGAAAACATAAGGTTGTTTGAGGGTCACTTGAATTGGGTTAGAGGGGTGAGAAGGGGTGAGAAGGGTTGAGAGTGGTGTTGTAAGGGCATGAGGATTTTCAGATGTCAAGGAATGTGAAGTGTGAAGAATTGAGATTGGAGAGCTATTTATAAACTTCATCAGTGGCTCTTCAACTGCCATGTGTTGCTCAGCTGACCACATATTTTTTCTCCTAAAGTTCAACTGACTAGGTCAAGCCTTGATTGTATCACGTCAGCTAGCCAAAAGTGTTAGGTTAGTGTCCTTGGTCTTATAGAAGCGTCTAGGTGATTCTATGAGCGGTGGAATGGAAATGCGCTCTGATTAATGTGATTTAGGTATTTCTTTGATAGATTGAAAAATCAGGAGAAATTCATAGTACATGGATGATCAAGCGTAGTCTTATCAGATATGTTTATAAACAAAGGTCATGATCCTATCTGCATTTTAAATGGTGCTTCACTCGATGCACCAGATCTCTGCCTATGATATTTTGAATCTTATGGCATTAACTGTTTAATAAAAATAGTTTATTTATGATTTAATTAAATTAATTTCTAATATATTATGTATTTATATATCATTTTAATTCCAAAAATTATAAAAAATTAATCATTTGAATATATTAAAGCAATGAATTCATCTAGGTAAATAGTTTTGTGGCTTGAGCTTTAAATAATTTTTTAGTTTTCTTTATTTATTTAATTGCTTAAATAATATTATAATCTATATTTCAAATCCTTCATGATCAATTCTAAAGTGGTTTTGGATCTAAGTGCATCAAATTAGCTTACATTTAGTCTGATAACAATCTTGTGTCATTACAATGTGCCTAAGTATGTAGTAATTGATGCAGGCCAAGAGCCCGCCTAAAACAATATTTTTCCTAAACAGCTACATCTTCTCATTTATACCTAGGGATTAGTTCTAAACTTTAGAGATCATCTTTAAGAAATTCAAACAAATTCTCAAAGCTCTTTATATTTAGGAAGTTCGTTCTTGGAGTCCTCACTTCAAGACAAGTAAGTTTTAATTATTATAGTTAATCTCATTTTTTTTTTTACGCTACAATTAGGGATGTGCACAAAAAGTTTTTCAGTATGCTCTGCCTCAACAAAGTTCGAGAATGAGAAAAATCACTTCATGACAACCAAAATGTGCTAAAAAAGGAGGGGGAAAGTTGTGTTGAATGTGGTGCAGCAAAAAAGCAACTCGAGAATATGAGTGGATTTCGAAATGTGATGAACTTGAATGTGTTCAATTGCATAATGGTTTGTCTAATAATATTATTATTACTGTTGAATTACATCAAGGGTATGCCGAGACCCATCTTATTTTTTTAATTAAGGCTTTAATTATGAATATTCTTATTGAAAACATTTGAGAAGAAACTTTTTAGTGCAAGTTGTCTGCACAAAACATTCTGCTAATTGATAAAATTAGGGATAAGCAAACGTTAAGGTGGATGACACTTTAAAATCTAACTAGTTTAGCCTTAATAGATCAAAATAAAAAATTAAAAACGGTGCGATTTTAATCATATCTATCAAAAAAACATTTAAAGTGCTGCATTTACCAAAAATCTCATTCAAAAACTTAATTTGAAAGGAGGGTGCTCTTATTTTGCGCCATAAATTACTTCAAAGGTCTCTGTAAAGAAGCAAAATTCATTCATCATGTTAGTGGTCAACTGTTCTTCATTTCACAGATCACTAATTTGCGCCATAAATTACTTCAAAGATCTCTGTTTAAGAAGTAAAATTCACCATAAGTTTATCGCTGCTTACTGTCTGTTACAGCTAACTAAACGATAAAAAGGAGCATCAAATTCTATTCAGGCTTAGAAAAAAGTTATTTCAATGAAATGTGCTTCAGAGAATCTAATGAATTGGAAGACTCAAATTATAACTATAAACCTTTCTTTTTTCCTTCTGAGAACATGTAATTACATAGTTTTATCACAGTAAAATTTCATATGAATTACATTTTCATAGCCTATAGCTAGAATTTTTCTAAAACTTAACAACATTCAATAAATACACATCCCTAACTTGCTTCAATCCAAAACCATGAAGCGAACATACATCCAATATTATACAAAAAATTCACAGACACGAATAAACAGAACTTTTGTATAGATTTAACAATATACATCGAGGCTGAAATCTTCCTTATGCACAGCGGTTGGTCTTCTTTCAGATGAGTTTTACAAAAATGCTCGATAGCCTCCTACCTTTAAAATGAGACTTTGTGGCTCTTTGCTGCTTAAATCTGATTTGCCTCGAAGCTTTTGGAGCTTTGGGAGCCTTTGAATCGCTCAGCTCCAACATTCTACTAAACACAGGCTTCGTTGATGGAGTACTGAACAAAAAATGCGTTTTTCTTGCAACAAGTGCCTGAAAAATAAAGATAAGAACATTTATTCATGGAATCTAAAATCAAAATTCCATTTTCTTTCAAACAAAGAGTACAACTTACTGCTTCACTGATAAATTTGGACACCAGGAGGATATGCTTCAAGTCACTATGCCTCAGCTTTGTAAGTATATTAATCTACGGGAAAAAAAGAGAGAAAAAAGACGATAACTTGTTCAGATCGAACTCAAACCTCCACAGAACCGCACCTTATTAAAATCATTACAATCAAATTACCACAATTTCTTGAGGCATCGATTCCAGGAAATTCAAGGCGTTCATCCCTCGAATCAATTCGCCATTCATTCTCTTCAAATTTGGGACATTCTTGTACTTGGAGGAGATTAAATGCCTCCTCTGGCCAGATTTCTGTCCCCCAACACTGTCTTTTTTAGTTATTTTCGACATTTTTCAGACAAACAAATCAGAAAAATGTTGTTCCACTCGGACTTCTCTTGCAGTCTCTGATGTACCTATGTCGAACAAAGAGAAAAGCTTAGAGCCAATGTTGCAAATACTTTAAAAAAAAAAAAAAAAAAAAAACGAGAAGAGCAGTTATCAGTATTTTCCCCCTAAATTTGTGAAAAACTGAATCGGAGAAACCAAAAGTAAAAGATATTAGTGACATGGATACTCCAAATAAAGCCCTAAAACGCAACTCCGATTCACTCAAAATGCACAAACTAAAGAATAAGAACAGAAGAAAGAGAAAGCAGCGATGGTCTAAAATGTTACCTGGAAAAAGCGCAAAGGACGACGACTCGCGGGCCTTCGTCTTCGATGGAGCAAAACCGCCCTGCTGCCGACAGTAAGATCATTTATACCGTTCAAAAATAAAGGAATTTAAGAGATACCGAAAGTACTATTTTACCCTTGATAGCTTTGACACGGAACCAAGAAAGTTCCTAGCTTTTTCAATCCGGCTCAGCCGCCGCGTAAACTTTGCCCTCGGCTCGCGCTGTTTTAATGACGCGTGGATCAATCGGAGCCTCTAGAAGAAAATGTAACCGTTGTGAATGCTTGGAGATTACTCCAATTTTATTATTTTCGAAAGTAAATATCTTTTCTCATATATATTTTCATAAAGTATTTTTATTTGGCTGATAATATAAGAGATGAGTAATAGATTCTGAACAAATTATTTTATTCCAATTTTATTGACTTTATATACTTAATGGGAAACGGCACAGCAGATGTCAAATGGTCGGCTCATCCGTGTACACGTGGATGACAAAGATACCGTGATTATGCGCAAAGACGTGGCGATTACGAGGATGCTTAAGCGCCACCGCGTGGACAACACCAAAGAGGATCTCCATGCTAGCCTGCTTTTTATTTGTATTTGTCATACTTATATCATGTTCAAGTTGTGTTCAAGTCAAGTAAGTTCTCACTTGAATTTGACAAACTTGTTCAAATTCGAGTTCGAGTCGAGTTCGTGTCGAGTTATTTTAACTTATTTTAAACAAAGTTCAAGTCAAGACGTATGAGTCGAACTCAACTTAAAATTTTTGAGTGGAGTCAAAATATATCGAGTTTGAGTCGAATCTAATTCAAATTTTAAGTTTTGAATCAAATTGTCAGCATATATATATAAATATTAAAATAAGAATAATATGATAATTCTATATGTAAATATAATTGGTGCAATTAAATAAATTTTTGATTGAAGATTGATATGATTATATATATGATGATGTAAATGTAATGTCCTAAAATAATAGAAAAATATGAATATTCCGGCACACAAAATTAAAATTTGATTAAAACAGAATTTATTAAATGTTATATAGAGACTTATTGAAAGTTAAAGCATAGATAGCAGAGCAAAATCGAGGATTATATATCCAAAGATATAAATTAAATAAAATTAAAAAGGTTATATATATGACCGATATAAGAAAAAAACATAGAACCAATGCCATGCGATTATATGTTGATTTTCTTGTAGTTTTGTGAAGGGAAGATGGATCATTCCATGTAAGAAGAACGTCGCCAACACAAACGAGAAAGAAAGCGACTATCATTTTGACTAAAAATGAAGAGTGAGGAGTCATTCATTGAGTTCGTAAACCCAAGTTTCGGAGAGCAATGGATAGTTTGTGATACCAATTTCATGATGATTTTAGCCCATAGAGATCTTTCTTTAGGAGACACGCATGATGGGTGGGACGATGAAACGAACCCGGGGGTTGTTCCATGTAAATTTTTCACTGCAATCTCCATTTAGGAAAGCATTGTCAAAATCGAGTTGACGTATGCTCCATTTGAATGTAAGAGCAATTGTAAGGACAGTCCGTATGGTTACGGGTTTTAAGACCTCAAGGTTTCATTGTAGTCGACACCTTCTTGTTGAGTATATCCTTTTGCGAAGAGCCTGGCTTTATATCGGGATGTAGAACCGTCCATGTTGTATTTGATTCAAAATAACTATTTGCAGCACAACATTAGAGGGGACTGAATGAGAGTGGGTTCTTACTAGATTGTGGTTGATTGTTTGGAGCAGTTTATATGGATGTAAGAGTATGTTCATCATATGTGACAAAGCGATGTGCAGGTTTTATGAGTTTCAACATCAGCGCCAAGTAATTGTGGTATTGTCCACTATAACCATTGAAAATACATTTTATTGATCTTGTATCAAATTTATTTTGGGCATACGATTTTAGCCAAAGGTTCGTAGAAAGATATAATCTAGTTTTTATGATAGAGACCTTCAAATGGGGTTCAAAAACCATGAGATGCTATGGGGAGGTGATTTATGAAGAAGTTTGTGGTTTGGCCCAAAATTTTGTGGAGAGGGAGGCGTGGTAAAGAAGGGCTCGACCAGTTTCTACAATGTGGCTATATTTTCTTTCAACTTTTCCATTTTTGCTCCGATGTAAGGTGCGGAGAAATGAAGTAGGATACTAAGTTTTGTGAGCACGAGAGTGAAACTATGGTATTCTCCCCCTCCACTGATTGAAAATCAACAATTTTGGCATTCAGTTTGTATTCAATAATTAACTTGAATTCCAAGAATATAGACGAGCATCGAACCTTCTTTTGCAACTGATTTAACCACGCAAATTTTGAGAAAGCATCAATGAACATAATGTAATAGCAATATCCACGTAATGAAATGGTGGGAGCCGGTCCCCGAATGTCTGAGACAATCAATTGTAATGGAGTAGTATAATTATTTTGTAAAGAAGGTAAATGAGTGCGGTGTTGCTTAGCTAATTGGCATTCAACGCATAGAGGAGAGCCACTTTTATTTGAAGTTTCAAAGAGTTGTTGTTTCTCGAGATGCTTGATGACATCGATGGCAGGATGGCCCAGCTGATCATGCAAAAGGTTGTTGAGAAGATGACTAGTGTGGGCTTGTATGGGTTTCGGTGCTGAAAGAGATAGATGTTGTTAGTTTGATAACCTTGAAAGTTCTCCTTTTTCATGTCCTTGTCCTTGATGGCACAAAAGTTAGGATGAAATCCAAGAAATACGTTATTTGTGCGAGTGAATTTGCTGACTGAGATAAGGTTGTGAGTTAATGAAGGAGCATATAAAACATTGTATAACTTAAAAGGACGGTGATGAGGAGGATGGATAATGGTGGAACCAGTGCTGCTAATAGAGGATCTAACACAATTGCTAACTTGAATGTGAGCATTGTCTGGGTATGGAGAGCTGATTTGGAGATTTTCAAATCATGGTATCTCACGCCTGTATCGAACACCCATTGTTTAGAATTTATGTTGGAGTAATATAAGGTGGAGTTGCGGTGGAGGTCGATCGGTTCTTGGAGGTTTTGCATATTGAGAGAAATTCTAGTGATGATAGTAATTTATTGTAAGATAAATTGGTTTATTTCTATAACAACCTAAGGTTGTTGCTTTGCTAAACATAGGCTCACACCATAAGGTTCTAAGCAATATTAGAACTTAACCCTAAAAATTTGAGATTATTTAGATCAAGATAGAAATAACTTTTTATTTTGATCAAATTAAATGCACATAAAATTAGCTAAATTAAATTAACCTCTAATAAAAAATATGATTGTATTTTTGAATTCCTCACACCCAAATTAGTTAATAGTGAATTTTTGGGAACTTTTGCTATTCATTTGGACCCCTAAAATGTTAATTAATACAAATAAAATTAATATTAATTAAATTACTTTATTAATTAATTAATTTTAATTCAATCCAATGATCGTTTGCTGGATATGTTTTAGACAACAACTGATTCGTTGTCCAGTCGCGCACACATTGTAGCGAATCTGAGTTGGTATGGTCGTCCCGCTTTGTAACAACCTGTAACAACACAAACTCTTAAGCACCAATGTATTGCCTTCTTTAGCTTGAAAGACCTCATGGTTTTATCCTTATAAAAAAACTTCTCAGCATGTCACCCATCCTGGGAGTGCTCCCACATGAGCACGCTTAACTTTGGAGTTCTAATCAAGAACTCCACCATTGTCTAAAAATGTGCATCAATATTTAAGAATTTCTCTTATTACTACTTAAGTACTACTTAAGTGGGTCTTTATAATATTCCTAACTTAAGTAACTGAGTTCCTCATCAGTAACCACACACAGATCCAATTATCATCCATTGGATAGATAGAACTAAAGGCAGCCACTACATATTTAAGAGGTACCCACAATCATGTAGCACATTAACCATCATAAATTCAAGAAGCTGCTTATATAAAGTGGTACTTTGCTCTGTATGATACTTATCTTCTATCTGACATCCTATAGTCTGCTCTGATACCATTTGTATAGCCTAAACTTTTAAGCATCAAGGTATGGTCCGCTTTGGCTTGAAAGGCCTCACGGCTTTTCCCTTAGAAGATAACTTCCCAGAAGATCACCCATCTTGGGATGGCTCTCACATGAGCACGCTTAATTTTGGAGTTCTTATCAGGAATTCCACTATTATCTGAAAATGCGTCTCGATATTTAAGAGTTCACTTATTATTACTTTAGAGTACTAATTAAGTGGGTCTTTAGACAACCCAAGGTTGTTCTTATTATTAATATGGATTAAACCAAGTTCTAATTCTTATCTCATTAGACTTAAGTAGTCATTAGAACCTAACCTTAAATATTTTGGAACCATCGAAGCTCGATTAAATCAATTGGCTATTTTGCCAAATATTTGACCCAAAAAATTAGTTAAATTAAATTGATCTTCAAATTAAAATATGATTTCATTTTTTATTTTCTCACACCCAAATTAACTAAAGTTGAATTTTTTGGATTTTTCAGAGCTTATTTGATTATCAAATTTTGAATAATTAAATTGTATTAATTAATTAATGAAATCATTAGATTAAATCGGCACTGCCGTTCTATTTAACGAGGTGGGTCATTTGATCGAACTATGCGCTAATCAGTGCCATTTGATCAATCGAGTTGTCTGGATCAGACGGCAGGGAGACCATCATCTCTGTCAACATACACAGCACAATGTGTGGCGGGCTGCTCTCACACTGTCTGTGCATGCCGAGTGAGCTTCCTCGCTCATAGCTATTAATCATTCTCTTGAGCCCATTTTATTTCCAATTGAATGACAGACCTCATTTGCATTGTGTGAGCCTTGGTTTGAAACAAAGCATCTACTGTCACGTTGTCTAAAGCTCAAGGAAATCTCCCCGTCATGATAGAAAGTACCCCATTTTCCCATCGTTTCAGCTGCAATTTCCATTCCATTTAGTTTTGTTTCAACATTGCATTACTTTGGGATTAATTGTCAAGCCCCAATCAAGCTTGAATGAGCTCAATTGTTGCTCAATATTATCGGGTTGTACAGTACCCAACAGTAGCCCAAATCCTAAAATCTAGGGCATTAAAATTGGGATGTTATATGTATAATGAGATAGGGGTTTTAAACTCAGTAGGAAGGTCTCGATGAGGTATTTTGATCGAGGTATAGTGTGCATCCTGAGGAGCTATTTGTTGGAAGAATATGGATGCCCTAGCTTTCCTCCTTTGGCCCTGACGTGATGATGAATAATGCCAGTCGGGTCGGCCCCAACCCGCATTATACTATTCATCGAGTCAGCGCATGCAGAAGGCTTGCATGTGTGTCGTTGTCGTGATCCCATTAAACTTGATGCATGTGAGCATGGGGATTAACAGAGGTTAATGGAATCAATTAAACATATAATTCAATTTAAATTAATGCAATAACTTGCTCAATTCAAATTCAAATTTGATGTTCCAATATATCATTTTAATTTAAAAATGTATATAATACTAATCTCCAAGAATATTAAAATTTTTGTAATTAGATTTCTTAATTTAGCCTAATTAATTTAAGAAGATGATTAGTGAATATTAAGCTCGTCTCTTATCCAAATTTTATGATTTAAGTCTCTAAGCTTCATTAGACAGAGAATAATAAGTTTGAAAGATAAAAATATTTTTCTAAGATTAATTTCACTAATCACTCATTAATAACCCTAAACCCTAATTAGCACATATTTAAGCTAGTTGAGCTATGATTTTGGTAATTTTAGTGTCTATGAACTCCTTAGATATAGTAGAACCTAAATGTATCATAAAATTTTTATTTTCTTATTTTAAATTATTAATCACTCTTTAATGAACTTAAATCCTAATTAGAGCTCATTAACCTCAATCCTTAATCAGTTTGAGTGTTTTATGTGTTAATCATTATCTTAGTTAGCAATAAACCTTTTGGTATTGATAGAATTCAATTTAGAACTTTAAAACTTAAAAATTTTATTTAAACCCTTAATGAGGGATATTTTAGTCATTTTGATGAAATATTAGTTAAATTATAATTTAAGCTTCTTAATATTCTTATAGATTAGTAAACTAAGTTTTTAAAATTAATTGAGGTCAATTTGGACTTATAAATTAGTCTTAGTAACTAAATAATTTTTCCTTAAATTAATTAAGTTAATTTTAGGATAAGTTAATGTGGATTTAGAATTCACATTCGGAACTATGAATCTCTAAGATGAAAAAATAGATGCATAGGATAATAAAGATATATATCCTTCCAGTCATTCATAAAAGAAAGGAAAATATATCATAGAAAAGAAAAGTAAAACATTCAGAGTTTAATTAAGATTATAGAAGCATTATAAGATGTAATGACACTCATCCTCACAGAAAGATAATTAAAAAAGAAAATAATGAAGGAATATAAACTAAAAGATGCCACCAAGCCTACTCCTTAGGTCCAAATACAATCTCACAAATTAGATCATCAACAAGTTCCTGAATCTACCATATTTGGTTTTTAATATGGTAAGGCATAGCAAATAAAAGGAAAACAAGTGATTAGACATAAAAGTTCTAAGTGGATTTTAGAGTATTTATGTTGTTTTAATTAGAGAATATCACATTTAACATTTACAATTATATGAAAGTGGTGCACAAAGAAATAAAGCAAATATGTACTAAAAACTATAATAGATTGGAAAGAGTACAAGTGAGTAAAGGTACTCACAGTGGCTGCTGCTCTAGCCTACATAAAACATGTGAGGAAGGAAATAAGAAAGCTGTTACAATCTATATACATGCAAGTGTGCTAAAGGAAACATGAATATGTACAACATAAATGTATGCTAAATAATAGTAAAAGTAAAGCAGTTTAAGAAAAATATAGGTGAAAGTTAAGAAAATATACATGGTAAGAAAATTGAAAGTAAAATAATAAAGTGCAGTATTGAAGTAAGAAGGCAAGTAAATTAAGCTCAGTCTCAAAAACTAAATAAATTGTAAGGCACAGTCAGAAGACTATAACAAATACACAATTACTAAGATTATGTAACAATCCAGGTTATTACCTAGGTTAATTAAGACTAATCTAAGTCTTAATTAGGGTTCTAGTAGCTTAATTAAGTCATTTAGAATATACCTCTAAGATTTGGATCAAATCAGAGATCAAATAGATCAAAACCTGATTTATGGAAAATCTCAAAACCCTAGAAATTGACTTTTTATTCTAGACCTCGAATCAAAAATCTGATTTCGCCATTACATTCACCACCCCCAAATTAACTAGGGGTGATGTTTTGGATGCATTTGGAAGTCATTGGATTTTCGGCGAATATTTTAATATTATTTAAATATCCTGAAAATTCAAGAATTAAATACTTGTCAGATCAAAAATCTGAGTGCGTTGTTGCGTTCCTCATCCTTCAATTAGCTAGGAGTGAGTTATCAGAATTTTTCTGGAGTCATGTAATGGACTCATTTTAATTATAAAATTAAGTAATAATTAATATATTAATTATTTAATAATTATTCCTAACGGTCGCCGTTAACAGTATAGTAATGCCGTCGCCTAAATCCTATCTCCGTTTTCCACACAGTTGGATCTCGAGCGAATGGCTCTGAACCGTTCGATCGAAGATCGAACGGTCACAGCCCATCTTCTCGCGCGAACGACCAAGCGCCCTGCACGTGTCGCAGGAGCGGGCACGTGGCTTTCGCAGTCTTCGCCGGGTGGTTCCTCCTGCACCACCTTAGGATCCTTCTTTATCCATGCGTCAAACCTTTAATCTCATTTTTCACATTTGGTCTTCGCTGAAGTCGATCGAGCAATTGGAGCTTTACTTGAGCAATCCCTAGATTTTCTTCATCGACCAAAAGGTACTACCCTCACCTCCATCCTCCTACTTAATCATAATCTGGCATTCAATTTTCAAATTATTGTACTTCCCCTTACTTACTATCGTCAATTGAATGTACTTCTTAATTTCGGGTGTGCGATTTGTGCTACTATCCGACAACAATAGAACTCCTTAGGGTTTAATTCTGCGTACAATCGGGATCACCTCAAGTTTCGACTCATATGCTGGCGGATAGGTATTGTCAAGACCTATTAAATGCCATGCGGGCTGAAGGAGAACGTCGTCAGGAATTTGCTGCCAGGTCGTGCCCTAGTTCCCTTCGTCATGAGCCTTGCAGAGGAAGGAGATAACGCTCCTTGCTGGACCGGGCCGGGTCAGGTTCATCCTGACCCGCGTTAACGCCTCAACCAAATGTGTGGGACCCGCCACCTTAAACAGCTGACAAATTCAGAGTTTATTTAATTCAAATGTTGAATTTTAGTAAGATTTAAACAAAATTAATTGATATTAATAATGACAGAATGCTTAAAATTAAATTAAATTAAATTAAATAACTTAGATCTTTAATCAACCATATCTTTAAATTATGAACTCCAAATTTTATAAAGAAAAATACTAAATTTATTAGCAAAAATCAAGAATTAATCTGAGATTGTCAAATATTAGTTTGGATAAGTATTTCACATAGCGATATTTAAGGGTATTTAATTTATTACAAAAATGCCACTACACTTTAATTAGCCATATCTTTACAACCTCTAATCCAAACATACTTAATATGGGTCTTAAAATACTCACAATACCCTAAGGAATATTTAGTAGGGTTAATCTTGCTATTTGGATTAATTTGAGCCTAATGACATTTAGGACCTAACCCTCATTAGCCTAATTTGACCTAGAACTTCAAATGACCATAAGTTAGTCATCTTAGCTCTAAATTAGATAATCCAAACACCAATTTAGATCAGCAAAACCTAATCTACAGAGATCTACAAAAAATATTTAAAATCTAATAGTTAGATTTGTTAATCGCCCCAAATCACCCTAAAAATTGATTAGTGAAAATTAGCAAATCTAATAATCCAAATTAGACAATTTAAGTTTCAGAGAGCTCTATGAATCTATTAAAACCTAACTGTAGGGTTGGATTAGTGATTTGGGTGATTAATTTTACTAATCACTCACTAATCACCCTAAACCCTAATTAGGCCATAACTAAGCCAATTAAGGTCCAAATTGAACCCACTACCAGTCAATGAAATCAGTGGATCAATTGTGATTTATAGTCACTAATTTTAATCAATTTGGACACTAATTGGAGAAATTAGGATTTTGACCCTTAATTAAGAATCCCTAATTACCCTTTAAACCATAGAACTTGTATTGGCTATAACTTAGCCAATACACATCAAAATTTGATGATTTTTTTTAGAAACCTTAGAACATAACCTACAGTAAACTAACAGAAAAATTAGGTGTCCTTAAGGTAAAATTACCAATATACCTTTATAAGTCAAATTCCTTAATTTGACCTTATAAGGCTTAATACTTAATAAAAATTAATAAACTTACTGTCAAAACTCATAATAGACAGTAAGTAATCATCCCACATTATTAAAATCCAGAATTAAGTGCCAATTCATAAAGATGAAATTTAGACCCTTAATGAGGGGCAAAATAGTCATTTTGCCCAAAATTAGGGTTTAATGAATCTAAGACCTGATTTCACTTCTAAATCATAATATATAGTAATTAAAATAAATTAGTCCTTGAGTTAGTTAATTCTAAGTCTTAAATTAGAAAATTGAAGAAAATTCTAAGTTAAGTCTTAAATAAAACCTACGTAAATTATGAAAGAAATTTCATTTCCTTTGAACTTCTTAGATCATCCTTTAATTCTTATAACTTTAGTTAGGATGTATGTTTGAGTGATACTCTTAGTATCTAAGAGCTTTAATTCCTAAGATTAGAATTAGATCTTAGGTTAGAATTCATCTAATGGGTAAAATGGGTTACTCATTAAGGTGAAACCTTAATCTTACTAGTTTATTAGATTTTTCATAGTTATTCATTTATTATTTGATCTTTTAATATTAGAGTTAGGATTAGAGATCTATCCTATTGAATATAACTTAATTCAATAGGATTTGCCTTAACACTTAATCAGTGAGATGGGATTAAAACATAGTCCATTAGGATAGCCTTGTGATTAAGAATTAAACTTCATTCTTTGGAGTTTGATTCTTAATTTTTTAAATTTTGATTTGGCTAATCAAGGTTTATTTGGGATTTATAAAATAATAACTTAGGACGATTGATTTTACTTATTTAATTTTATAGGCGATATTTGATTCATTTATAATTAGGACGTAGCTAATCCTAATTATGTTTAACATGTAGGTTCGTGATTCTAAGTTACAGATAGTGTAGGAATTTAAAATTCTGAATCTTATGTAACTTAGAGTAGTTAGAATGTTTAAAATAGAAAATAGGTGATATCACAAAATTTGTGTAGTGCTAATTATTTTCTTAATTTGAAATGCTAAACTTTCCTTATCATTTGAGCCTTTTTACACCTTTGGACATACTTAAATACTTGATACATACTTTATAATATACTTTGAATTTTATTCACATGTCATATGCATAATATTAAAAGAAATATTAATAAATAACATTATACTTATGATTTATATTTTACTTAGCCTGCCACTTAGTATGACTTTACTTTAGGACTGCTTTTGCCTAGGGAATTTCCCCTATGGTACTTTACTTTGGCATTGGGATGTTTCTCATATATGCCCTTTAGATACTTTGTGGATTTTACTTTAGGATCTGGGATGTTTCTCCTAGATGCCTCTTTGGTGGACATTACTTTAATCTGGGATGTTTCTCCTAGATTATCAGATGGACTTTACTTTTTGGCAGACTAAGTAAGAGTACCTCACACATATAGTACTTTAATCTACATTCAGACTCTTTACAGTTACTTTACATATACTTCAGACTTACTTTACTTTACCGTTTCAGCATATTTTTCTTTTTTTCATATTTTTTTTCATTTTCTGCAGTTCCTTTACATTTTAGAACTTTTTGTATGTCAGCCGTTTTACTCACTTGAGCGCATGTTAGGATGCTAGTCTTTATATTTTTAGTACAGTTCTTTTACTTATACTATAACTGGCATGTTAGTTTGATCATATTCCTTAGGACTTTTTCTTTGTACTTAGTAGATTTACCCTTGTACTTTACTTACCTTGTATTGCAGCCGGAGTTGTGGTATGTTTCTACCTCATAACTTGTTCTTTCCTTTCTTTGTGCTTTACCACTATGTTTTGCTTAATTTCAGTTGTGATATCATTAAAATACATTAAAAATTGATTACCTTAAAATGTACTTAGACATTTTGTCTAACTAGATTTTTCTTTTATTGGCTGGGGGGGCCCTACCATTATAAAACTGATAATAGTAGATTCTGAGCTTTTTAAGGAGATTGAGCCTACTGATGAGCAGATCCAGGAGGAGGTCCAAACTATTGAGGGACCTTAGTTTACTTATTAGATTATTTTACTTTACTTTTATATTGTGAGGATGAGTGACTATTTTCATTTCAGTTCTTAACTTTAAATGTTTGTAATAATACAGGACTAAATTGTGCTTTACTTTCCTGCATTGTATATATTCTGAGCTGGATGTATTTATTTTATAGTATGGATGTTTACTTCAGTTGCTACTTTTCTTCCGCACTCTGATACTCATTAAGTGATTATTAATCTTACCTTATTTAGAAAAGCACCTCTTTTTCTTAAGATTGGATTGGAATCTTAAATTCCAACCTAATGTTAAGTATGAGATGTTATTAGTGACGACCACTCCTTAATCCTTATGATTAGAAAGGGGCGGCCGCCACAGATTATGTCAGATGAATTATTATCTAATTTACCTTATTTAAATGTGTTATGCAGGAAAAGTTACTGAATAACAAAAGAGTTAAGCACATCTACCTAACACCTAACAATATGTAAGTGGGGCTTCCCAAAAACACACACACTCCCTCTCTAAAATATGTGTGGTTGGTTGGTCTCACCATAGCTTGCTCTGGCTCAGTTATGTATATACAAAACAATCCTCCACATGAAACCCTCATGTATAATATTTAGTGCTTCATTTATGTACAATGTTTAACTAAATGTTCAAGGATTTAATCTCAATGTGATGCAGCATTCAAGGCTTATCAAATTTAATTGTAAATTATATGATATCTGTTGTCATCTAATTTTTGTGAGCTACCTTAATGATTGGGGCTAATCAAGCTACTAATTGACTTATAAATTAATTGAATGTCTTAAGAAATTGAAGAATATATATATATATATATATATATATATATATATATATATATATATATAATGAACCATATATATTAGAATTCCTTTTCCAGATCTAGAGATTAAACCCTCTAAGTTTCCCTATTAGACTTCTATCCTTTCTATCTTTTAATAGTATGGATTGATTTACTTAAATAAGATTTAAGGGATGAAGATTTAATAATCTAGGTTCATTAGGCCTTAACTCCTATTAAGTTTAAGTCTCATATAGAAGTCACTAAAGGATTAAAATAAATAAGGTTTTAGGTTTTCCTATATTTAAAAAATATTAAATCTTACCAAATGCTTTACCTGATTTTACTAATTATCAATTCCAAATGAAATGGTTCATAAATCAATTATAATTAGTTTAAGCTCTACCTTAGATTTTAATTATTTTCTCTTAAGTAGTATTTTTTAAGGGCTTAAAGGATTCCTTAAATAATTATAAGTGTTCAAATATTTACACCCTCTAAATATTAGTTCCAGAATTTTTATAATTTACTTCTTAAGTTCAATCCTATTGAGTAATGAAATTATTCAATAGCTTGAACCTTGATTAAAATAAAGCTTTTGATTAGGAAGTAGATCTTATAATTTTGCCATGATTAATTTATATTTTTACTTTAGTTAATTTGTCTAGCTATAAGATTAGGAAGTTGTATCTTATTGAGTTTGATTTACACTCAATAAGAGTTCTTTAATCTATAATATGTTAAAAGTGTTGATAAAATTAGATTATAGCTGCTAGTGCCTTGGGTTAAGAGGTCTAAAACCCATATTTTAGAGTTTAGCTCTTAATCTCTAGATCTTGATTTATTTTATCAAGATTAGCTTTAGGTTAAGAAATATATCATATAAGATGATTGATTTACTTATTTAACTTTTATAAGGGACACTATCTAATTTAAATTATAATTTGATTAGTTCTAATATGAAACTTGATAGGATCATGATTCTGAGTTTATATTGGATAATAAGTAATTTGAGATCTTTATAAAATATCAAGTTTTAAATGAAAAAGTTATTATTATTTATCCTTATTTACTTTAATCCAATTATACAATAAATTGATAAAATAAAATTTTATCATTGTTAAGCGTACCTTTAGAGAATTTTGGTAATTTTGGAGAACCTTTATTATTATCAGATTTTTGGGGTTATTTTAATGTATTTATTTAATTAGAAAAATTAAGATAATTAAACTTACCTCCAAATCAAAATAAGAGATTGTTATTGATTTCGTCACTCCCAAATTAGCTAGAAGTGAAATTATGGGAATTTTTGGGAATCGTCAAAATTTCTCAAATATTTTAATATATTTTAATAACCAGAAAATAAGAAAATCTTGAAATTAAAATTTGATTTCATTTTTGAGTTCCTCACCCCCAAATTAGTTAGGGGTAAAGTTTTAAAATTTTTTGGAGCTCATTTAATAGCCTAAATTTAATTGATAAAAGGTATTAAATTAGTTAATCAATTTAGTAAGTGTGGTCTATCATCTCTCCTTAGCTCAAGTCCATCTTCCCAACTTGCAAAAAATAAAGAACTTACTGTAGTTTCCCTCTCCCCTAATCAAACCCTTCTTCCCCACTTGCACCTTTCCCCCACTTGTAGAAAATAAAGAACCACCTGCATCTTATCCTCTTAAGTCCAGCCCATTTTTCCCACTTGCACCTCTTCCTCACATGCAACAAATAACGACTTCCCTATATCTTATCCTCTAATCCAGCCCATACCCCCCTCCTTTATCAACACTCATCCAGATCTCTCATCTTGCACTTGGAAGTTTTAAGAGAATGAGAGAGAAAATGTAACGCTCCGTCCTGTCACCGCGCACAACTGATGTAATTTATTTAAACATATGGCAGTAGAATAGTGTGTTACTCGGGAAGTACTGGTGAACCTCCCCAAATATCTGCTGATTCAAATGAACTGCTGTTGATACTCAACCCCAAAGGAAAGAGAGCTGAGTACTAATCCTTAAGATAGGTGTAAAATCCTTATCTTAAGTATTAGGTAGGGTACTTATATATATTGGATTATGAGTGGAATAAAGATCCAATATACATGACTATTAGCATTTTACTTATGCTGACCATAATATAATATTAAGTATACATAGTAGTGAATGCAGAGTGCGGAAGTTAAAGCATATATCCAAATCATTCATCACAGAAGCTAAGTAAATCATTCATCTCAGAAAAAAAAGAAAATATCATTCATAATCATTACAAATAGTTTACTTTAAATGAAATTACAGAAAATAGTCTATCTACTAAACTAAAGTAAACTAATGCAAGCAAGGTAAATGCTGGTGCAGAGTTCACTATTTCTCCGCAATCTACTCTTGGATCTCCTGTGAAGCCTCCTGATCTGTCAACAAGCTGCTATAGATTTAGCAAATTGCTGGATCCAAAAAGTACCACGTGTTAAATAATGAGTCTAACATATCGAAAGCTATTATAAGAAATCATAGTTATCTAATGTTTAACATTTAAATAATCAAATACAATTGCAGAATGCATTAAAATAGCTAAAATTTTTTAAAACAGTACAAATCGAAAGTAAAGTAAAACTAAGATTGAAAATTGAGTACTAAAAATAGAAAAAATAGTAAAGAAACTAAAACTAAGTAAAGAATGAATTAACTTTATGTTGTATGCCACCGAATTTATACATAGACATCTAAATATGCCACAGAACTACATGTCACAAATATGCTGACTCGGTATCACGTGACAACCCATAGATCCTATGTGAGTGAACGCTTCGCTAACAAACTCCTTAAGTGAGCTAGCACTACACTAATGCTGACTGTTGGGAATTTTGAGGCATGAATAACTTCCAGCACACTTTATTCGCAATAGAAGCGATTGATAAAGTGTGCTCTCTTCGATTGAGGATCGAGGATGCATTAACGGTTACCAAGCAACTTGAAATCATAAAA
The DNA here is from genome assembly GCA_016760335.1 of Gastrodia elata. NCBI lineage: Eukaryota > Viridiplantae > Streptophyta > Magnoliopsida > Asparagales > Orchidaceae > Gastrodia > Gastrodia elata. The sequence goes on along the minus strand of CM028682.1, from coordinate 9,998,074 downwards.
CTACAAGAATAAAATTACATCATATGCATGCAAGATATCACAGCACACAAAACATTCAAACACCAAAAATTATGTGAAAAACCAAAGAACAGAAAAACCTACAGAGTCACATCACAAAAAATTCCACTACAAAGACTTGAAGGTTATAGAGTTGCAAAGAGCTTAACTCTTTGGCTGAAATACGCTAGCTCTTACTCTAATATGGAGAGGAGAGGAAGCATCCATTACTGAGAGTCTCTCATCCAACATGCAAGGGATATCTTGCACAACAGCTTCCTTAGGGCTTCTCCTTGGAATCTACTCCATGCAGCAAGAATTAGATTCCAAACTGAAATGCCAACTTGTAATTTCCTCCCAACTTCTTTTCTTAAGTACTCAGCTAAAATTCGGACCCTGAAAGGTCTAAAATGCCCTCTAATTTGCTTAGGGCGAATCGTGGACAGAAGCAGATTTTTTCTAGGTGCTACGGTGCGCCGTAGTGCCCGACTCTCGGATTAGGACCCGTTGCGGCGCGCTGTAGCACCCGTGTCTCGGGTAGGCACTTGCCGTGGTGCATAGTAGCGCCCGCATCTCTGGTTGGCACCCACTACGGTGTGCGGAAGTGCCAGAGTCTTGGGCTGGGATTTCTTGTAACAACCCAAGATTGTTACCTAACTTATCTCAATTATCATTATGTTAAGTTCATTTAGTCATTTAAATCAATCTCCGAAGATTTGGTGTGATTCAGAGCTAAATCAAATAATTTAGATTATTTTAATATTTAATTAATTAGAAAATTGAGGTATTTAATTTGATCTCAAAATCGAACTCTAACCTTGCCATTACGATCGTCACCCCCAAATTAGCTAGGGGTGATGTTTTGGATGCATTTGGAAGTCGTCGGATTTTCGCAAATATTTTAATATAATTAAAGGTGTCAAAAAATAAAATAATTAAATAATCATCGGAATCGAAATCCGACTTCACCGTTGAATTCCTCACCCCAAACTTAGTTAGGGGGTGAATTTTTGGAATCTTTCGGAGTACGATTATTTAACCTGAATTTTTAATAAATTAAAAATTATGAATAATAATTAATTATTCCTTAATTTGTATTTATTTCCTCTTTCCTCCCTTACAATTTCGGTTGGCCATCCCCCCATATTCTCCTATGCAAGCAACTTGAGGCCATCCCTCCCCTCTCCTCTTAGCCATGCCCTCTTTAGGTAAGCATAATGGAGAGCCTCCCTCTCCCTCTCCTCCTTTAAAGGAGAAGCACAACCCCTCATTCTACTCTTTGCTGCAAGAGCTAAAGCTTTCTCCCTTCCTCCATTTTTGCATCTTGTGCTGAAGAAGGAGCTCTCTTCCTCCAAAGTTCTTTGAAGAAAGACAAAGGTCCCTTCTTCCCCACTCCTTATAAGGACTAAAGGTACCCATTTGCTCCTCTTCCTTGCCTATTTCATGTCGCTATTATGCTTGAATGTATCTTTAGAAATACATAAGCGTGTATGAAAGTCATTAAGGCTCTTTAAAGCCTCACATTTCTTGAAAGAAAATTGCTCTATTTTTCATCTATTTTACACACCCCTGCATTTATCACTATTTTTTGTATAGTTATGATACTCCATTTGTGCCAATTTTAGTGTCAATGGAAAGGTGTCGGAAAGACCTTTCCATTAATATATGGCACAGCTCATGAAATGCTCTGGATTAAGAGTATTTGAGCTCGAAATGAGGCCTTTACAGGTTTCACATTGGCAAAAATACCGTCTAGCGCTGCAGCGCCCAAGTTGCAAATGGACCACTGCAGTGTGCCATAACACGCTGTAGCAGGCTGTAGCATCATTTTAGAAAAATCATATAAAATTAGTTAATCACCTAATTGAATAGTAACCCGCAAGTTGATCGATGTAGCGTGCCACAACGGGCAGCGTCATCCCAGGAAAACTATATGAAATCAGAAAAATAAATTAATTGAACAGCATTTTCGTGAGTTAGTCTACTATCGCGCGCTACAGCGAGCCATAGCGCACTGTAGCGACCACTTTTTGAAAAATTAAGCGTCAAGAATTGCCGTAGCGCGCCGCAGCGACTGAAAGCAATGCAGCGCGCCACAACATCAAAAGCGCTGCAGCGCGCCATAGCGCGCCACTGTGCGCTATAGCGCCCAGAAACTATAAAACTACTTATAATTGGTTGAAATTGTCAGAATTTCTTTGTTTTTGCATTTTAAGGTCCTTGTGACCCTAATGGGACTGAATTATATCAAATTTAAACATATTTTAGCTAAAATTGAGCATTGCATAAAATTTTGTGTAAAAATCAACTTTGAAAATTTGCTCTTTTTATGACATGTGCAAAGACCTCTCATGTGCCTTAAATATTTTTGTGCCAAATGCTAAATAATAGAATCTTTGAAATCTTGTATCGATTATATTTATCTTAACAACTAAACGGTATGAAACCTAAGCCATTTAGATTTGTAATCAAGTGCTAACTCCTTTGGTTTGATTTAGAATTTAGTTAGCCTTAATTACCTCCCATTTTATGCCAACTTTATATTTCTATGATTTCATAATTTTAGGAAGTATGCTAGAGAACTTTGACATTTATTTGGACACTTAAATGTGCTTAGTTGGCATTAAACTATAATTGAACATAAAAATCTTGATAACTTGATTAAGTAAATAATACTTAATCTAAACCTGAAATTTCCATCAATAATATACTAATAACACATTGATTTATCATTGACCCTTAAAATTAACTTTTGGTCGTAATGGTAGACGGGTTAGGGGTTAAACTCTAATTTGTCTTGATTAAGATCTAAACCTTAATCACCTAAATTAAGTAACTTTGATTGAAAGATAATTCAATTAACATGATTTCAATAATGCATGTGATTTGACATTGATTTTAAATCATTAAATTAGAAGTGCTAAGGTTAATATTAAATCTATGTGATTGAACCATCTGAATCTAAATTTTAGATCTTTAATTTTCTCTTATATAAGACAATTAGCATAAAATGGATAATAAAATTATAATGATTTATGAAATGATCTAACTCTAATAAGATCTTTGATTTTATCTCATGATTGTAGAATAGAAAAGGATCAGATGAATTTTAATCATCTGATCTGATCACTTTAACCTAAGTCTAACAAGTAAACCTTGAGAAGTAGAAAAGTGAGATCTTAAGGATCTTGCTTTAGGATCGTTCTTGAAATTCTTAAAGACCTTAATTATGGATATATTGAGGTAGGAGGAATTTTTATAACTTATTGAGGTAGGAATTTTAGATGATCATTCATAACCTTAGAGGTTGATCTTAGCACCTTGTGGTATGAACTACCTAAAGCATATAGAATGGAACTTTCCCCTTATGGTAGAAATTATTATTGAGTGATCTCTATGATCACACTCTTGGAGCCTTGTGTAGGACTCACCCATTTAGAGTAAGGATTAATAACTTTGATAAATCCTTGTTGATTAAGTAGAGTTATCTGCACCCAGATTATTGGTTGGTGTAGTATGGTATACCCATAGTACTGGATTACTTCAATAGTATTCAAGATTGGTTGATTCACTCCAATGTGAACTTATGATCAGATGCTATCCCGAGGGATTAGACGAATACAGTCCCATTAAAGTAAATCTTCCAAGACTAAGAGTGTTATAAATAGGGACTCATTCCTTAGTTTGATTAAAATACAAATCGCCATCGGATGATGCCTCCTAGAAAAAATCGCTTCAATAGGTGTGGCTTAAACAAACTAAGTAATTCGAGTCACCTTTTTTAGGACACTAAATGTAATTGTGAGTTGGGCATCTTAATGACTTAGCTTGAGATACAAATCACCATCAGGTGATGCCTCTTATTGAAGATCACTTCATTAGGGTGGCTTAATCAAACTAAGTGTTAAGAATCACCTTTTTTGTAAATATGCTAAATATGTGTATACAATCAGCTCATATAATAATTTTTAAATAAGATCTCAACTTTAACAAATTATCGAACTAGAATTTAGGAGTCAGAATCCTTTTAGCATGATTCTACATAATGGAGACCTTGAATTCATTATCAGATTTCAAAGCATTTTCTGAATTTTGAGATTTATCTCATGTAGCTTAGAAGCATGAGCATGAGCATAAGCATGATGTTGAGTATCAGTAATGATGTATGAGTTACGAAATGTTGCATATATTGACGGGAGAATTTCAGGATGCATCGATATCGCAGTTTCCAACTGGATATATGTAGACATTGGACCGTACGACTCATAGCAGCTCAGTGATATTTTGGTTGCATATTAGTAGCATACAGTATTGTGGCATATTCAGATGCACAGTTTCAGTGGCATACATCATAGTTTTGCATGTTATTACACAGTTTCATATATATTACTATTTTTGGTTTACTTCCAGTATTTAGTTTACAGTTCTGTTTTACATTACTTTACTCCAGTTTCATACAATTATATTCAGTTTTATACTTTCAGTTACCTTTATAGTTTTTCTGCAGATTTACTTATACTATGTAAATGATAAATGAATAACTAGAACTTGCTAGATTAGTTTCAATGTGTTAGACTTATTATCTAACACATGGTACTTTTGGGATTCGACAATTTGCTAGATCTTGGGCAGTATATTAAGTCACGTCAGGAGGACACCCAGAAGATTCAGTGTAACAACCCAAGTTGTTACTCTAGTTAATTAAGACTAATCTTAGTCTTAATCGAGGATCTAGTACACTAACTAAGTCCTTTAGAACTCATTTTTAAGATCTGGGTCAAATCAGGAATCAATTTGATCAAATCTGGATTTCTAAAAAATCCTAAAACCTTAGAAATTGAATTTTTATCTTGACTTCAGATTAAAAATCCAACTTCGCCATTGCGTTCACCACCTCCAAATTAGCTAGGGGTGAAGTTTTGGATGCATTTGGAAGTCGTTGGATTTTCATTGAATATTTTAATATTATTTAAATATCTGAAAAATCAAATAATTAATTACTTGTCGAAATAAAAATTCGAGAGCGTCATTGCATTCCTCACTCCTCAATTAACTAGGGGTGATTTACTGGGAATTTTTGGGATGCATTTAGTTAATTAATTTTAATTAATTAAATCGATACAAAATAATTTAAATAATAATATTATTTTAAATGAGATAACGGTGCCATCTATCCCTCCTCACGCCGTCACCCTACTATGCCTGTGCGCCGTCCATTTAGACGGATCTTCTGTGCCGTCTGATCGCTCGATCAGACGGTTGAGGTTCATCCTCTTCGAGAAGGAGCACGCGGCGGAAGACCTACACGCGTCACTCGACTCCATCGACAGGCGTCGTGCCGCCGCTCAAGACCCTCAGCCGACGCTCCATTTAAGTTCTAAACCTCTTCTTCACTTCATCTTTTTGAAAGATCCATACCTAAAAGGAATGTTCAAGTCGCGGGTTGCCTCCCTTCCTCCGAAACTGTTCGTCGTTGAGGTACCATCCCTCCTTCTTCTACTCTTAAAGCAAAAATAGCGATTTGATATAACCAGTATTATCTAGTATTCTTTTCCTAAACCTTAGCGCCTCTTCCCCATCCGTCGAACAAAGGAGGAGACGAATCGTCTCATCAAATCGGATCAGGATCGATCCGATTCGCCTGATTCAATCCAGATCGTCCGATGTAACATAGTCGATCTGGTTCGTCCATTTTGGTTTGAAATACTGGACTCAGTCAAGCTGACCCGATTCATCTGGCCCGTCCATCACGCGTGCAATCGGGCAGTACGCGTTGGCTGGTGTGGGGTCCACGTGCGTTACGTGTCCTTCGCCTGTAACGCCGCGTGGCCTAAATCCATTAGTCGATGGATCGTGGGGCCCGCCTTCCATCGCAGCCATCATGTCATGGGGCCCACCGAGCGAACTCGATCAAATCCCGTTCGGACACGTGGAGTCGGGGTCTGGGCGGTCTCGTTCGTCTGATGGTGTGGGGTCCACCTGCAGAGAAAGATAAAACAAAACAAATATATATATATATATATATATATATATATATATGAATTATATATATGTAATACTTATAGTATAACTAAATATACTATAAAGTATATGAATAAATATACGTGTATATTTATATATATATATATATATATATATATATATATATATATATATATATATAAATATATTCGTATATATATAAATATACATAATCATGTGTAAACAGAAAGAAAATATTTGTTAATTAAAAACAAGTTTATGATTTAAATAAATCTAATTAGCTACTAACAATATAGATTATATTAATTAAATTAAATTAAACTCAAAACTTTAAACAACCATATCTTAATAAATATGAGTCCAAATTGTGAAAACAAATATACCAAATTAATCAGAAAAATTAAAGGAATTTATTGGAACTATCAAATTGCCATTTGGAGTAATATATCACATAAAGACATTTTAGGTATTTAAATTATTACCAAAATTGTCATTTCATTCAAAACCCCATATCTTTTCACACACTTATCCAAATCTATTGAATATGGGTCTTAAAATACTCACAAAACTCCAAAGAACATTTTAGTAGGGTTAATCTTGATGTTTGGATTAGTTTGATCCTAATCACATTTAGGACCTAATCCTAATTACCCTAATTAAACCTAGACCTTCAGTTGACCATAACTTGGTCAATTGAGCTCCAAATTGGATGAATCAAATATCAATATAGATTAGAAAAACCTAAATAACAGTAATCTATAAAAATATTTAGGATCCAATGGTTAAATTTGCTAATAACCCCTAATTACTCTAAATCTTGATTAGTGAATATTAGCAAATCTAGTGATCCAAATTGAGTGATTTAAGTTTCAGAGGACTCATAGAGTCATTTAGAATCTATCTAGAAGGTTTGATTAGTATTTGAGTAATTAATTTCACTAATCACTCGCTAATCACCCTAAACCCTAAATCTTGTATTGGCCATAACTTGGCCAATACTTATCAGAATTTAGCAAATTTAGGTTCTATGAAAAGCTTAGATAGTAAATAACAATAAACTGAAAGAAAATTTACATTTCATTTAGCCAAATTACTAAATTTCCCCTATGAGTCAAATTTACTAATTTGACCTCATAAGGCTTATTAATCACCCAAATTTAGTGTAGTTGCCGTCTAATCCTATATTAGACAGTAAGAAACTTCTTTCAACAAAAAATTTCAGATTTAGAACCCTAGATCAAAATTTGATCTTTTGAACCCTTACGTAGGGGCAAAATTACCATTTTATAATCATTATAAGCACTAAATAGAATGATTTAGAACAGAAATTAAGTAAGTTTAAGCCTTAATTAGATTTTGATCAAAACTTCAATCTTAAACTTTTAAGGAAAATTCTAAGTAAAATGTGAGTAATTATCTTCCTTAAATCTTTCTTAGATCATTCCTTAGGTCCTTATAACATTAGTTAGGTTGTGTGTCTTGAGAGATACTCTTAGTAATTAAGAGCCTTAATTATTAGGATTATGAATAGATCTTAAGTTAGAGTTCATTTATTGAGTAAAATGGGTTACTCAATAAATGAAACCTTGAGTTTACTAGTTTATAGATTTTTCTTAGTTTATTAGATGATTATTTAATCTTAGAACTCTAGAACTAAGAATAGGGATCTATCATAATGAATTGATTTAACATTAGGATTTGACCTAACCTAATCTGTGAGATTTGGGTTATAAACCTTAGACCCTTAGTTGTACCTTTAGATTAAGTGATTAGACCCTATCATTTGGAGTCTAATTCTTAATCTTTTCATCTTAATTTGGCTAATCAAGATGGGTTGGGGTTAATAAACTATAAAATTAGGTCGATGATTTATTCATTTAAACCAAGTAGTCGCCTTTTGATTTGGGTATAGTTAGGACTTGGCCAGTCCTAATTATCTTTTACTTGTAGGATCGTGATTCTAAGTTACAGAATGTGTAAGAATTGATGATTCTGAAACTTATGTAACTTAGAGTAGATAGAACGAATAAGTAGACAACAATGGATATCACCTGTGTTTTAGATAGGGTCTCTTGCTCAATTTGTTTTGATGCTTCGCTTACCTTGATTTTTTAGCTTTAAACCATGAGCATATATGAGGTACATAAGATAATTGATGATTATCTTATGTCAACTTTGATCATACATAGTAGCATTTTTGTTTTCTTCTAGTATTTTTGTAAGGTGTAGCTTGATTAGTATACCTCTTCAATCATCCCGTTCGGGGTCGGCTTCATTGTTTGGGTCAGTCCAATAGTCTATGCCATGCCTAGTTAGTGGGATAGGATGGATAGACTCTTGCCCTTACTGACTAAATAGTCAGGATCTGATATGGTTATATTAATTCAAGTACACTTACAATTAGTTTCTGCCTTAGCTCATAAGGCTAAGAGGTTTCATTGATACTCAGTTCAGAGCTTCTTTCTTAGCCCATTAGGCTAAGTATTACTGAGTGTACTTTCAGTTTGAATGGCTTGAATAGCCAAAACAATTTTCAGTTTTGTAATTACTATTTTACTTTACATATTCAGCATTTCAGTGCTACTTTTACCTACAGTTTTTCTGCACTTTCTTAGCCTTGTTTCTATATAGGATGCTAGTCTTACTTACTATTTTCATATGCATATATAGGATGTTAGTTATGTTTTCAGCTTTATTATTTTTTACATGTTTAACTACTGTTATGTCACTTAGCATAAGCCTGTTTCGATCATAAGCATGTCTAGGATTTATTTTCTTTACAGTTTTGTCTAGTCTTTCTTTTGCTTATTTGACCTTGTTGCAGTTGCTTGGAGGAGGTATGTGCTTACTTCCTAGTTGATTTAGTTATAAACTGTTGTTTATAACTTATTACTGTTCTTTTCTTATGCTTTATTGCACCTACTTGCTTTTGTATTAGTTTATGATGATATCTAAATAACATAATCAATTGTTTACCATAAAATGTGCTTAGACAATAGTCTAACAAGTTTTTTTTTATTGGTTGGGGCCCTACCATTATGAAACTGATAATGGTAGGTTCTGAGTTTCTTGGTGTTGTAGATCCAGTGGAGGCCTTGCCATTGGAGGAGGAGCTTGTTACTGAAGATCATTAGTTTTATTTCTGCCTTATAAGGATGAGAATTTATTTTTCAGTTCTTAAAACTATTTTTAAATGTGTAATAATTCAGGGTTAACATTTCTTTTCAGTACTTTACTTATTCTGGATTATTGTAAAGAATGGATGGATGTTGTATTTTTATGCTTTCGCGCTCTCTGCATTTTCTTGTATGTTCATTTAGTGAGATATTTACCATATGAATGATAAAGTCCTTAGTTAAGTTGGATTAGAATGTATGTTTAATCCAATTCTAAGTGGGGACCTTATCATTTGGTAACCCCTCCACCGTAATTATGTTAGCTTAAGAGTTAACAGGACCACGGCGGGGCAGGGCCGCCACATTCAGGAGGAGTTAGTGGAGCACTAGTGGACTCTCCTTCAATTTTACTTTTCTGCTTTATTTATTTCAGTTCAGTATTTAGTTTTTATTTTTGCATTTTAGTAATTGTTTGTAATAATCCTGGATGTATTTTTCTTTTCTTTCTGAGATGAATGTTTTCATACAACTTCTGTGATGAATATTTTTGGATGTTTGCTTTAACTTTCACACTCTGTTATATACTACTTATACTTGGTATTGTGATGTGATCAATATATTGGAAATACTGATATCTTATACATATATTGGATTCCTCATGGGTTTCACATCCAATGTATGTATTGGTCTAATACTTATGATAAGGATACTACTCTTATCTTAAGCATTAGCTCTCAACCCTCCTTGAGATTGAGTCAGCAGCCCTTCTGAGGGGTTTTGTTTTCTGCTATTTCAGCAAGACGACTTATTCCTCCTCAAGTGGCGCACCACTCCGCCGCTGAACAGATTATACTTATCTTTTGCGCATGGCGGCGGGGCAGGGCGCTACATTTCTAGAGCCGCTGCGGTGCGTCACAGCGCGCACAATGCCTGTGTTGTTTATGAACTTCACTTCTTGCTCCGGGTCGCCTCGAAACCTTCCAGAAGCTCATCGGAGCACCACTAGTATCTCTATGATGAATTAAATGGTCTCCATAACACAATAATCTACCACTTGGAGACCTTTAGGAAAACTCTTCTTTTTCTAACTTTGATTCTTCATTGTCTTCTTCTATTCTTATCAAGAACATGATGTGGCTCACCCCCGCTCTCTCTTCACGTACCGAGACCAACTGAAGCTGCACATAACTTCAATTTCTCCACTGTTACTGCTTTAGTAAGCATATCAGCTGGATTCTTTGAAGTGTGAATCTTCTCCAATCTAAGCTGTCCTTCTTCCAATAGTGTCTGAATGAAATGATAACGGAGTTGAATGTGCTTTATTCTGGCATGAAATGTTGTATTCTTTACTAGGTGAATAGAGCTCATACTATCACTATAAAGCTTCACATCCTTCTGCTCCTTGCCCAATTCTGCCATAAAACTCTTCAGCCAGATCATCTCCTTGCTTGCCTATGTGATGGCAACATATTCCGCCTCGGTAGATAAAGATATGATATTTTGTAGTCTAGAGATTCAGCTTATCGCTAAACTTTTTAATGTATACACATAACTTGTAGTACTTCTCTTGCTATCAACATCTTCTGCAAGATCTTAATCTACATAACTTTGTAAAATAATGTTAGATCTTTCAAAGCATAAAGCTTTGCTCGCTATACCTTTCAAATACCTTAGGATCAACTTGACCGCATCCCAATGGTGCTTTCTTAGGTTTCTCATGAATCTGTTAACCACAAACACTGCATAAAAAATATCTGATCTCATGCAAATCATCGCGTACATCAAGCTCCTAACTACTGAAGCATAAGGAACCTTCAGCATATGCTCCTTCTCATTTTTAAATTTTGGCATCTGCTCATTTGATAAGCTAACGTAACTTGTTAAGGGGGTGCCCATTGACTTTTCTTCACTCATTTTAAATCTTTTTAGCACATTTTCAACATATTCTTTCTATGATAGCTTCAGAATTCGAACACCTCTTTCCCTATTGATTCTCATTTTAAAAAATTGCTTGGCCGGCTCCAAGTCCTTCATGTCAAACTCCTTTGACATAAGCTCCGTCAACATCCTTATCTCCTCTATGTCTGATCATCCTACAATCAACATTTCATCCACATATAACAATAGAATGATGTAGGAGGACTTACACTATTTTATGAAACAATAGTGATCCACTAGAAATCTCTTGTATCCTGATTCTGATATGAACCTGTCAAATATTTTGTACCACTACTTTGGTGCTTGCTTCAAGCTATAGAGGCTCTTCTTGAGCTTGCATACTAGCTCAGCTTTTCCTTTCTCTTGAGCCTTGTACATTTCATGTTGTTGCATGCACAACTCCTCCTCCAGCTTTCTGTGAAGAAATACAGTTTTAACATCCATTTGCTTTATATGCAAATTCTCAACTGCCACAATATTCAGCACAACCCTGATGGCCATCATCTTCACAACTAGGGCAAAGAACTCACTGTAGTTGACCACATGCCTTTGCTAAAAGCCCTTTACTACAAGTCTCACCTTGCAGCGCTTGCTCCTATTCGGCTCTTCTTTTACCCTGTAAACCCACTTGTTCTGAAGGGCCTTCTTCTTAGCTGGTAAGGGTGCCAACTCTCATATCTCATTTAATATGAGTGATGTCATTTCATCATTTATAGTAGCCTCCCACTTGATTGAATCTTTAACTTGAAGTGTCTCTTCCAAGGTTTCTGGTTCACCTCCATCTGTTAGTAGCAAATAAAATAAGGAATGAGAGTACCTCTGCAGTGGTCTTATGACTCTTATGGATCTTCTTAGCATGGGTGTTTGTGGTTCAATATTGACACCTCCTAAGCTTCTTCTTGTACTCCAACATCTGGCTCAATGCTGTTATTAATCTCTTTGTACCGGTGTAGCGCCCCACCCCGTCGCCGCGTGCAAAATAAGTAATTCGAATCAGATTCGGTGATAGAGTGATGCGATACTCGGGAAGGCATAACTCATCTCCCAAAATAGGCTAGCTAAAGAAATTAGCCACACTGAAGGCTGCTGACTCAACCCAAGAGGAGTGTTGAGAGTTAATACTTAAGATAAGAGTAATATATTTATTTTAAGTATTAGACTAATACATACATTGGATTATAAAGGGAAGTAAGGAGTCTAATATATGTTCACAATATCAACATTTCTAGTATGCTCATCTCATCACAATACTAAGTATAGTAATAGAATAATAGAGTGCGAAAGCTAAAGCAAAATATCTAGAATACATTCATCATAAAATAGTAGTAAACATTCATCTCATAAAAGAAAATTAAAATCTATCTAGAATTATTACAAACTGAGTACTGAATAACACAAAAGTAAAGTTCAACTAAAGTACTAAAATAAAAATGGAAAAGTGACAAGGCTGAAGGAGGGTCCACTAAGGCTCTGTGAACTCCTCCTAGATCTCCTGTGAGTCATCCTGTCCTGGCTCAACAAACTACTCAGGATCTAGCAAATTGCCAGATCCCAAAAGTACCCCGTGTTAAACTAAACTAAACAGTTCTAAAATATTAACAATATAATAGTAAGGTAAATAAAAGTGCAGACAAGCTGTAAGGACAACTAAATAACTGAAACTATATAAAACTGAGTAAAGTAAAATTGAACTGTAAATTGAATACTAAAAACAAATGGAAATAACGAATGATCTGAAACTGATATCAAAACACTCAACACTGTACTATATGCCATTAGAATCATGCATCCAAATATTCTACAATACTATATGCCACTGATATGCAACAGAACTATCACTGAACTGATATGAGTCGCACAGTTCAATGTATATATACATCCAGTTGGGAATACAGTTTATTGTGATGCCGATGCATCATGAAATTCCACGATCAATGTATGCAATATTCTGTAACCAATAAATCATCACTAATACTCATATATTATGCTTATGCTCATGCTAATACTTCTAAGCTACCTAAGTTAAATCCAGAAATCCAGAAATGCTTGAATATCGATAATGAATTCAAGGCCTCTATTATGCAGAATCCTGCTAAAAGGATTCTGACTTATAGATTCTAATTTTGATAACTGTTTAAAGTTAAGATCTTACTTAAAAATCATTAGAAGGGAATGTTATATACATATATCTAGCATATTTTCAAAAAAGGTGGTTCTTAACACTTAGTTTGATTAAGCCACACATAACGAAGCGATCTTCGATAGGAGTGTGGCGCCCCGCTCCTTATGCCCACAACTATTAGACTAAGGAGTGGAGTGTCACTCTGGCAAATCCCACACTTATCATTGGGTTAGGTAAGATCCACAATCCACTAATAAGGGAAGGACGGGTACAAAATAACTAAGAAGATCAGTCACTAAATAAGACATATATGCAGAGTGCGAAAGCAAAATAAAATAAGTATTACATTCATTCACCATACATCAAGTAAGAGATAATATTATAGCTCAACAAATATTAAAGTGTATAAAAGTAATTACAATCACAGTACATGTATTGTTACAATATTTAAATGAATAGTTTAAAAGAATGAATAAAAACTCTCATTCTCATAGAAGGCTAAAAAGGAACTAGACAACGTCTGACTCTCCTAGCTGGTGCTCCTCTCCTATGAATGGCTCTTATTCCTCATCACCTAGCTCCTCAAATCTATCTAAATCTGATATTATCGATTTCATAATGCTAGCGCCCCAGCCAATAAAAAAAAATTTATTAGACAATTGTCTAAGTACATTTTAGGCTGAATATTTTAAATAAATTATTAATGTCACCATGTTATACTTAACCACAACAAAAGTGAACTAAAAGCATAGGTGCTGTAAGCATACAAGGAATATGATAAGTTATAAATATATCATTTATAACTAAACAAAAAGTGAGGCAAAAGCACACCTCAACAAACTAAGGAATAGGCATATACATATATATAGTGCAATAAGTAAAGTACTGGAAGTAAAGTCTAATCCTAAATATGTTGATGATCATATGACATATGCTAAGTAAAGATAGAAATTTGAAAATGGTACATATAGTAAACAGTAAAGTCTAGCATCCTATAAATACATACAAGTGAGCAAGTAAGCAAAGAAATACAGCTAACTGAAATATACATCAATAATATAGTACACAGTAAGCTAAAACTGAAACAGGTATGTAAAGATTACCATATCAAAAAATTGGCCAATCGGGCAAAGTGAAATTCCCAAAGCCTTTCTGGGATATGGCAGACAAAAATTTCCATCGCCTTTCTGGGCTAGGGCGGACAGAATAGCAACAGAAATGAGGAGGTAGTAAATACAAATGAAAAATCCTTTAGTTATTTTACTTTTATTTTTGTGGACATGTCCAAAAACAGCTGAAGAGTCAAGCATGTCTGCAAGACTATATAGGTTTCAAGCTTAACACACACTTCTCAATGAGTAATGTTAAGCATCCTTATTACTCCTTACCTGTAATAACCCTAAGTTATTATCATGCAAAAATAAAAGGTTTCTTAATCAATTTTTTAGTATCATTGCCTTTAGAATATCAAATTGAGCTTATCTAGAAGATTTAAAGTACATTGGACTCCTCTAGGTCTAAAAAGACAACTTGATCAATTTAGATATCCTAGACTGGACCTAAAATATTTTGATCTTAAAATTAAAATCTGATTATATTTTTGAATTCCTCACCCCCAAATTAGCTAAGGGTGAATATTTGGTGCAATTTGGAATTCATTTGGGCCATAATTCAATTTAAATTAAAATAGTTCAATTGCATAAAAGGGTTCCAAACAATTTGATTTTGCAAATATACCAATTTACCTAAATTAACAGCCGGTATCCGCTGTGCGGACCGCGGGCGATCCGCTGCGGAGCCCGGGGCACGCGACAGCAGGATCCCGCGCATCTAACCATTTCGCCTTTTTAATCGACGGTCGAGATTTGATCCCGCGGAACCGCAGATCAACCGTAGGATCTCCCCGACCGATCCAACGGCCCGGATCGCCTCTGCGATCGGCCGTTAGGATCCAGGAGATCCGAGTCATTCCGCCATCTGATCGATAGATCAGACATCATCCAAGGGGTCTGGCACTGTGGATCTTCGTCTCCGCCAGATTCCCTCGCCCAATAGGGAAATTTCCCGTACCGCCAACTGCCAGCCTTGTCCCCCACTTGCGCATCCAGCTCAGCAAGCTGTTGCTGAGCTTTCCCTAATGGCCGAGGGACCCCAATTGAGCCTCTAGACCCGGCCGAGCTCAAAATAAAATTTCGAGAGCTCGGCCATGGACCGACCTCTCGGGCCCTCTCCAGCCCGAGCCAACCCTCCAGAATCTTCCTTGAGCTCGCCTGAGGCTATAAATAGCCTCAGCAACCCTTCCTCCGCCCTTTTGCTGATCAATTGACCCCAAATTCCCTCTGTTTTCATTTCTCCATTGCCGCCTGTCCAAGCTTGTGTAGGTGATCCGGGAGCCTCTGAACCGCTGATAGTAGGCTCTTCTGACGTTCAGGATCCTTTGCGGTGTTTTAAAATCATAGCTAGAGCTAGCCGAGCCTTCAGTCGAGTGTCTCGAACCAATCCGTCAAAAACCAGGTACCCCAATTGCAAGTTCTAAGCTAATAAGGCTCAAACCTTAGTCTATTTGATGCGCTCTTATACGTATTGTCGCTATGAACCCAACGGTATCGTAATTAGGGTATAGGTTAGCCCCGATCGATCGAATCGATCGATCGGGTTAGGTTCCTTCTGGATCGCCTCGATCGAGTAAGGACCCAGCGATCCAGACCACCTCAGACCCTCAGACCAGAGGGCTTCAATCCGCCTCACCTCCCTGATGGTGTAGGGATCGAGCCCGGGGTCTGGAATGGCTTCTGTGTGGAGAATTATCTCCCCACAGTAGTTCTAATGGAGGAATCTCGGGTGAGTAAGGTCTGGCTGATCCAGACCGTCTCAAAAGGGGCTTCGTGTCCCAATCGATGCGTCTGACTACGGTGATCGTGTATCGATCAAGTTTTGGTTGAGCCGTGGGCTGGATGCGCCGGAATTTGGCGATTAGGGTTTCCCTAATCGGTCCCCTCCTTCGGGACGACAGAGCGGGGACGATGGCACTGTGCGGATCGGGTCAACCCACGACCCACGCTGTGCGATAGTGCCGGGTCACCCGGGCCCCGATCAACCCGCGCATTTTGAATTAGGGCCGAGCCGTTTTAATTAAATCAAAATTTTGTAATTATTTTCCTAAAGGAAAATAATTCAATTATTCAAATCATAGGATTTTGATTAAATAAAAATACATAATGTATTATTTAAATAACTTTTAATTCACTGGTCCAAATCCTATGATATCATATATGAAAATGATCAAAAAAATCTTAGGAACCTAAATATAAAATAAAATCATGCATCTGATAGTTAGATCTTTAAGTATTACCTAATTACAGTGGATTTTAATTAGGACAAATTAGTAATTTTACTTACCCAAATTGCATATTTAGGGTGCCATTAGTTTACTTGTGATGACTATAATACATGTGCTAAGTAGATTATTTTTCTGAGCTCTGTAATTTTAGTTATGCCCTAATTTTATTAAAATATGATTAGTAAATATTAGTGTTTATACTCATTGGATCTTAACAAACTCAGGTTCTGATTACTTGTATGATTAATTAGAACTTACATGCCAAATATCATGTGATTTGAATGGTTGAATTTATACTTATGTGCTAATCCTTTTTAATTGGGATTAGGATTTGATTAGCACTAAGTACCCTCTGTTTTAGAACTTGATTTATCAAATCTGACTTATAACAATAAGATAAATGAAATGAATTCATTCTTATAAACTTATTAAGTATACTTGAATAAATTCAAGGATATAGAATCTTAATTATCTTAATTAACTTAAGAAATCTTAAGATTTGGATCAAGCTTCTAAGACTTGATCTAGGTGTGAGATTGCCACCAATAATATATAATTAATCCACTGATTTGACATTGATCTTAATTACATAACTTGATTTTTCTTAAGGCATGAGAAGGGATCAAACCCTAATCTACTTAAGGAGAGTCCAAATCCTTAAGAACCCTAACTTAATGGAATTGATTTCAAAACTATGAATTGAACATTTTCCAATAATGCATTTGATTTACTATTGATTCTAAACATTTGAATTAGACAAATTAAGGTTAATAACAATCTTTGGTGATTTCACTATCTGAATCAAACCTTAAGATCCCTGATTTTCTCTTAAATAAGAGAACTAGCATAAGAAGATTAATAAAATCATATTGATTAATCAAGTAATCTAAGTCTTAAAAATATTCCTGATTTAGATCCCATAATCTTAGTTTGAGTGTGACCAGATGACTTAATCATCTGATCTAATTTTCCTAAACCCAGTTATGAAACAGAACCTATGAGATTAATATCAACATCTAGAAGAAAGATATTGAGTATCTCTTCATAAGATCATCTTGAATTATTTAAAAGACCTAAATTCATATATCATGAGGTAGGAAGCCTTGCATGATCCCTTGAGGTAGAAGTATAGAACATCCCACCACCTTAGAAATTGATCTACTCTCCTTGTGGTAATAATCCATTAAGGCACTAGAATAGATACTTCTCCTTGTGGTAGAATCCATATTAAGTGATCCTTGATCACACTTGATTGGTGAACCCTTGTATAGGACTTGCCTATTAGTTCAGGACTTGTAGTTTTTGATATATCATTGTTCTATTAATTAGACTTGATTGAACCATGATTATTGGCTGGTGTAGTATTGTATACCCATATTACTGGTCCCCAATAATATTCGGGATTGGTTGAGTCACTATAAGTAAGATTTATCTTTGTTGCTATCCTGCGGGCTTAGGCGGATATAACCTCACTTAGAGTAAATCAATCGATTCTAAGAGTGTATTAAATGGGTACCCATTCCTTTGCTTAATTAAAAGATAAGTTGCCATCGGGCAATGCCTTCTAGCGAAGATCGCTTCAATAGGTATGGCTCAAATAAACTAAGTAATGGGATCCACCTTTCTTAAGACACTAAGTATGGTTATGAGATTAGTGACTTAATACTTAGCTTCAGATACAAGATCATCATCGGATGGTGCCTCCTAATGAAGATCGCTTTGTTAGGGTGGCTTAATCAAACTAAGTAATAGAACTCTATTCTTGCAACATATTTAATATGTATGTACAATCACCTCGTCTAGTGATCTTTAAGTAAATAAGCAACTCTAACCAACCATCGCTTTAGAGAATAGGAGTCAGAATCCTTTTAGTAGGATTCTGCACAGTGAAGACTTAGAATTAATTATTGTTTCATACTAAATTCTTCATGGATTTCGAGATTTTTCATTCATTCCATATAATGGCATAAGTATAAGCATAAACATGAGTTGAACTCATTCCTTCTGTTGTGACATATGGTTATCAGTGATACAGTATGAAATATGAAATGTTATATACACAGACTGGGAAATTTCAGGGTGCATCTGCATCACCATACTGACTTCCTAACTGTTGTGCTTACATTGGACCGTACTACTCATAAACCTTCAGTGATAGTTCTGTGATATACTGGGGTATAGCATATTTGTGAGCATTGTTTCAGTGGCATATAGTGCAGCTTATAGCATCCTTTTCAGCATAATGTTTGTTTTACTTACAGTTATAGTCGGTGACAGCTTCACATTTCCTAGCCCTTTTACTGTTTTGTTTACTCAGTGCTTATAGTTTTTCTTGCTTACATATTTTTATTCAGCTCTGTTACGGCTTTATTTTACTTGTATATGGTTATGTTTAGTTTAGCTTTACATAGCTAGTTTATATGTGTTAGACTTCTTGTCTAACACGGGGTACTTTTGGGATCCGACAATTTGTTAGATCCTGAGCAGTTTTTCGAGATAGGTCAGGATGACGTACTAGAGACTCAGGAGGAGCATTTGGAGCTGTAGTGGACCGAGCATCTACTTTTACTTACTAGTCCTTTTCAGCATTTTTTATAGACTTTTGATATTTCTGTATTTAAATGGTTTGTAATAAACTCTGAATGTATTTCTTACTTTTCTTTTCTGAGATGGATATTTACTACTACTTGAGATGAATGTATTTTGGATGTTTTGCTTTTAGCTTCCGCACTTTGTTATATTGCTATACTTAGTATTGTGATGCGACCAGCATACTGAAAATGCTGATATATTTTATAACGTACATAGGTTCTTCCCCACTTCCTTGAACTTTGTGTACGTACTAGCCTAATACCTAAGATAAGTATTTCAGTCTTATCTTAGATATTAGCTCTCGAACATACTCTTAGGATTCGAGTCAGCGGCCTTCAGTATGGCTCCGTCTCTCTAGCCTATTCGGGAAGATGGGTTTTACTTATATGGCCCACCATTCCCGAGTAGCGCACCGTTCTACCGCCAAACTATGAATTACACTTATCTTTTGTGCACGGCGACGAGATGGGGCGTTACATTATCCCTGTCCATTAGGGTAAATGTGCACTAGAATCTACTAGAATATACGGAACCCAAAGGAAACTGTTATCATAATTATTCTAAGTTTTCATTTCATGCACAAGTTTTCTTATATAATATGTCTAAGGAATTAAGCACAAAATATAAGGAATTTGTAGCAACAAAATAAATTAAGTAAATAAGAAACTCTTCTATACATGGTGACATTATTGCTGTCTAATTAAATAATTCAAACTATTCTAAGTTATATAAGTTCAGGATCTTCAATTCCTACTATCGAGTATAACTTAGAAGCATGGCCTTATAAGTTAAAAGGATTATAACTGATTATGTTATAATCTAATTCAATCAAGAATGACTATAGGTTTAATCAATAAAGCATAATGTCCTAATTTGATGAATTTAGATGTTCTATTTAAAATCTTATCAAGATCTACTAAACTATAGATTACGGATTAAACACCACAAGATTGGGCTTAATCACATAATCTAAAAGGGATAAGACATAAGATCTAGGTTTTATTCTAAAAGTGATCTATTGATTAAGGTAAATCATATTAAACAAATCAAACTTAATAGGATGAATCTCCTATCTTAAATCTAGAGTTAAAAGACAAAATAATTAAAATAATTTATAAAAATTTAGAAACTAATAAAACTAAGGATCAATTCATTGAATAATCCTCTTATTCAATGAATGAAATTTAACTTATGAGCTAGTTCTAGTCTTAAGAATAGTCCTAATATGAAGGTGTAAAATCCTAAGAAAAGACTTAGATAAAATTTAGGAAATTTAACTATCTTGACCTTATAACTGATTTTAATAGAATGATTCTATTATAGTTATAATATTAGTTTTATTAACTTAGAAGAAAATTTAGGGTTTAAAGATGCTTAACCTAAATTTTGGGCAAAATGACCATTTTGCCCCTACTTAAGGGTCCAAAAAGCTACATTTTAAATTAGGGCTCCAAATTGTAATTTCTTGCTGCCAAATGATTCCTTACTGTCTAACATGAAGATAGACAGTAAGTACATTCAATTCGGATAAGAAACGGATCATATGGGTTCAAAATAAGGTTTTTGACCTAAGGGGCATTTTAGTAATTTACTCCTATTAGAATCTAAAATTTTATGTAGCTTACTGTTCATTATTGTTCAAGGATTCCATAGAGTCTAAGAACACTGTATTATAGGGTCAAATGACTAAGTTATAGCTATTTCAATTTTTAAGAGCAATTTTGTAATTTTGTCGATCAATAGAGACAAAAACCGAACTTTTCCATTTGATGTTCAATTTCAGCAAACTCAGTTTCTATAGCTTTCCTATAATATACTGAGTGTGTTGACAGTGAGTAAACCTAATTTGGACTTCAATTGGTCAAGTTATGACCTAACTAGAGTTAGATGTATTTTGGTCATTTCTAATTTTTTAGGCTTCAGATCCTAAATATTATTTTAGTTTATTAATGACTCTAAAATTCTAAGCTAGTTAGCACTTAGAATTTCTGAATTTGGAGTTGAATTGACAAAGTATGGTCAATTGAAGTCTAGGAGCATTTTGGTCATTTTTAGAGTAGGGTCCTAAATATCACTTTTCAAACTAAGCTCCAAATGGGGAAACTAATACTTCTATAGTGTTGGAACTATTCTCCTAAGTATTTTAAGAACCATATTGCATATGTTTAGACAACTAGGTTAAGAGTTGTGAGGGTCAGTTTTGATTCCTTTTATTTTTCTGAGAAAAATGAGTCCTATATTGGATATCTTTAGATTATTGTATAAAAAGTTATTAAACTTTAAAGTTTTATTTAATTTAAATTAATTTAATTTTTATTTACTAATCATTTATACAATTTAAATTAATTTACTAATCTAAAAACATATAACTAATCTTACTGCTTTTAATTTAATTAAAAATATTATTTAATTCAATTACTGTTTACTAATTTTAATTTAACTAATTAATTAATTATTTAATTAAATTATTTATTTAAAAGTAATTAAATATCATTAATTTTTTTTAAATTAAGATATTAAATTAATTGATTAGCTACTATTTTAATTGGCTAATTAATTAATTTAGTTAATTATTATTTACTATTTTTACTAATTATAGTAATTAATTTATTAATCAATTAATTAAATAATCTTTACTATTTGAATTAATTAAATTATATTAATTTAATTAAATACAACTAATTACTATTTTTTGTTTAATTAATTAATTAATTATCAAATAATTAGCACTAAAAAAATAATTAGCACTAATTAATTTACTAAACCTAATTATCATTAAGATAATTAACCACATCAATTATTAACTAACCTAATTAATTAATTATCTTAATAGAGATTATAATTAACATTAACTAATACTAACTGATTATATATATTACAAATTAATTACCAGAACTTATATAATTATAAAAGATATACTTATGCACTTAATCTAATCATATAATCTATAATTAATTAGAATTTTATCATATATAACTATAATTATACTTATATATATATATATATAAATATATATATATTCAAAGTTTTCAGCAGGTATTAATGGCGGCGGGACCCGCCACTGCCACGTGGCAGCCTCAGGTTCGTGGGGCAGAGCCGTGTGGGGTCCATAGAATGCACGTCGTCCGCCAGGTGGTCGCGTGACGTGCGAGTGGGCCCCACCGCACTGCGGTTCTGGCGACACAGACCCGTGCCCGCTGGGAGTGCGACACGTGGACCCAAAATGTCAGGTCGGGCCTGGCCCGACCCGGCCAAAGCCGCCTCAGCTTCGCGTGTAGGCCCCGAGGGAGACTGATTAGGGCTCGAAAACGGCGATCGAAATGCCATTGCTGGGAGCAGGACTGCACGGCGCCGGGGAGGACACACTGAGATCTATCCAAGGGAGGCCGGATCTCCACCGGAGAGGTCCTAAAGTGCCGGCTAGAGTGAACCCTAGTTCTACGGTAACTAAACGAGACTAACCCTAGATTCTACTGTGGATCCCATTACAAATCCGCTCGATCAAACTCATTTGAGTTCGATCGGAGCCGCTCAATCGACAATCAAACTTGGGAAATTAGGTTTCGAACGTTTAATGCATCGATCGAATGAAAAACAATAGGAGATTGGAGTACCTGCAATGGATGGTAGGCGCGATTTAGGGTTCGGCAAGGGGGTCGACCAGTAGCCCCCAAAACGCCTGGTTTGCGCAAAGTGGTGAATCCCGAGCGTAGCTGGAGGCCTTAAGGAGAGACAGTGCGGACTCGCCGAAGCCTCTGAGGTCTCCGGTAGGGCAGGAGCGTGGCGGCCAACCATGTGTCAGCGCCTGACCTGCTACGACTTCACTGAGGGAGGAGACGAACCCGGACTGTCTAATTCTCGATCAGACGGTCCAGATCTGCCGTCCGGTCTGACGACAGATCCAAACGGCGCGGCATTGAAGCGGACGACGTCCCTTCCTACATAACGGTCGCGGATTAATTAATTTAAATATTAATATAAATAATTAATTTATTAAATTCTAATTAATTTATCAACTTCCAAAAAAAAATCTCAAATACTCATCCCTAGCTAATTGAGGGGTGAGGACACAACGGCGAGGTCGGATTTTCGATCCGATGAGTATTTTAATTTCCCAATTTTTGGGGTATTTAAATATTATTAAAATATTTGCCAAAATTTTGACGACTTCCGATTGACACGAAAACATCACCCCTAGCAAATTTGGGGGCAATGAGCGCAATGACGAAGTCCATTTTTTGATCTGAAGTCAATTTAGACATGTCAAATTTTAGGGTTTCTGGATTTTCCAGAAATTAGGATTCGATCCGTTTGACTCCTGATTTGGACTAGGTCCTAGAGGCTGACTCCTAATGACTTGATTAATATTTAGGATTAAGGTTAAGACTGAGATTTGTCTAAATTGACTAAGGTAACAACTTGAGTTATTACAAGGAGGCATCACCTAATGGTGATTTATATCTCAAGCTAAGTCATTAAAATACCCAAATCATAAGCACACTTAGTACTCTAAAGAGGGTGACTTGAATCACATAACTTACTTAAATCATACCTATTGAAGCGATCTTCGATATGAGGCATCACCCGATGGTGGATTTTATTCAAACAAACTAATGGTCTAAGTCCCTTGTTATAATTCAAGGTTGTTACCCAGCATAATTTTAGCCTAATTATATCGTAATTATCATCCCATTAAGTTCATCGAGTTATTAGAACCAAACTGAAGGTTTGGAGCAATTCAGAGCTCAATCAATTATAATAGAATATTTTAATATTTAATTAATTAGAAAATTGAGGTATTTAATTTGACCTCAAAATTAAAATCCAACTTCGTCGTTACGATCGTCACCCCAAAATTAGCTAGGTGTGATGTTTTGGGCGCATTTGGAAGTCGTCAGTTTTTAGCGAATATTTTAATATAATTAAATGCAATGGAAAATGAAATAATTAAATCATCGTCGGAATCGAAATCCAACTTCACCATTGAATTCCTCACTCCCAAATTAGCTAGGGGTGAAGTTTTAGGAATTTTTGGAGCACATTTCAAAAATCTGAATTTTTAAATAATTAAGAAAAATAAATATGTAATTATTCAGTCCCTAAATTGCAATTTTCCCCATTTTTCTAATCTCCTATTCAGCTGACAGCCCTTCCATGGCCGGCGTCCCCATGCCTCCCCTAGGCTCATTCATGATGGCTCCTTACTTCCTCTCACATCCTAGCTCCCTAGCTCATGATGGAGCCTCCATCTCCTTCCTCTCCTTTAAGAAGGAATTCCAGCCCTTCTTGTTCCTCTTGCTGAAGCATTCCCCTCTTTTCCTCCATTGATGCTCTTGTGTTGAAGAAGAATAAGTTCAGCTCACCTCTAAGGCTTTGGAGAAAGACAAATGTTCCTTCTTCCTCCACCCCCTTGCAAGGCTAAAGTACAATTTTGTTTACTCTCCTTGTCTCCTTCATGTTGCTACAATGCTTGAATGTATCTTTAGAAATCTATAAGCATATATGGAAGCCATTAAGGTTCTTAAAAGCTTCACAGAAAACTGCTCTGTTTTTCATATATTCTGCATACTCCTGTGTTCATTATCATTTTTCATATAGTTAGGATACTCCGTTTGTGCCAATTTTGGTGTCAATAAAAATGTATCGGAAAGACCTTTCCATTGATATATGGCACCGCTCATGGAATGCTCTGGATTGAGAGTATTTGAGCTCGAAAGTAGGCCTTGCGGGTTTCATCCAGGCAAAAAATATCGTCTAGCGCTGCAGCGCCCAAAGTTACAAAATGGACTTGTAACAACCCATGTTGTTACTTTAGATAATTAGGATTAATCATAAGTCTTAAATATAATTAGATGTGCTAATCAGGTCAATGAAATCAACCTCCTAAACCCAGCCCAAATCAGGAGTCAATTTGGAAGATCCTGATTTCTGGAAATCCAGAAAACCCTAGAAATTGACATATTTAAATTGACCTCCGATCAAAAAATGGACACCACCATTGCGTTCCTTGACCCCAAATTAGCTTCGGTGAAGTTTTCGTGTCAATCGGAGGTCGTCGAAATTTCGACGAATATTTTAATAATAAAATATCACGGAAATCGAGGTATCAAAATACTCATCGGATCAAAAATCCGATTGCGCCATTGGATTCCTTGACCCGAATTTAGCTAGGAAAAATATGTTCAAAAATTTTTCTGAAAATTAAAAAAAAAAAAAAATTATTTTTACTGTAGCTAACAGTGTGCCGTTAACTATTTAAACTTCCGTCAACTGTAGCTAACGGCGCCGTCTATCCAAACGGCGCCATCCCAACCGTTGGATCGGCCCAGATCCAACGGCTGCGGAGTCGTCTTCCTCGACGACTCCGCCCGCGTGACACGCGGCGGCCCGTCACCGATGCTGGCCAATCCGGCCGCATCCAGACCTCGGCGAGGTTGCCGTCCGGTCTATAAGACCTCGACCGACCAATAGGCTCCGAGTTTGCAAAAATCGGAGCCCGGATCGCACCGAAATCAAGCCCCGAAGTCCGCCCAGATTTTCCGCCAAATCCCTTCGCCGATCCGACCATCAGGTACCCTGATCTCTCTCGTTTACCGTTTGATCGTTGCAATAATTGTAGGATAAGTAGATTAGGATGTCATCTACACATCCACCGTTCCGATCGGGCTCAAACCCACCCCCGATCGGGCTCACCAGACCCCCGAAGCAGGCGGGGTTCGGTCTGCTGAACCCCCGGAAGACGAACAGTCGCCCGCGTCTTTAGGCCGGGCCGGGTCGACCCGCGCCCGACCCGCTCGGGTCGGGTCCGTGTCAGCGCGGGTGGGGCCACCCAGCCACGTGGCAGCCTACGCGCCCGCCACGTGTCACGTGGGGGCCCGCACACCAAGCCCGCGTCGCTTCGGATTCCGCCGTGGGGCCACCAGTGCCACGTGGCAGCCTCTGGGCACGCCACGTGTCACGTGGGCCCACAGCCCGAGCCCGCGTCGGTTCGGCTTCCCTAGTGGGGCCCACCGAGCCACGTGGCCGCCTCTGGGCCCGCCATGTGGCAGTGGGGCCCGCTGCCCGGGTTTACCTGCAGCGGTTCACCTCCCAGTGGGGCCCACAGTGCCACAAGGCAGCCACTGGCACTGCCACGTGTCAAGTGGGCCCACAGCCCCGTCACCCGAGCTGAGTCAGCAGCTGTGGGACCCACAGTGCCACGTGGCAGCCTCTAGCAGTGCCACGTGTCTGGTGGGGCCCATTGACCAGTCAGCCGTGCTGAGTCAGCAGCCCGTGGGGTCCACTGTGCCACGTGGCAGCCTCTGAAGGTGCCACGTGTCAGTGGGGCCCACTGTTGATTAATTAGAAATTAATTAAGTTACTATTAGTGTTAATTAGCCATAATTAACTAGAGTTAGTATTAATTAACCCAGGATTAATGTTAATTATTTTTGAACAGTAGATTTGATTAATTAAATATAATTATAAGTTAATTAGTATTAAATAGTAATTAGGATAATTAATTAAACAGTAATTAGTTTAATTACTTTTGAACAGTAAAATATAATTAAATTAATTCATAATTAATAAATAATTAGGACTAATTAAAAAGTAATTAGCACTTATTACTTTGCTACAGTAAATGATATAAAAATCAAAAATATTAAATTTAAACTTTAGGAATGAACAGTAAAATAATACAATTTGAATAAATGAATAGTAAAATAATTTAAATTGTATTTTTGAATAGTAAAACTTAAAAGTTTAATAACTTTTTGTAGGATGATCCAAACATAGCCAATATGGGTCTTAAAATACTCAGAAAAATATTTAGGATCAAATGGCATGATGTTAAATTTCATTTTGGGGTAGGCATAACGAGGTAGCATTTAGGGGCCTCTTTAAGACCCAATAACTTTTTACCCGATTATCGAAACATAGTCAATATGGGTCTTAAAATGCTCAGGAGAGCAGCCCCATTATCGTGGTAGTATTAGTTTTCCCATTTGGACATCATGACAAAAAGTCAACTCTATAATTTAGAGTTGACTTTAGTGAAAAATGACCAAAATGCCCTTGAACTTCAAATGGCCATAACTTGGTCAATTTAACTCCAAATCCAAAAATTCAAGAATCTACCTAGTTTAGAATTTCAATGTCATTATTTGCACAGAAATAATATTTAGGATTTGAACCCTAAAAGTTAGGGAAATGACCAAAATACCCCTAACCTTATTTTAGCCATAACTCAGTCGTTTCTCGTCCAAATTGGACATACTTATCGTCTATCTTCAAGTTAGACAGTAAGGAATTAGTTGGAGAAAAGAAAACTCAGTTTGGACCCCTAAATCAAAAGTTGACTTTTTGACCCTTAAAGTAGGGGCAAAACAGTCATTTTACCTTAAAATTGGAAATGCGCAATTTTAGCCCTTAATTAAATTCTTAGGATACTAGGATTGATAATGTAATCATATTAGTACCATATAAGTAAATAAAACAAGTCATTAAATTGAATTCCAATAATTTTTCCTAAGTCTTAAGCACCTCACCTTAAGGACCTTTCTTGAGATTCGGACTAGATCCTAGGTTAGAGTTCATTCATTGGGTAAAATTGGGTTATCCTATGGGTGAAACCTTGCTTTTGGTAGTTTCCAAATATTATTTTGTTTTACAACCAATTCTGATTAGTTTATCTTTTTAACTTTAGATTTAAGATAGGAGATTCATCCTATTAAGTTTGATTACTTAATAGGATTTGCCTTAACTAGTAGATCACTTATAGTATAAAACCTAGCACTTAGGTCTTATCTAGTTTGGATTATGTGATTAAACCTAAAATCTCGTAGTGTTTAATCCATAATCTATAGGTGTAGAAGATCTTGATCAGATCTTAGTTAGAACGTCTAAATTCACAAAAATTAGGACGTATGATTTATTTGTTTAATTCATAGTCGTCTATCTGATTAATCTAGATTAGAACCTGATCAGTTCTAATCCTTTTAACTTATAAGGATGAGTTTCCAAATTACACTCGATAGTAGGAAAATGGTGATCCTGAACTTGTGTAATTTGGAATAGTTAAAATGGTTAAGTAGAAAATAGATGATATCACCATATGTAGTCGAGTCTCTTGCTTACTTGTTATTTGTTGCTACGCATACCTTGTATTTTTGTGCCTTATATTTTCTTTGAACATATTATATAAGACATTTGATGCATAAATAAAATGTTAGGAAATTATGGAGACTCCTTAGATTCCTTATGAAAATATTAAAGTAAATAAGTGAAATGATAATGAATTGATGTGATTGAGCTGCCTCTCAATATTCTTTTGATCATACCAAATGTTGCCCTAGCCGTATCGTGCTAGGAGTTGCCCTAGACGTACTGTGCCAGGCTATTTCGGTATGATAGTTGGTGACCTAACCGTATCGAGCTAAGAGTAGCCCTAGTCGTATCGTGTTAGGGCCATATGTGCGACTGTTGTTGGCTTAGCCGTATCGAGCTAGGAGTAGCCCTAGCCGTACTGGTGCTAAGATCTTCAGTTTCGTTTGGCGAGCTAGTGTAGCTCTTTTCTGTATGGCAGTTGATGTATTATAGTTTTATATGCAGTTGTGATTATTTCAGTATATTCTTTTTCAGTCAGTTATTTCTTTGTACTGCTTTATAATATTAGAATCTTGCTACTATATGTATATATCACTGCTGAGTTATTCATTTTTTTAATTAGCATATTATTTTTATTGATCACCAGCATGTTTAGGATGTAAAATTTTTTTTCCAGCATTTATTCAGTTATATTTACACTTATATGCCTTTCCTTGATTACTTATTATGCGAGGCATGCTTCAGCCTCTTTTCTTTACCTTATTTATACTATAGAGCATAGTTTATAGTTTGCCTTTTTACCTGTGTTGCTTACTGCTCCTGTATTTACACATCATGCTTAGAAGTAAATGGTAAAATGGTGATATTATATAACCTTATTAAAAATTCAGCTTAAAATGTACTTAGACAATTGTCTAACCAGATTTTCTCTTTTTTTGGCTGGGGCCCTACATTGTGAAACCGACAATGTCAGGCTTAGAGAAGTTTGAGGAGCCTGCACCCGAGGAGGAGCATTACTTAGAGGAGGCGCAGCAGTTGGGGCCAGACGATATCTAGTCATTTACTGCCTGTGAGGATGAGTGGATTTTGAACATTTATTTTATTAAACTTTAATTGATGTAATAATATAAGTACCTATTACTGTGTGTTCAGATTTCACTATGCTACTTTTTTGAGTTATATTTCTCTTCTTATATACATTATGATGCTTGGATGTCATTTATTTATCGCTTCCGCACTGTATTTTTACTTATATAGTGACTGCTTGATTGATTCTAAGTTAACCTTTCTATAATCAGGTGGATTGTGGAGTTTATCCTAATCCAATGCTAAGTGAGGGGTTAACCAGAGTGACACTCCACCCTTAATCTAAACCTGTTGAGGGTTAAGGGTGAGGGTCGCCACAGGACTGGTGCAGCGGCATTTTGAAAAAATTATATAAAATTAGTTAATTACCTAATTGAACAGTAAATTGCAAATGGACCACTGCAGCACGCTGTAGCGGTATTGTTAGAAAACCTATAGAAAATTAGAAAAAATAAATTAATTGAACAGTATTTTTGTGATTTAGACCGCTGCTACGCGCCATAGCGCACTACAGCGAGCCGCAGTGCCAAAAGTGCCACAGTGCACTCCAGCGCCAAAAGCGCTTTAGCGCGCTACAGCGCCACAGTGCGCTCAGCGCCAGAAGCGCTGCAGCGCGCCTCAACGCGCTACAGCGCCAGAAGCGCTGCAGCGTGCCACAATGCGCTACAGTGCCAGTGCTCATGAATATTAAATGCATTATGACAATTGCTAGATAATAGAATCCTTAGAAGCTTGTATTGAATAGGTATAATCTTAATAACTAAATGGCATGAAACCTAAGTCATTTAGATTTGTAATCAAGTGCTAACTCCTTTGGTTGATTTGGAATTAGTTAGCCTTAATTACTTTCCATTTTATGTCGAATTTACATTTCTATACTTTTATGATTTTAGAATATATGTTAGAGAACTTTAATATTATTTGGACACCTAAATGTGCTTAAATTAACATTAAACTATAATTGAACATAATAATCATGATAACTTGATTAAGTAGATGATACTTAATCCAAACCTGAAATTGCCATCAATAATACACTAATAATATATTGATTTGTCATTGAACTTTAAAAGTAACCTTTGATCTTAATGGTAGAAGGGTTAGGAGTTAAACCCTAACTTATCTTGATTAAGATCTAAATCTTAATCACTTAATCAATTAATTTGATTAAAAGATAGTTTACTTGACATTGTTCGAATAATGCATCTGATTTAGTATTGATCTTAAATCATTAAATTAGAAGTGCTAAGGTTAATAGCAAATCTGTGTGATTGAACTATCTGAATCTAAACTTTAGATCTTTGATTTTCTCTTATAAAATGCTATTAGCATAAAATGGGTAATAAAATCGTAATAATTTACGGAATGATCTAACTCTAATAAGATCTTTGATTTCATCCCATAATTGTAGAATAGAAAAGAATTAAATGAATTTTATTCATCTGATCTGATCACTTTAACTTAAGTCTAACAAGTAAACCTTAAGAAGTAAAAAAGTGAGATCTTAAGGGTCTTGCTTTAGGATCGTTCTTAAAATGTTTAAGGATCTTAATTATTGATACCTTGAGGTAGGAAGAGCTTTTGTAACTTATTAAAGTAGAAACTTAGATGATCCTTCATAACTTTAAAAGTTAAACTTGATACTTTATGGTATGAATCACCTAAAGTAGTTATAATGGAACTTCTATCTTGCAGTAGAATTCAATATTGAGTGATCTTCTGATTACATCCTTGGAGCCTTGTGTAGGACACACCTATTTAGAATAAGGATTAATAGCTTTTAAACCAAGATTATTAGTTGGGTAAAGTAGGGTATACCCATAGTACTGGATTATTTCATTAATATTCAGAATTAGTTGATTCACTCCAATGTGGACTTATGATCAGGTGCTATCTTGAGGGATTAGATGAATACAGTCTCATTATAGTAAATCTTCCAAAACTCAGAGTGTTATAATTAGTGAACAAGATTCTTAGTTTGAGATATAAATTGCGACCGGGTTCAGCCTCCTATCATAGTACGCTTCGATAAGTGCAGTTTAAGCAAATTAAGTATCTCAAGTCATTTTGCGCAGGACACTGAGTATGCTTGTAATTAGGACATTTAACGACTTAGCTTGAGATGTAAACTGTGACCGGGTTCTACCTCCTATCGTAGTGCGCTTCGATAAGTGCAGTTTAAATAAGCTAAGGGTTAAATCTACCTTTTTTGCAAACATGCTAAATATGTGTATACAATCATCCCAGCTAATGATTTTTAAGTAAACTTTCAACTTTAACTAATTATTAAAGTTAGAATTTTAGGAGTCAAAATTATTTTAGAAGGATTCTGCACAATGGAGACATTGAATTCATTATTAGATTTCAAAGTATTTTCTGGATTTTTGGATTTATCTCATGTAGCCTAGAAGCATGAGCATGAGCATAAGTATAATGTGTGAATATCAGAATGATGTATGAGTATTAGTGATGATTTATGAGTTATGGAATATTGTATATATTGACTGTGAAATTTTAGGATGCATCGGCATTATAGTAAATGATATTCTCAACTTGATGTATGTATATATTGGATCGTACTACTCATAATAGTTTTGTGATATTTTGGTTGCATATCAGTAGCATACAGTGTTGTGGTATATTCAGATGCACAGTTTCAGTAATATACATCATAGTTTTACATATGATTACTTAGTTTTAGATTCATTACTGTTTTTGTTTATTTTCAATATTCAGTTTACAGTTCAGCTTTACTTTACTTTACTTTAGTTTTGTAAAGTTTTATACAATTTTATGCTTTCAATTATTTTTACAGTATTTCTACAGATTTAATCACATTAAGTAAATACTAAATGAATAACTATAACTGTTTAGACTAGTTTCAATGTGTTAGGCTTATTATCTAATATGGGGTACTTTTGGAATCTGGCAATTTGCTAGATCTTGAGTAGTATATTGAGCCAGGTCATGAGGTGTAACAACCCAGGTTATTACTTGGCTCAATTAAGACTAATCTAAAGTCTTAATTAAGATTCTAAGTCACTAATTAAGCAATTTAGAACTCATCTCTGAAATCTAGGTCGAACCAGAAGTCAACTAAGTCAAATCAGGAATTCTAGAAAATCCCAGAAATTTGACTTTTTATCTAGACCTCAGATTGAAAATCTGATTTCGCCATTGCATTCAGAACACCCAAATTAGCTGGAGGTGAAATTTTGGAGGCATTTGAAAGTCGTTGGATTTTCGTCAAATATTTTAATAATATTTAAATACCCCAAATAATTAAATAATTAAATACTCGTCAAAACAAAAATCCGAGTGCGCCGTTGCGTTTCTCACCCTTCAAATGGCTAAGGGTGATTTATTGGAAATTTTTGGAATGCATTTAGTTAACTAATTTTAATTAATGAAATAATCTTTAAAATAATTAAATAATAATATTTTTATTTAAAGTTAACGGCACCGTCCACTTAAAGATGACGCCGTCACCCATTTTATTTTCGCACCGTCTATCTTGACGACGCTCTCGACGCCGTTTGATCGCAGGATAAGACGGCTGTGAGCCATCGTCCCCGCGATCTGCCGAGTGGCCGAAGGAACGGCTGCACGCGTCGCCTAGCCGAGGCGCTGAAGCTCGCAGAGGCCAGATGTCCACCCCACCGCTCGTAACCACCGCTTTAGGACCTGTATAAGACCCTAGGAGCTGTAGCTTCGCTCAGTTTTCAATCCCAAAGTTCAGGACCTGAGATCGAGCCTCGAGCCTCTTCAGCCGTCCGTTTAAGGTACGCACCACACCTCCAATACTCATCAAAGATTGCATCTAAAGTTTCGTTTCTTAATTTCATATGCTTGATTGTTCATCTACCGGTTCCGATTGAGTCGATCAGGTCAGGTTAGCTCAGACTTGCAAAATTCTAAACAGTAAAAACCGTTAGCCGAACTTAAGGATTTTAGGGTTGACGTTTGCCGGAGTTGTATGCCTTCTCCGGTGGTGTTTAGGGTAGCAAATGAAAGGTCTCGACCAGACCTTTCAATCGGCATATGGCTCGGCATCTGGTATCATCGTCTTTGCTGCCATTTTCCTAACCCTAACTCCCTGTTGGCGGACCACTTGCACGGAGAAGAAGCTCGACTCAAGTTGGGCAGGGTCGGCCCGAGCCCGGCCCGAGGCCCGGACCCGTGGCGCTTCGGCTGCCGTGGCGGGACCCACCTCGCGACGCGCTGCCAGTCGCAGCGCGACGCGTGGCACACGGGTCAGCTGCCTGACCTGTGGGGCCCGTCGTCTGCTGCCCACCCAATGGTTCGCTGCCACGTGGCCTGACCTCTCTGTCATCTGAGCAGTGGGTCCCGCCGCGCTCTCCTCAGCCAATGAGGCTCCGCCACGTGTCCTGCAGTATTAATAATAAAATTTATATATATATATATATATAAATAACAGTTAAAATTAAAAACGTAATTATAATTATATATATATTTATAAATAACAGAATTATTAACTAAATTAAAACTGTATTAAATAACTAATTAAATTCAAATCTTCAAACTTAAATAACTTACAATTTATACAACCAAATTATACAAATAAATATATCAAATTGATCAGAAAAATATGAGGAATTTATTGATGCCAATAATTTTGCATTTGAACTTGTATTTAGCAAAGTGATTATTTAGGGTTTTATTTAAGTTAAATTAAATGTTACAAATCTTATTTAGCTCATAACTTTGTGTAGGTTGACCCAAACATATTGAATATGGGTCTTAAAGTGATCAGAAAACCCTAAGGATTAATTTGATAGTGTTCATCTTGCTGTTTGGTTTAGTTTTTGCCTAATCACTTTTAGGACTTAACCCTAATTACCCTATCTAACCCTAGAACTTCAATTGACCATAACTTGGTCAATTGAGCTCCAAATTGGATGATCCAAATATCTCTTTAGATCAGAAAAACCTAATTAACAATAATCTGTAAAAATATTTTAGATCCAATAGTTAGATTTGCTAATCACCCTTAATTACCCTAAAACTTGATTAATAAATATTAGCCAATTTAATAATCCAAATTGAGTGAATTAAGTTTTAGAAGACTCCTAGAACCACTTAGAATCTATCTGTGAAGTTGGATTAATGTTTGAGTAATTAATTTTGCTAATCACTCGCTAATCACTCTAAACCTTAATTAGGTCTTAACTTAGTCAAATTATATCCAAAATTGAGTCTACTTCAAGTCATTATGATCAGTGGACTATTTGTAAACCATAGCCACTGATTTTACTCAATTTGGGCACTAATTGGCAAAGTTAGGATTTTTGAACCATAATTAAGAATTCCTTAATCACCTTTTAACCCTAACTTTTGTATTGGCCATAACTTGGCCAATAATTATTAGAATTTAGCAAATTTAGGTTCTATGGAAAGCGTAGACAGTAAAGAACAATAATTTAAAAGAAAATTTACCTTTTACTTGGTAAAATTACTAATTTGCCCTTATGAGTCAAATTCACTAATTTGATCTCATATGGCTTAATAATCACCCAAAATTAATTTAGTTGCTGTCTAATCTTACATTAGATAGTAAGAAATACTTTCCAAAAGAAAATTTTAAAATTTAAGCCCTAGATCAAAATTTAATCTTTTAAACCCTTAAGTAGGGGCAAAATGGTCATTTTGCCCATTTTGCCCAAATTTAGGGTTTAGCCTTTAAAAGCCCTAAATTCAGTTTCTAATCACTAAAATCAGTAAATAGAATGATTTAGAATTGAAATTAATCAAATCCAAGTCTAAATTAGATTTTGATTAAAATCTCAAGATTTGCTCCTTAAGGAAAATTTCCTAAGTCTTAAGTGAGTGATTTTCTCCTTTTTTAATCATTCTTAGACCTTTCCTTAGGTCTTTATAACATTAGTTAGGATGTGTGTCTTGAGAGATACTCTTAGTAATTAAGAGCCTTATTTCCTAAGATTAGGAATAGATCTTAAGTTAGAATTCATCTATTGAGTAAATTGGGTTACTCAATTAGATGAAACCTTGAGTTTACTAGTTTCTAGATTTTCTCAGTTTGTTAAATGATTATTTGATCTTTAAACTTTATAACTAAGAATAGAGATATATCCTAATGAATTTGATTTATCATTAGGATTTGCCTTAACCTAATCCGTGAGTTTTGGGTTCTAAACTTAAACCCTTAGATTATACCTTTAGATTAAGTGATTAGACCCCATCATCTGGAGTCTAATTCTTAATCTTTTCATCTTGATTTGGCTAATCAAGATGAGGTTGGGATGAATTAAATTACAAAACTAGGTCGATGATTTATTCACTTAAACCATATAGTCATCTTTTGATTAAGTTATAATTAGGACTTGGCCAGTCCTAATTATCTTCAACTAGTAGGATTCATGATTCTAAGTTAGAGACTGTGTAAGAATTGATGATTCTGAAACTTATGTAACTTAGAGTAGATAGAATGAATAAAGTAGATAACAACAGATATCACCTGTGTTTTAGATAGAGTTTCTTGCTCATTTTGATTTTGATGCTTCGCATTCCTTGATTTTGAGCCTTATACCTTGAACATGTATTATGTACTTAAGATATTTGATAAATATCTTATGTTAATTTGGAACATTCATAAGCAGCATTATGTTTTCATTTCACAAGTGGTTTGTAAGGTGTAGCTTGATTAATATACCTCTTCGATCAACCCGTTCGGGTCGGCAACCTTTCGAGGGTTTAATGTCCGACAGTCTATGGCCATGCCTAGTCCGAGAGATAGGATGGATAGACTCTTGCCATACTAACTATAGAGTCAGGATTCTGATATGGTTATACTAATTCAAGTACACTTACATTCAGTTCTGTCTTAGCTCATAAGGCTAAGAGTTTTCAGTGATATTCAGTTTAGAGTTTCTTAGCTAATCAGGCTAAGATTTGCTGAGTATATTTTTAGTTTGAGTGACTTAGATGGTCACTGCAGTTTCTATTTTCAATTATTGTTTTACTTGCATATTCTGCATTGTAGCACTATTTTACTTACAGCTTTCCTGCACATATTTTTATATAGGATGCTAGTTTTACTTACTATTTTCATATGCTCACCTAGGATGTTAGTGTTTTCAGTTTTATACTGTTCAAGTTCTGTATGTCACCTAGCATAATCTGTTTGAGCATAAGCATGTTTAAGTTGTACTTTTCTTATAGTTTTGTTTAGTCTTTTGCTTACCTATCTTTGTTGCAGTAGTTTGGAGGAGGTATGTATTACTTCCTATTTGCTTAGTTATAAACTGCTATTACTGTTCTTTTTGTATACTTTCTGCACCTATTTTGCTCAGTTCTGGTTTATGGTGATATTCAAGTAACTTAATAAATTGTTTGCCCTAAAATGTGCTTAGACAATAGTCTAACCAATTTTTCTTTTGTTGGCTGGGGCCCTACCATTATAAAACTGATAATTGTAGGTTCTGAGTTTGTTAGAGCAACTGATCCAGTGGAGTGCTTACCATTGGAGGAGGAGCCCGTTCCTGAAGATCTTTAGCTTTAGTTTCTTTTGCTTGTGAGATCGAGAGTTTCCTTTTTCAGTTCTCTTAAACTTATTAAATGTTGTAATAATACAGGTTAACATTCTCCTTTCAGCACTTTACTTATTCTGTATTGCTGTATTTATACTGTATGGATGGATGTTATATTTAAATTGCTTCCACACTCTGAGATCATGTATAATCATTTAGTGATGGTATTTTGGGTTGAATGGCAAAGTCTTTATTTAAGTTGGATTAGAACATGTGTCTAATTCAATTCTAAGTGGGGACCTTGTCATTTGGTGACCCCTCCACCGTAATCATGTTAACTTAAGGGTTAACAGGACCACGGCGGGGTAAGGCCGCCACATGAGGACACCCAGGAGATTCAGGAGGAGCCCATGGAGCACTAGTGAACTCTTCTCCAGTTTTATTACCTTTCTGCTTAGTTTATTTCAGTTCAGTACTTAGCTTTATGGCTGTAATTCAATAACCGTTTGTAATAATTTTGGATATATTTTCTTTTCTTTTCTGAAATGAAAGTTTTCATACAATTTTTGTGATGAATATTTTTAGATGTTTGCTTTAATCTTTTGTACTCTATTATATACTACTTATATTTAGTATTGTGATGTGATCAGTATACTAGAAATGTTGATATCTTATACATATATTGGATTCATATTTTATTATAAATCCAATGTATATATTTGCCTAATACTTAAGATAAGTATACTACTCTTATCTTAAGTATTAGCTCTCAACCCTCCTTGAGGTTGAGTTAGTAGCCCTTCAGACAGGCTTGGCTTTCAGCTACTTCGGGGAGACGGGTAATTCCTCCCCGAGTAGCGCGTCGCTCCGCCGCCGAACTGATTACACCTATCTTTTGCGCGTGGCGATGGGGCGGGGCACTACTTCCCTAATCATAACACTCTTAAGATTGGATGATTTATTCTAAGTGGAACTATATTCGACTAAACTCACAGGATAGAACACAAATATAATCCTATATTAAGATGAATCAATCAAATCTTGAATACTATTGAAATAATTCAGCATTATACGTATACCCTACTATACCCAACTGATAATTTGGGTTCAGACGATTCTATTTAATCAACAAGGATTTATCAAAGCTATCAATCCTTACTCTTATTAGGTGAGTCCTACACAAGGCTCCAAGGATATGATCAAAATATCACTCAATATAGATTTCTACCATACTGAATAAGTTCCATTCTAAGTGCTTTAGGTGATTCCTACCACTAGGTGTTAAGATCAACTTCTAAGGTTAGGAATGATCATCTAAGATTCTACCTCAATAAGTTATAAAAGTTCTTCCTACCTCAATATATCAATATTTATAAGGTCTCTTTAAAATATTTTAAGAACGATCCTATGATAAGATCCTTAAGATCTCACTATTTTATTACTTAAGCTAACATTCAAGGTTTACTTATTAGCTTAGATTAAAGTGAACAGATCAGATGATTTAATCCATTTGATCCCATTCTATTCTAAAATCATGGGATGAAATCAATGATATTATTAGAGTTAAGTCTTTTCATGAATCATTATAATTTTATTATCCATCTTATACTAATAATCTTCTATAAGAGAAAATTAAAAATCTTAAGTTTAGATTCAGAGATGATTTAATCACATAAATTCAATATTAACTTTAGCACTTCTAATTCAATATTTTAAGATCAATACTAAATCAGATCCATTATTAGAATATTGTCAATTAAATTATCTTACAATTAAGTCATTTGATTAAGTGATTTAGGATTTAGATCCTAATCAAATAAGTTAGGGTTGAACCCCTATCATTACCCAATTAAGATCAATTGTTGATTTATAAATCAAATGTCAAATTAGCAGATTATTTATGTATTATTGGTGGCAATCTCAGATTAGGATTAAATATTAATAACATGATCAAGATCTTAAGATTTTTTAAGATTAATTAAGAATTTCAATTACTAAATTCCAATTTGTTAAATAGATCAATGGTGTATTGACATAAATGAGTTAAGTTTAATCACATTACTGTTATAAGGCATATTAATAGAAAAATTAAAAAAAAACATAAAGTATATAGTGCTAATCAAACCTTAATCTATAATGAAAGGATTAGCACCCAATTACAAATCTAACCACTGGAACATTATACAACTTTGCAGATACAATTCATACAATCATGTGAACAATCAAAGACTAAGTTTATTAAATTTAGATAATTAAAAACCCTAATTTTTTACTAATCATGTTTTTATAATATTATGGCATAATTAAGAATACATAAGTCAAAAAATTAAACCACTTAGCACATGCATTATATAAGGCATAAGGAACACAATGGCACTTAAATCATGCAATTTGACTAAGTGTGCATACTAATAAACCCTAATTAAATTCTATAATAATTAGGCTAATCAAGAAAATCTAACCATTTAAAGTTTAATATTATTTTATATTTAGATTCCTGATAATTTTCTGATCATTTTGGTATATAAGATCATAGAGTTTTGACCAGTGGACCAAAAGTTACCACATTAATTTAATTTTCATTTTTCTAATTAAATTTTTTTATGATTTGATTAATTGGATTATTTTCCTTAAGAAAATAAACCCGCGCCCATTAACAAAAGGCGCGGGTCGGCCGGTGTGGTGCCCCATGCCCTCCACGACCGTGCTAATATGATATTAGCATAATCACGAGGAGTACGGTGCTTCAACTGTGGCAAATCCCCATCCTAAGTATATTTTAAGCTGATTTAAGTGAACTAAATATTTAAAGATATCACATTAACTACTTTAAATATGCAAGCAATTTTAAGGTGCATCAAGCTACAAAGAAAAGGATGGCTATAAACAATGTGTTTATAACTGAGCAACTAGTATGTAAAGTAACATACAAAACTTGAAACCAAGCAAGGTGAGACTAAAGAGCAAAAATAGCTGTAAGTACTGAAGAACTTATCTTAACATGCTTATGATCACATACATATATGCTGATTTCAACAAAAGTAATTATATTGAAACATGTTGAATAAACATACAAAATTAACATCCTAAATATGCCAATATTTAGTAACTACTCAATGGAACATATATAGAAGCATCCAGAGTTAATAAATGAAATGCCACTGAAGCATGTGGCAAAGCAACTAAAAATACTAAAAAGTAAGGCTACTAAAGCATGTGGCAAAGCAAAACAAAGCACAGAACTGAACTGAAGTAAAAGTATGCCTAAAATATAGTACTTTCATAACAAAAATAGGTCATACAGGGCCTTTGAATAGAAGATTCAACATGTGTCCATCCTAGGCATCGTCAGAGCTAGGTCCAAGTTGGACTTATAGAATAAGATATGTATCCATCCTAGCCAAGAAAAGGGCTAGGTCTGAGTCTATTCTATAAAAAAAAGCTAGAACTGAGGAGGCAGGCTAAGCTAGGACATACCCTACTGAACTGAATGCATTTAAAGAACTGTATGCTATGCTCTTCAAATACTAACTTAGGATACATTATCCATATCCTGAGTTCACCTATTATGTCCAAGGAAAATGGCTTAATATCCAAGGTGTATAGAGCAACAATATTCAAAGTAAGAAAGAGACTTAACTAAACTCATGTGATATCTATTGTTGTCTAATTTAATCCAATCTAACTATTCTGAGAAAATACAAGTTTAGGATCTTTTATATCCAGCTATCAAGTATAATCCCAGATTCACGGCCTTAAGGTTAACATTAGAACTTAACAAGTTCTAATTCATAATCAAGTGACAACTATAAAGATTTACATTAGAAAAATTAATGACCTAATAATTATTATTTTCCTTATATAACCTAAATCTTAATTAAGTATATCAAGATTAAGGATTCTAGACTTAAACTCCACATTGGCTAAAATCAACTCAACAATGAAGAAGGGTGACGCCAGTACCTTAAGCTCGAGAATGGCTGCGACTGAGATGAAGGGAGGTGCTCTGAAGCTTCCAGACAGTTGCAGAAGTATCGTAATGGTGTTTGAACACTAGACCACACCCTCAATCAGCGGTTCGCAGCTACAGGGATGCCGGGATTTACCAAGAGCTCAAGATGCTTCAGTTGGGAATTTAATGGATCTCAGTGAACAAAGGGATTCACTTAGATGTTCTGAAGGTATTTATAGGTGAGAGGGAGGTCCTAGAATGGACACCATGGTTGGAAGCCATGGTTCAGCTCGGGTAGAGGCGAAACCTTGAGCCACCACAATTGAGGCTAGCAGGTCCTCATAACCCGACAAGCTTCACCCTACTAGAACTTGGAAGGTCTAACGGTCTGGAGGACATGGTAGACTGGGTCGACTTGACTTGTACGAGCATATCTTCCCTGTCGGGCCAGCGATAGAATGAAGATGAAGGTCTACAATGACGGGATATGCCTCCACCGTTTGATCATGCGATCGTTGGTGATAGACGGTCTGATGTGGCTCCCGAATAATAGAACTGTGGATGGAATCTCGATCGTTGGATGAGTGATGCCTATCAAGCGGGTAGGATTAGATCATGATGCGAGTAATACAATTTGTAGGATTATATGTGTTAGGATGCATGCTATGGCATCCAATGGCAAAGACCTATGCGCCGCTGTCGGGACATCGCAGTGGATCTGCCGCTGTATCAACCCTAGTGTTGTTACCCATCAATTAGTGACATAATTAACTATTAATCCTTTTACATTAGTCTTATAATAATATTAGGAGTCTCCATTTTAATTTTTGTACAATTTGAAGATCATTTGGCAATTTCCAACTATTCCTAGTTTTCTGGTAACTCTGAGAATGCCTAATTTATTTAGACCTCAGAATCAAAAATAGAGTCAACCATTCGACTCACCACACCCAAATTAGCTATAGATGGTATTTTAGAAGCATTTGAAAGTCGTCGAATTTTCCCCGAATATTTTAATAATATTTAAATATCCAGAAAATTAAGATAATTAAATTGACCTCCGATCAAAAATTTGATTGCATTTTTGAGTTCCCCACACCTCAATTAAGTAAGGATGAATTTTTGGGATTTTTCAGAGTGCATTTGATTATTTCATTTTGAGTAATAAAATGTGTATAATTAATTAATTTTTTACAGAAATTAAATTAATTAATATAAATATTAAATAAAATTTTTAGCGTTAACTATTCAAAACGGCGTGGATCCCGTGCGTGAGACCTGCACATGGGGCAGCGATCCGTATAGATCCTGGCCGTTGCTCCTTTTCTAAGATGGATCGAACGGTCCGGAAGCGACCCGATCCGATCGAGCTGATCCAGCTGTTCGATCACTCGATCGAATGAATGGCTGGGATTGTCTTCTTGTACGTCCTCCTCTAGCTTGAGCATGATCGCCTACCGACTGACGGCCGTAGCACGAGCCATCAGTCCAATCCCTCCCAGCCTACACTAGAGCCTCCATTCCTTTCCTTAAGGACTGCTGATCTTTTAGAGACTCTTACCACAGCAGAGAAAATTAAGGCAGTCTAGGTACCCATCTACTTTCTTTCCTCTAAAATTGTTTGCGCTAAAGTTTACTCCGTGCAATGGTTTTTTGATCCTGACCTCAATCAGGCTCAATCGAGTTAGATCGAGCCTGGAAAGATCAAATCATCCACAGTTGTCGCTAGGGTTCCGATTAGAAAACCTAGGGCATCATCCTGACGCCACTGAGCTCAACCCCCTGAGCCAATCTTAGGTTCGTTGGGATGGTATTAGCACAGGCTTCATGTCGGTATGCGGGCCGTCGTGTGAGACCCCCGAGTTTGACCGGGAGGTCTAACCCTAGATCCGCCCTCTTCTGTCCTTTTTTAGAGATGAAGCAGTTTGGACCACAAGCGCTGTGATCCGGGTTCCTTCGCTAAACCGGGACGGTTCGACTGCGGGCCGCATGCGTATAGTCAGTGGGTCCCGTGTCTACACGCGGCATTCCCATGTGTCGCCGCGTGTCTAGCAGCGCACAAATTATGGGGATGTCGCCAGCCATCCCATCCTCGATCTCATCATCATTAAATTATGCACCGTTCTGATTAAATTCCTGTGGTAATGATTAAGTGATTAAATGATTTGTAATTTAATTTTAATGATTAAATTATGTAATTTCAATTTATTGTAACTTTAAAAATACTAATC
The DNA here is from genome assembly GCA_016760335.1 of Gastrodia elata. Lineage (NCBI taxonomy): Eukaryota > Viridiplantae > Streptophyta > Magnoliopsida > Asparagales > Orchidaceae > Gastrodia > Gastrodia elata. The sequence continues at coordinate 9,955,123 of CM028682.1, read as the reverse complement.
CAATATATGCAATATTATATACAATTTTGATCATAAAAATAAGTAAATTAATATTATGCAATTTAATTTTTATTTTGATTAATATTTTAATTAGTCAATATTTAAGATTAATTAATTAATTATAAATTAATTTCATCATTTCATGTGACATAATTTGATCATTTATTATCCAAATTAAATGATCAACTAGTCCATTTCACTCACAAAAATGTGAGGAATATTAATATGAAATCAAATTTAATATTTAAATATTAATTTTCTTAATCACTTTTTAACCCTAATTAGGAGTCCTAGAAACTTTAAAATTTAAACGTTGTCCAAAATTGACATACTTAGTATTATTTTTCTCCTTATAATATAAGGATTTAAAATATTTGTATATTATTTCCATTGGACAACAAATTGTGATTTTAGGTTTTTAACTCTTAATTAGTGTTTGTGTGATGAATCCTAATTTCATAAATAGCATGTTTTAGGTTTTATAAAATTTTAGGATAGCTAATATGTCACATTTATTATTCCATAATATCAAATTAGATTATTTTTGTTTGAACTTAGTTCTCATTTTCTAAATGTGTAAATCATCTATAATTTTATTTGTTTCACCATTCAACCCTAAGGTAGAAACCCTATGATTGATTTACAATTTGAATTGTAGTTGATCCTTAGATATATTAATAACACCCATTAAGAGTAGTTAGTTTTAATGCCTTTGTAATTATAGATTATTAAATCAATTAGATATAGCCTTTAGTGACTATATTAGAACTTAGTTCATTCATTCTAACCCCTAAAGCCTTCTCTTGAATCTTTTAAGAGCTAGTAATAGAAATTTCTAACTTATATTAGTTTAGGAATCCTATTAAATTTCTTAAACATCAACTATTAAAATACTTAAAATTTGTAGTTCTTAAATCTCATCAATTATTTACTTTAAATCTTTCATTTTATTATAACCTAGCTAGATTAATACTTGATTTGATAAAACCTTTAAACTACAACCTAGCTAGAGAACTTTAGTGAATCAAATCTTAACTTCTAATTCCTTAAGTTAATAATTTCTTAATCTCAATCTTTTTTACTAGTCACCTAAACCTTGATTTAATTATCATGATTGAATCTTATAGTTTAGGACTTGAATAAAACTAGCTTATATTTGGATTAATTATACTTATAAATCATTTTATCATATCATAATAGTTGAATTGAAATTATTAATTTTAAAACCTCAACTAGTACTATATTTACAATTAACTTGAGATTAATATCTCTGAGTTAATTAGGAGCTCAATTAGCTCCAATTATTAAGTAGATCATTAAAATTAGATAACTTTGGATATCACTTAGTTGCAATTATTGAATTTTTCTTGAATGCTCATTTAGCCTTGAGCCTTATTTATTTGAATCATTCATATAAAGCATTGTGCATGAATAAAACTTTTATATTAAAAATAATAGGAGTTTATATTGCTGGATCAGCCAAGGGCAGGATAAAGAAGAGTAATAAGAAGACCTTATATTCTCAGAGGGTGAATATGAGTGTTGCTTATTTTGACCCCGCTTTTCTTCACTAGTTAAACAGATGTGTTTAACTCCTCTTTTCATTCTGTATGTGCTCACATAATGAGTACTATTTAAAATAATTTTAATTAATTAACATGTGAGATCTTTTTTAATCTTATAGATTATTAAGACTCATTATAGCTTTTGGCTATGTTACTTTCCATAGTTCTAGACTATGTGAATCTTAGACTAATAGTTTGAGATCTTCCTTCAATTTTTATACTATGCATTTTTTATATTTTAGAATTGTACTTTACTTGTTTATAGTTACTTAGATTATAGAGAATGTTATTAAAATTATATTTAAATGCTTCACTATCTCTTTTCCTTACTTAGCCTAAGTTCTTTTGAACATATACATGCTTTACTTCATTTACTTTTATATGCACTTTAGTTTCTTTCTAGCCTATTTAGGATGCTTTTACCCTTATTTTATTTGCAGGCTAGGATATATATTTATATGAGTATTCTAACTCACATTGCCTTTTATTTACTTTCATTTTTCCACACTTGTATGCTTACCTTTTTACACTCATGCTTGTGCTTATATTGTAACTAGTAGTGATATCCAATTAAACAATAATATGCTTAGCCAATCTTAAAATATACTAAGATTATTTAGTATAACCAGGTTTTCTATTTCTTGGCTTTGCCCTATCACATTTAAATGCCAAAATGTGATAGATCAGGTGCATTTAGAGGCTAGTGAAGCGGGACCAAATGCTAAAAGCTAGCTGCCTCTGCTTATAATATCATAAAAATATAGCTTATAATTAATTGCAAGTGAGCTTTAATTTGTACTTTCCTTTAAGTTTACTGTTAGTTTGTAATTAATGTTATTAATTTACTTTTATTATACTTGTGTTGGCTTAGTCTTACATTTAAAATGCTTGTGATGAATGAATGGATGGATGTAAGTACATATTAATTAAGTCATTAGTTGCATATCTAATTTGTATATTGATTGAAATTAGTTGTATACTAAATTGCTTATAGAATTGGAAAATAGTTTCATATATAAGTTGAGAATTTCTCCTTATCTACATGTATGTAATAAATATTATGAATTGAGCATACTTTAGGGTAGATAATTGTTACACATTTATTTTTCTCACTTTAAACCCTTAGAACTGGAAATGAGAAATCCCATATAACGGATTAACTTTACTTTAGAATTGGAAATAAGCAATTCTATATAACAGATTGACTTTATATTAGAAGTATAAATAAATAGATCATATGTAATGGATTGACTCTATATTAGAATTGGAACTAAATAATCTTATGTAATAGATTGATTACATGTTAGTTTAAGATTATTTATCTTTTAATTATAACTTCCATTGGAATGGAAGTCTTATATGTCTACATTGCAGGTATTTCTTTAGCTATTTACAGCAGAAACTTTGCCAAAAATTTTAAGAAATTAATTACTTAGAAATTTTATTGAAAACTGTAGACTCATGTTTCACATGTTAAATAATTAGAATTTTTATATCTAGAATTGCAAGTATTCACATCAAGTATTTTTAAATTACATTCTCACATATTAATTCATGTATTGCATCTTCATATATAATTTACATAATATATTTCATAAAATTTCCTTCCATCTTAACTTAAGACCATTTTCTAAATCATTGTTAAATCATAGTATCTAATGATTTGGATTAGTTCCCTTCTAATATAATATTAGATATTGTGGTGATGTACCAATATTGAGTTAAGTGATTCTCAATATTGGGGTTGTCACAACTGCAGTCCCAATAGCAAATCCCACAAAAAAATATAAATATTTAATTTAATTAATTAAAATTCATTTAATTAATTACTTAATTTCTATTAAAATTTTTAAATCCAATTTAGGACTAAATGAGCTCTAAAAATTCTCATAATTTCACCTTTAGCTAATTGAGGTGTGAGGGATTCAAAAATGAAATCAGATTTTAAATTTGAGATCAAATTAATTTAGATGTTTTTAGGATAAAAAAAAAGGTAAAAATACCAAGATTCTCAATTTAGCTTTGATTGATCCCAAACTTCTAGGGTTAGGTTTAAATGACTCGTTGAGTTTAATGAAATCAAAGTTAAAACTTGGTTTAGCTTAATTAATCTAGATTTAGCTAGGTTAACAATTAGGGTTGTTACAGCCAGGGTTCGAGAGACCCGGGACTATCGTACTGCGCGGGTCACGGGTCGCCCCAACCCGCACAGTGGCTTTGTCCCCGACTCCTCATCCTGATAAAAAACTTTATTAGGGAAACCCTAATTAGCCAATTCCCACACATCTGAGTCACGGCACAACCAACCAACAATCGCTACATGTTCGCCATAGCCAGAAGCATCGATGGGGACCCGAAGCCCTCTGTGAGGTGGTCTGGGTCACCCAGACCTTACTCACCTGAGAGCTCCCTCAATGGAGCTGTTGTGGGGAGGCAATTCTCTCCACATAGATCATGAAAAACTCGGGGCTCGATCCCTACACCTTTAGGGTGGTGAGGCAGATCGAAGCCCCCTAGTCTAAGGGCCTGAGGTAGACTTGTAATGACCCCAATAATTGGATAGAAGATTAATCCAAATATTGGGATGTTACCTTAGCACCCAATACACAATTAGAAGAAAATTAATCAAATATAGATGTTAAGTTGCCAATTCACTTTGTGATCAAATGTTAAGTTAAAATAAAATATGCAAATGAATGCAATTGAAGTTACATGTTAAGGAGATACATAAAAATATTGCAAGTATAAACAATACAAGCAATTAATATAATCCACTCTTTAATCCTAAGTTATTGCAAAATAAGTAATCACAATATAGAAATATAAGAGTAGGTAAAAATAACTCAAGCAGTTTTAAGATTAATTATTATAAATCCATTTAAAAGAAAAAGAAAGAGAGAATACAACCATTCTCTTCATTAAACCAAAAGTGCAAAAAAATTTAAATAGTAAGCGGAAGCCTTTCATTTTAGGAGCTCTTCAAGCATTAGGACCTGCATTACCTGAATCAAAGAGCTCTTGATCTATCATATTTTGGTATTTAAATATGATAGGGCAAGGCTAATAAAAGAAAAAGAGTAGTTATACTAAAAATTCTAAGCATATTTTAAGATTGGCTACATTTTAAGTTAAGAGGATCTCACAAGTATTAATTTACAATTTAAACTAAGCAGTGTAGCTATAAAAGCTATCAAGTAAAGGAAAAAGGAAGTAAATATAACTGTAAAGAATATAGTATGAAATAAGCTGAGTAAAATACTCACTTGTATATAAGTTCTAGCCTGCATCCAAAAATGGTAAGGGAAAAGCATCTTAAGAGGTTAGAAACTACTATGTTCATTTAAAGTAAATGAAATGAAAGTAATACAAGTTCAATAAAACTTATACTGAGTAAGCAGAAGAAATATAGTGATGCAATAAATGAAATTAAGCAACATACAATGTATTTTAAATGAACTGTAAGTAAGCAAAATATAATAATAGAAATAGAGAGTGTAAAGCATAAAAAGTAAAGAAGTATTTTAGACTCTTGGTCTAAGACAAATGTAGCCTAAGAATATGAAAAGTAAGCATAACTACACAGTTATGAAGAGATCTTACAATCAATAAGATTGTAAAAGAACTCTTATATTATTAGATGAAGCTATATTTAAGAGATTTCTCATTCTGCGGGAGTAATCAACAGAATGGGACGAAGAGTTAAGCACGTATGTCTAATTAGGTATAGTGGGGGGGTTGAACATTCACATTTACCCTCTCCAAAATATGAAGTCCTGATATAAGGGCTATCTTTCTTGTTCAAATTTGCCATAAGACATTCCCCTTAAAGTTTTATAAAAGTTTTAATTATGCACAATAATCTTGTATGAATGTTCAAGGAAAAAGGCTCAAAGCTAAGCAAGTATTTATTAAATTTCAATAATTATAAACTATGTGATATCTTTTTGTTATCCAAATTTTAATGATCTAATTAATAATTGGAGCTAATTGAGCTCCCAATTGACTTATAGATATTAATATTTAAGTCAATTATAATTAATAGTATGAGGAAGATAAGGCTAGAAAATAATATTTTCAAGTAAGGGAAGTTCATCCTATACTAGTCCTAAATTAATCAAATCAAATAGATAATGATTAAAGATTAAGGAAACTAATAAGAAAGAGTAATATTTATAGTTTGCTAAGCTAATAAAAGTATAAGCTAAAGAAAATTCTATTAGTTTCATCTAGTTAGCTTACAAACTATAAAATATCAAATCAATTCAATCATGAAGTTATCTAGGATTAATTGATGTTGAGTATTTGAAAGTAAGGAAAGAAGTAGATTATATCATATAAGTAATAATTTATTTGTAGTTATAGGAATTTAGAAATCTAATATCTTATTTAAAAGTATGAAAAGGAACTATTGTTCTCTAATTTAAATTACTTGAGAACTAATTTGGAAGGCTAAAGATTATGGAAATATGTGAAAATTATTTAGGTGATTGTTTGAGCACTAGTCTTATTATAAGTTCTTTCAAAGAGCTTTAGCTCAGCAATTGGAAGTATTAAGCTAAAATTAAATACAAAAGAAATTGAAAGATTCTTAGTTAAATCTAACATGTAACTAAAATAAAAGTAAAATATGTAGGAACATAAGAATCTCATTCCAATTCTAATTATTTTGGCATGAACTCTATTGTATTTGCTCAAAAAATATATAGGATATAACATAAAAGTCTTCCATTCATTTGGAGGATTAATTGGAAAGATCAACAATATAAAGCTAACTTTAAGTCAATCCATTACATAGGATTACTTATTTCCAATTTAATACTAGCATGAGATAAGTAATTGATACTACATTTCATAGTTATGCATATAACATTCATAAATGGAATAAAATATAAAATGCTTGTATAACTCTCAACTTACTAGAAGGTAATATAAAAGAACATTTCTTTAAAGAACTATCATTGATTTAGATTATAATAACATATACTAATTCTAATAAAATTCCAACATAATAAAATACAAGTAGCTTTAAAATTCTAAATACATCAATTATGACAATACATTAAAGTCATCTATTCTAAGTTCCAAATGAAACATACATAGATTAGAGGATTCAAATTTAACCTATATTATGTAGTTTTATATTCAATTTACTCATGTGATTATTCTACATATGAGAAAATCAATTATAGAAGTTCTAAATATCTCCAATTCACAATTTGCATTTATATAAGAACTAGCAATTGTGATTTGAATAAACTAGTTAGAAAAGATACATACATTTCATTAATTTAATCCAATCCTAGGTAATTCTACAATGAAGGAAATATAACTCGAATGAGCATTAAATATTTACATTCATCACATTTATGGATATGTAAGATCTAAGCATCCAATTCAAAATTATATATGAGAAAATCATATGAAACAATTTGCTATTCTAGGATTCACACATCCTAAATTAAATATAATTTGAAAATAAGGAATTAACATTTATTCTAAATTAAGGAACAAAATACCTAAAATGTCCAAATATTGTCCAAATAATTTGATACACATGTCAATGTGATCCTTATATCTAAAGGAGTAAAATAACACTAACTAGGTTCAATTTGGACAATATTGAATTTTCTATGATTTGGAGGGATCCTAATTGAGGTTAAAATGCTAATATGAGATCTATGGCTCAAAACCTAAGTTTGATCTCATATTATTATTTCTCATATTTTTGTGAGTGAAATGGACTATTTAAATATTCAAATTGAACATCAAATGATCAAGTTATGCTACTTATAAAATTGTGATTAAATTGTAATTATATAATTTGATCTAAATTAATGACTAAATAGATTAATCATCCAAACTATATTTGAGTAGTATATTGTTAATCTATTTATTTTTGTGATCAAATTAAGTATAAATCAAGTTATGAATTTATAAAATTTGCATTATTAGATTTCATTTAATTATTATAGTATTTTGTATTTATGATTAACTAACTAATTCTTATAATCATTTAATGATTTCAGCGCGGTTTATTGTGTGCATAATCCCACTTGCCATGTCATCAATAATTATGGCATGGTTCAGCTGTACCGAACCTCCCGGTTCGACGACAACGGTCTACAAACCGTTGTCTCCCTCGACAAAATCCCATGCCCTAAAAATTTTTAGGGCATCGATGAAATCGCACGCCTTGAGAATGTAGAGCCCAATCTACTAATGAAAAGGAATATTTATGAAGACCTTTGATCGGGACTTAAGAGTCCAGATCAAAGATACTCCTAGCGTCTATAATATGAAACCTAAAAAAAAATGAGCCAAATCAGTTCATCCAGAATTTGAATGGAATTTAGCAATATTTTTGTAATATTGAAAATGCTAAATGAATATTAATTTACATAGGATAAATGTGGAAGATGTACCTATTCTCTACCTTGTCAACTATACTTTAGGATTCTTGTGATTATTTCCTGTGCTCGATCGAACTATACCAAGTTAGATCAGCTAGATTAACGCTAAGAATGATTATAAAGTATCCCATACAATTACTTTAAAGATCTTCTAGTGAACTACTGAATTTGAGCATACAATATGATAGAAGCAATAAGAAATTTCTAAATTTCATATTCTCATTAAGTATGACTCTAATAGTTGAAATAGAAGATTACATGAACTAGAGTATAGAGTTTTGTAAGGGAGAAGGAAACGGGCATAGTACCTTGCACCTAGTAGTCGTGCAAGCTAGAACTAGAGCTTCAATGGTGGTTGACCCTTACAAAGCAAACTTGCCTCACTTCCTTTTCTCTAAAAACTTCAGCAGCTCTCCTAACTTAGGGATAAAGGAAAGAATGAAGCAAAAAGCAAGGACTGGGAAGCTTGAAGGAGGATAAGGATCGTAGGAGGCCAGCTAAGGCACCATACTCCACTCCCCTGCGTCTCTGGGTGCAATCGTGCGGAAATGGCGAAGGCAAATAGGAAAGCAATCTAGACCATTCGTTTAATCTTTTGATTAAACACTCTACTTGAATTAATCGAGTTGGAAATCTTCACTACCGTTCAATTTTAAAAGAAAGGCACACACAGCCTAGATGAAGTCTCGCAGTTGTCCTGTGCATTGGACTCATGCACGAGATCCACGCGGTCTGATAGTTTAGTTGTTAGAAATTTTTTGTTAATTAGTATATATATTAATTATATCATTTGATTGTTTAATTATATAATCTCCTTATTTCATTTCTTAATTTAAAATATCTTAACGTAATTCTAAAAGTCCCAAAATTTCACCTTTACCTAATTGAGGGGTGAGGAACTCAAAAATGCGATCAGATTTTTTATTAGATGTATATTTAATTTACTTAATTTTCTATGTATTAAAATATTGGCAAAAAATTTGACAACTCCCAAACACTTCCAAAATACCACCCATAGCTAAGTTGGGTGTGCTGAGTCTAATGCAGACTTCATTTTCAATTCTGAGGTCTAAATAAATTATGTATTTTTAGAATTATCAGAAAACTAAGAAATGTTGAAAATTGTCGAACGGTCTCTAAATCATACGAAATTTGAGGTAGATACTCCTAACACTATTGTAAGAATAATGAAGGAGGTTTGGAGTCAATTAGGTTAATAATTGATGGGCAACAATATTAGGGTTGTTGCAGGGCTGGATCATTGGGTCATTACTCAGATCCAGCCTTCTTACGGGACTTAGCCCGATCGATCGAAACTGATTGATCGGAACTAGCTTAAGGCACAGACACGATCGCATTGGGTTTGAAATGAGAATACACAATCATACAAATCAAAAGGAGATAAGCCTGAGCCTCATTGGCTCCGGGCTTACAAATGGGGGTACATGGATTGGCGAGAAGCTCGCATACGATGCAGAGGGAGATCGGGGCACCAGTTAGCTTCTTGAAGGCACAAGAGATCCCGAACACCATGATTACCCACTATCATTTATTAGTAAAGCTCTGGATTTGCCTAAGGGAGCTTGAATAGATGGCAATGGAAATTAAGGAAAGAAACTCCACTTGATCGGTAAGCTTTACCTAGGGAAAACTTGAGGTAATTAATTGCCTCAAAGGGAAATTGGGAAGCTTTCAGAGGCATTGGCTCGGGCTAGGGAGGCTCAAGAGATCAGGCCATGGCCGAGCTCTCAATTTTCTAATTCAAGCTCGGCCGGGCCATGAGGCCCGATCGGGACTCCAAGACATAACGGGAGAAATCCTAGCAGCCTACTGAGGTGGACGTGAGAGTGGGAGACAGGGTCTGCGGTCAACAGTACGGGGAGATACCCTGTCGGGTACGAGCGACATGAAGACGAAGGTCCACAGTAGCGCGACCTTCGAATGTCATCTAATCTATCAATCAGATGGTACTACCACTGGGATCACTTGGATCATAATGGCCGATTGCAGTAGTGATCCTGGTCGTAGGATCCACGAGTTCATCTAACGGTGGATCTGTGATCCAGGACAATTAAATCCGGACCGTGGGATCAAACATCTCAACGGTGGGATCAGCAGGACCCCACTGTCGCGTGACTCGGGCTCCACAGCAAATCGCCCTTGGTTCGCACAGCGGATCCCAACCGTTTAATCAAGTATAAGGTATATTTGCAATTTTAAATTGTTGGAAGCCCTAAAATGCAATTAGACCAATTTAATTAAAATTGAATTATGGCCTAAATGATCTCCAAATTTTACCAAAATTTCACTCCTAGGTAATTTGGGGTTGAGGATTTCAAAAATACAATCAGATTTAAATTTTGATATCAAAAATATTTTAGGTCTTATTGGGGTATCTAGACTGATCAAAATGCTAACTTAACTTAGAGAAGTCTAATTGACTTCAAATTTTCAAGATTGGATTAACTTTATATGTTAAATGCAATAAGATTACAACTAATGTCTGATTAAGTTGAGAATTAATCAGGGTAACAACTTAGGGTTGTTATAGTTGGGGCTCACCATCTGAATCATCCTTAGAGTCAGTCTTGACTCCAATACAATTCTTGTACATTTCACTTTCATTGAAAGTGGCATCTTTACTTCTAATGACCTTCTGGTTCTGATTGTCCCAGAACTTGTAACCAAACTTGCTCGTGCCATATCTAACAAATGTGCACTTCTTCGCCTTTGTGCCAAGCTTGCTCCTAGATCTTGCATCAATGTGCACATAGGATGAGTAGCCAAATATCTTGAGGTGGTTCAGTTTCACCTCCTTTTTACTCCAAGCTTTCTCAGGAATCCCTTCATTCATGGGAACAGAAGGTCTCTAATTGATTAAATACACAGCTGTGTTAACGACTTCGATCCAGAATTGCTTTGGGAGACCCGTATACAATCTCATGCTTCTGGTTCTTTCTATGATTATCCTGTTCATTTGTTCTACAACACCATTTTTATGTGATATCCTTGGTACTGTGAACTCTCTCTTGATGCCTCTTAAGGCACAAAACTCCTTGAACTCCCTATCACAATACTCATCGCCATTATTAAACCTTAAGCATTTAAGTTTTAAGCCTGTCTCATTCTCCACCAAAGCTAACCACTTTCCAAACACATCAAATACATTAGATTTATATTTTAGAAAATAAACCCATACCTTCCTCATATGGTCATCAATAAAGGTGATGAAATATGTAGCTCCACCTATGGAAGAAGTAGGAGCTGGCCCCCATACATCTGTATGCATCAACTCAAGTTTCTTGCCTTTTAGCTCCCTTCCAACTTTAGAGAATGAAAACTTCTTCACTTTTCCCAGCATGCAGTCTTCATAGAAATTCAAGTTTACTAACTTCAGTCCTTGGAGCTTCCCCTTTGACTGTAGGAATTTCAATCCCCTCTCACTCATATGGCCAAGCCTCCGGTGCCATTGATCTGCATCTATCTCTTCTGTAGATGCAATAGTATCAGACTCTTTATTGATCAGATAAAGTGTACCTTTTATATTTCCCCATATAATAAAGAGTGCACCCTTGGTGATCTTCCACGAGTCTTTAGTGAAATAAGTAATGTAGCCTTCTCTAGCTAGCTGGCTCACAAAAATCAGATTTCTCCTTAGACATGGCAAATGTCTAACATCCTTGAGCTTCTAAACTGCGCCATTTGGTAGCATAACATCCACATCACCTCCACCAATGATGTCATATGTCTTATCATCTCCAAGATACACTTTCTCTAAGTCACCATTGGTGTAACTCTTAAAGGCACTCCTAGACGGAGTCGCATGAAAGGATGCGCCCGAGTTCACCACCCAGGACTCCGTGTTGACAAATAAGAGGATTAAAGCATCTTGATCCTCCTCAGCTGAAACATTCACAATGGGGTTCATAACCTTACCACCACCACTTGATTTCTTTAAGGTAGGGTAGTTCATCTTGGAGTGACCTGCCTTCTCACAGTTCTAGCAATCCGGATTTGCCTTAATGGGTCTTGATTTTTCTCGTCAAGACATTGACCTATTTCTGTTATGTATCCTTTCAGTGTGTCTTTCCTTTCTCTCAGCATTCAGTGCTGAGGTAGATGCCTCTCCGTGAGATTTCTTCCACACCTCCTCATTCAGCACAAGCCTGACTATGTCATCGAACCTCAACCATGCATTTCCTGGTGAATTGTTGATGGTTGTAACCAGCCCATCCCACTTGTTTGGCAATGAAGAGAGGAACAACAAAGCTCGGACCTCGTCATCAAAAATGATGCCCACCAAACTTAACTGGCTCATCACCGTGTTGAGCCCATTGAGGTGTTCAGTCGCTAAATAGCCATCCATCATCTTCATGTTAAATAATCTTTTCATCAAGAAAACTTTATTCAAAGATGAGGGTTTCTCATATAGTCTAGTCAGAGCATTCATGAGATCTACAGTATTTTTTTTTTTAACAATGCTAAAAGCAATAGTAGAAGACAATGATAAACGAATCAAACTCAGTGCAGTTCTATTAAGAACTTTCCATTCTTCATCAGTCATAGCTGCAGGTTTTCTGTCAGCTCCTTTCAATGAAAGATACAACTTTTTTTTGTAGAGCAAGTCCTCCATTTGCATTTTCCAGAATGCAAAGTTCATTCCACTGATTTTCTCAATATTGTGCCTCATCTCTTCGGTCATTACTCCCACTCAAATAAAAAATCCTTTTAAGGACCAATAGGATAGCCTCGCTCTGATACCACTTATTGGTAATTTTGAGGCACGAAGAACTTCCAGCACACTTTATTCGTAGTGGAAGCGATTTGATAAAGTGCGCTTGCTCTCTTCGATTGAGGATCTGGGATGTGTTGACGGCTACCAAACACCTTGAAATCACAAAATTACAAGAATAAAATTACAGCACATGCATGTAAGAGATCACAACACACAAAACATCCAAACACCAAAGATTACATGGAAAACTCAAGAACAGGAAAAACCATGAAGTCACACCACAGAAAATTCCACAACAAATATTTGAAGGTTACAGAATTTCAAAGAACTTATCTCCTTAGCTAAAATACAATAGCTCTTACTCTAATATAGAGAGAAGAGGAAGCAGCCACCACCAGAAGTCTCTCCTCTAACATGCAAGGGATATCTTGCACGACAACTTCCTTAGGGATCCTCCTTAGAATCTCCTCCTCACAGCAAGACTTAGCCTCCAAACTGAAATGCCAACCTTGTACTCTCCTCTCAACTTCTTTACTTAAGTACCCAGCTAAAATTTGGATCCTAAAATGTCCAAAATTACCTCCAATTTGCTTAGGGCAAAACCTAGACTGAAGTAGATTACCACTAGGCGCTACGGCGCTCCGTAGCGCCTAAATCTTGGGTTGGGACCCGCTGCGGCGTGTGGTAGTGCACAGCTCACGAGTTGGGACTCGTTGCAGTGTGCGGTAACGCCCTACTCTCAAGTTGGGATCCACTGCGGTGTGCGATAGCTCTTGCCTCTCAGGTTGGCACTTGCTGCGGTGTATGGTAGCGCCCACGTCTCGGATTGGGATCGCCATAGTGCGCCACGGCACGCCACGGTGAGCCGCAAAGCCTGTGTTGTTTATGGACTTCACTTCTTACTCCAAATCATCTCAAAACCTCTCAAAAGCTCACCAGATCACTATTAGCATCACCATGATGAATTAAATAGTCTCTATAACACAACACTAACTTGACTTATACATTCATGATATGCCAAGGCTTTAATGACTATATGCGTTAAATCATTAAAATTCAGAAATCACTTAAAACCAAATAATGTATCAATTTATCTCTATTATGCAAAATCCATCTAAATGAATTCTAACTCCTAATTTAACTCTACTAAATATTAAGATTATTTAATTCTCTCTATCTTCTAGACCGTCACTTGGGGAGAGTGTATATACATAACTATTATGTTTCTAAGAAGGGTGACTTTAATACTTATTTTGTTTAACTGCACTTATCGATACACATAAAGATAAGGGACAAAATTCTTTTATAGTTTATTCTCTCAAATTAAGTTGTTAAATTCCCCAATTGTAAACATAACTTATGGTGTCCTAAAAAAGGTAGCTTGAAACACTTAGTTTGTTTAACTGCACTTACCGATACACATAAAGATAAGGGATATAATTCGTTTACAATTTATTCTATCAAACTAAGTTGTTCAATCCCTTACTTATAACACACTTGAACTTGGGATGTTTATCCTGAACTGAACTATAATTATCTAATTATCTAAGATAAGATCGAGACTCTACAGTTTTATTCAGGGTAAATAAGTTAATATCATATTCTATTGAAATAAATCAATTCTATAGATATACACTATTATTTCCATCTAATGATTCTATTGATTCTCATTATAATAATTCTATTTATAAATCAAGGAATACAAACTAATGAATCTACACCCCATTATGATGAGTTATACACAAAGGTTTCATGGGTGTGATATGAAAGCCATTCAACTTAGGATACTTCCATAAGGAATGACCTCATTCTATAATCTTTAGGTTATTCTACCACAAGGATCTAAGATTAGAGTCTAAAGATAATAAGGGTTCATCTAAGCTTCTACCTCAAAATCAGACAATAAGCTCATCCTATCTCAATAATTTAACTATTAAAAAGTCTAACAATTTAATTAATCTAAACATTATCTCTATGCTTTTAAGATCTAAGAACTGAAAAGTATAATTACTCAAGCTATAATCTAAGTTATAAAGATTTACTTGAACTTATAATCCTTAAGGTATTCACTTGGGTTATACAAATCAGATGAGTAAACTATCTTATTATAGCCTAAACTATAGTTATGGGATTTAATCATATGAATTATTAAAAATTTATTATTTTATAAATTAGTCTGATTTTATAAATCAGTTTATGCAAATATTATTTCTTATGAGAAAATCAAGGACTTAAAGGTTAGGTTCAGATGAATAATCACATGAGTTTATTATAAATATTAATACTTCTAATTTACTAATTTAAGATCCATGGCAAATTAATAAGGGTTAATTGGAGTTTATGCAAGTGTAATGACTCAGGTTATTACCTCAGTCAATTAGGACTAAACTAAATAATAACTTTGATTCTAATGCACTTAGTTAGTCATTAAGACCTCACCCTGAAGTTTTAGTCTAAATCAGAGGTCAAATGGATCAAACTCTGATTATGGGAATTCTATGAACCCTAGAAATTGACATAATTATTTTGACCTCGAATTGAAAATCCAACTTAGTCATTGTACTCATTACCTCCAAATAGATATGGGTGATATTTTGGAGGTAATCATAGGTCGTCAGAATTTAGCTGAATATTTTATTATATTTTAAATACCTCGGAAAAATACGAAAATTAAATACTCATCAAAATCAAAACCAACTTCGTCGTTGCGTTCCTCATCCCTTAATTAGCTAGGGGTGAATAATTGGAAATTTTTAGAATGCATTTAATTATTTAATTTTAAATAATAAAATCAATTTAAATTAATTAAATAATAATATAATTAATTAAACTGATGCCGTCACCCGCGCCGTCTCCTTTCCGTGTGCGCCATCAGCCCCTGTCGTTCAACCGAACGGCAGGATGTGACCGTTCGATCGAGATAATTGAACGGTCCTTGTGTTCTCGTCCCCGTCTCCCTCTCAGGATAAGGCACGCGTCATGCGCTTCTCGGGCCGCGGCATGCGACCAATTGCCGCGTGCGATCTCGCATCGAAGGCTCCATTGGACTTTCTTAAGCCATAAGACCACGGACGCACCCACCTTTGTGCGAATTGGGATCCTTCTAGAGACGAACACATACTCTTCGAACCCTAATTGCTTCCCAACTGCATCTCCAAGTACTCACTATTCTCCTTGCTCCTTCGATCAATTCAATTGCATTCGATTCGCATAGTTATTACATGCCATAGATTTATGATTGATCAGTTTGACCAGGTCCGATTGTACCTAATCGAACTTGATCGAACCCAATTTGTTCTTCGATCCATAGTTCATACATTACCCGAATCTGCACTGAACCCTAGCAACTAGGGTTAACCCTAGCCGATGGCAGTGACCACCTCTAGTGTCGGGTCATCTCCCATTGGGTAGGTCTCACCAAGAAATATCTTTGGCCAAGTGGGTTGACCCCTCCTGTCATCGATAGCACCGCCAAATCTCGTGCCCTAGCGGCATGGGTGTGATTCGAAGTGTCGGGGAAGAACCCTTGGGTTGAGCCAAGTTGACCCAGGCCCGGCCCGTTCATTTGGGCAGGGCACGTGGCGCTCGAGACCGCGAGTTCCACTTTCCACAGTCAGCTGACCGCATGGGTCCCACCTCTGTCCCGCACCTGCTTCCATTCCACCTCATGTCTTATGGTCCTGCCGCTGCCCTTTCTAACATAGACAACTGGGGCCCGCCTTGCCCAGCTGTTCAGCCTGGATTAGATACCAACTTTTCTGTGGGACCTATCGCCGTATAAATTAATTAATTTTGTGATTTAAAATAAATAGTAAGATTAAATTAATTTAATTTGAATAATTGAATTAATTAGATATAGAAACTTTAAGCCCTCACAACTATTAAATAATAAGTTCAAATATATTAAATATATATCTCATTTTGCTCAAAAAAATGAGAGGGATATTATGGTGGTGTCAAATTTTTTGAATGACACATATTTAACATAATGACATTTTAGAACCTCCTCACTTAACCCTAAACTCTAGAAAATTTCCCTTAGCCATAACTTTGTACCTAATTACCCAAACCTAGTCAATATGAGTCTCATTTTAATCAAGAGAATGTTTAGATTAGTTTGATAGTGTTTATTTTACTATTTTGTCAATATTTTTGCTAATCACTTTTAGGACATTTCCCTAATTACCCTAAAAGACTTAGAAATTGATTTGACCATAACTTAGTCAATTGAACTCCAAATCAGATCATCCAATATACCATTTAGATCATAAAAACCTAATTAATAATAAGCTAAAATAGAATTTAGATTTTGACCATTAGAAACCTTAATTTGCCCTAATCACCCTAGAACTTGATTAGGTTATAACTTGATCAATTAAACTCCAATTTGGGTCTACTCTAGATTAAAGTACTCAATGTATTATAAGAAAGTTATAGCCACTGAGTTTGTTAAATTTGGATATCAAATAAAAAAGTTAGATTTTGACCCTTTATTAAAACTATATATTTACATATTTGAATCCCAATATTGATTTGATCATAATTAATTATTAGAGATCAGAATTCAGTGTTCTTGAACTCTATGGAATCCTTGGATAATAAACAACAATAAACTGACTAAATTTTTAGACTTCACTAGGTGAAATTATCAGTTTGCCATTATAGGTTAAAATTCTTAATTTGAACCCATAGGACTAAATTCATGTCCAAATTGGAAATACCTACTGTCTATCTTCATGTTAAACATCAAAGAATTATTTAGCATCAACAAAATCTAATTTAGAGTTTTTAATCAAAAAAGTAGTATTTTAGACTCTTAAATAGGGGGAAAATGGTTATTTTGCCCAAAATTTATATTAAGTGCCCTTAACCTTTATAGTATGAATTAAATCATTAAAAATCAGTAATATAATTAAATTGTAATCAAATTAGGCCCTTAATCTCTTAATTAAGTTGAATAAAGAAAATCCCCACTTAAGGTTTGAAAATTTCTAAGTAAAACTAATACACCCTAACTTAGCTAAATTTCACTCTAAGTTTCCCTAATTTAACTAGGACAGTACATAAAGACAAATTTCCTTAAGTATCATCAAATACTAAAACTTCTTAAGTCATTCCTTAGGAGTTTTCTTAGGATTTGCACCTTTGCTTTAGGATCTTTTTCTTAAGATTAGGTATAGATGTTAGGTTAGATTTTATTTATTGAGTAAATGGATTATTCAATAAATTAAGTCTTGGTTTTATTAGTTTCTAGATATTCCTATTTTAATTATAATTATTTTATCTTTTAACTTAAGATTAAGGCTAGGAGATCATTTTAGTAAACTTTGATTATGTTTAATAGGATTTGCATTAATCATTAGTTCATAATTTAGACTTAAACCTTAATCCTTAAGTATTACCTTTAGAATTATGAGGTTAAACCCCAAAACTTGGAGTTTAATCTGTAATCCCTAGTTTTAGCATATTTTGATCAGATCTTAGCTTAGATCATCTAAATTTATCAAATAGGCTGTACTGATTAATTATTTGACCTGTAAGCATTATTAATTGAGCTAAATTAGGACCTGATCAGTTCTAATTATTTTTAACTCATAAGGTTGTGAATCTAAGTTATACTTGATAATGGGAATTGGAGATCCTAATCTTGTATAACTTAAAATAATTATAATAGATTAAGTAGATAATGATAGATATCACCTGTGTAGTAGAGTCCCTTACTTAATATTGAATTATTGTTGCTTTTGCATTCCTTGTACTTTGTGCCTTTTCCCTTGAACATTCATTCAAGATAATATTGCTGCATGAAATGAAAACATAGAAAAATCAGAATAACATTTGTATAGGGTTTAGTTTTTGGTTGATCTTACGTATTTTACCTCCACTGAATAGGGGGTAAGGAGAAATAAAGATTATTTAACATTACTCATTGAGGAGTGTTGTGTTAAGTTATAACTTTAATAGTTTTGCAGGTGTGCTTAACTCCTCAACCACTTCTGGATGTGTCAACAAAAGTAAAGTAAAATAACTAAAAATTTACTGTATGTGTATTTTCTATCTCCTCAGTATAGTTCCTGCCCAAGCCCAGAAAGGCTATGGGAATCCTGCCCTAGCCCAAAAAAGTTATAGGAATTTATAGTACAGTAGCCCAACTAGCCAACCCTTCTGATATGGCAGTTCTTACATACTTACATTTCTATTTTACTATTACTTTTACTGCAGTTAGCCTTTACTTTATGTAACAACCCTAGTTGTTGCCCTAGCTAGATCTAGATTTATTAAGCTAAATCAAGCTTTAATTTTGTTTCCAATAGACTCAATGGGTCAATTAAACCTAACCCAGGAAGTTTGGAATCAATCGGAGCTAAATCAAGAATTTTAGTAATTTTGGCTATTTTTGAGCCCTAAAAAATACCTAAATTAAATTGATCTCTAAATCAAAATCTAATTTTATTTTTGAATTCCTCATACCCTAATTAGCTAAGGGTGAATTCTTGGGAATTTTTAGATCTCATTTGGTCCTAAATGGGATTTAGGATAATTAAAAATAATTATATATTATTTAAATTAAATTATAATTAAATATAAAATGGCAGGAGTTGCTGTCGGGACCGCGGCAGATCCGCTGCGAGGTCCCGACAGCGGGGCACCGAGTGGAGCCACACGATGCAATAGCACGCATCTTAGCGCTCTTGATCCAACGGCTTTCATTCGAATCCTACCCGCTCGATCGGCATCTAGCATCCGACGCTCAAGATCGTCTCTGCGGTTTTGTTAATTGGGAGCCACATCATACTGTCGATCCTCAACGGTCTCGCGATTAGATGCTGGAGACGGACCCTGCCAGTGTAGATCATCGTCTTCGCCCGATTGCCAGCCCGACAAAAAATTCGCTCGTACCGTTCCATGCCAGCGCTGTCCCCCACTCCCTCCTGTCTTGTCCCCTAGACAATTAGGATCTTCCGAGGATGGCCGAGCCTAGTAGTGCGACTCGGGAGGCCTGGACCCTCCCAATTTCAGAAAATGGAGAGAACTCTTGGGGCAAGCCAAGTTCCAAACCCGAGCTCTGGCATCCACTCCCAGGACCTCTAAAGCCTATAAATACCCCCATTGATCCCATAGTGAGCTCCTTTGCTCACTGTGAATCTCAATTTCTCCTCTGCCCTCTGTCTCGGTGCTCCCAGCTCTTCCAGTGACTGAACCTGCTTCATCCGCTGATAGTTGGTGTGGTTTGGAGTTCAAACCCCCCAAGCTACAGTAGAGGGAGCTCAAGAACTTGCCAAGGACCTGCGGCATTGCTCGGCTCGCCTTCTTCCCAATTCAGGTACAGCTTTCTTCCATTGAATTCCGTTGATTCAATCCTCCATTCTGTCTCTGAATTAAGCCTCTGGATGTCGTCTAGGTAGCCGTAGTTACTTAGGAAACCTAGTGTGATTGTCCATAGGGCCTGGGCTAGTCTAATTCGATCCTTCAATTGTCCAGTTTGCACCTCGAGCTCACAGCTGAGCTCGAGTAAGGACCCAATGATCCAGGGCACCACAAGGCATGTGGCCAGAGGGTTTCGATCCGCCTCACCACCAGGATGGTGCAGGGATCAAGTTCTGGCCAAATGGTTGCCTCTATGAGGAGAATTTACTCCTCTCAGTAAACCCTAATCGTCTGAGAAGCGAGAGTCTCGGTCGAGTAGCACCCCATTGATCCAGAAGGACCCAGATGGGGGTTCTTACCTTAATCAGTGCGTATGAATCTTCTGAAGGTGTAGCCATCGAGAGCTAAACATGGCGTGACCGGAGCATGGAGAATTACGGCGTGGAAGTTCCACTATGGCGGAGCTGTCGAGAGGAGGAAGATGAAGTCACGGGTCGGGCTGACCCATGACCCGCACGTTTTGCAATTGGGTCGGTAGATAATATTAGAATTTCTGGATTTAATTTCCTTAAGTAAATTAAGTTGGAAATTAAATCCTATGATTCTAATTTAAATAAAAATGTAGAACAAATTATTTGAATAACTTTAGTTATACTGATCCAAATAGTATGATCCAATATACCATTTGAATCAGAAAAATACAAGTAATCTAAATCTAAAATAAAATCATAGATCTAATGGTTGGATTTAAAATAATTTCCCAATCCTTTTCTATTTTTAATTAAATCATAATAAATTCAATTAATAACCAAATTAATTGATTAAGGGCTCTGATTGCTCATTTAATCCTAAGAAACCTATGTAGACCATTAAAAGTAATTTAGGAACCCTAATTTTATTAATCATGCCTTAATCACCCTAATTAGGGATTAGTAAACTGAGTCATGATTAAGCCTCTAATTTTGGGTAAGTTAATTCCTAATGCTATCTTAAGTATATTAGAACCTATGGGTAAGGTTGGATTACCCTAGAATGCCATAAATTCATTAATCACCCTAATTGTCTTAAATAGGTGGTTAATGCTAATTAGCATAATTAGGTTGTCAAAACCTAAGGTAAGTGTGTTTCCCACTTTATTAACCAATATGAAACACATTAAAATAGATTAGAAGTAATTTGGATAATTAAATCCTAAAATCCCATATTTTGCCTTAAGAGATGTATTTTGGTCATTTTAACTAAAATGTGTTTAAGTGCCCCTTAAACCTTGGAAAATTTAGTAGATTATCCTTATTTAGATTATTAGCTTCTCTCTGAATTCTTAAGTTAAGAATATTCATATTAAGTTAAGAAATCTTCATTTAGCCTTAATTAAAATACTTGGATCCTAAGGGATCATAAAGGGGTCACTTTGCCTTAATAATTGAATCTAATAATTTTAGATGTTAAATCTCAATTTAATAAGTGCAATTATGTTAGTTCATGAGCTTAAAGAAACACATTTAGAAAGTCTAAGTTGAAATCCTAATTTAAGTCTAAAGTGATCGAACCTTAGATCTTAAACTTTAGATCTTCTACTTGAATTAAACTATCTCCAATTGAAATTCCTTAAATGATTTATTGTCTGAATCTTTTAAAGCCTTCCATGTGGGTATAGGATTGATTCAATCTATAGTATAATGAAATTATCCTAAGAGATTGGATATAGATCTTAGATTCTCAAGTTCTTAGTTGATTATTTTATCTTATAATCAGTAAAGTAGCCTTTCACTAAGTTCTTATCCCTTTGATCTTTCTACTTATTGGATTTTTTATCTGTAACTTGGGTATTAAGTATGAACCCTAGATCCTTATTAGGACATCACCTTAAATTTAGGATTTGAACACCAAGGTGGAGTTTAAGTCCAAAATCCTTAAATCTTGATTTACTTAATCAAGATTTGGGTAAGAGAAAAAATTATTAATAGTTAGGTCGTAATTCATTTGAACCTTATAGTCGTCATATGATTTTGAATTAGAACTTGCTAAGTTCTAATATTAACTTTAAGATCGTAAATCTGAGATTTTACTCGATAGCTGGATATTGAAGATCCTAAACTTGTATCTTCTCAAAATAGTTAGATTGGATAAATTAGACAACAACAGATATCACATAAGTCTAGATTGAGTCTCTTGCTTACTTTGAATTGATAGCTTGGCATACCTTGGCTATTAAGCCTTATTTCTTGATCATAATAGGAGAACTTAGGATATGGATGATACATCCTAAGTTAGTGTCTGTAAAGCATATCATTCATCTAGTTCTTGTAGTGCTTTCAGTTAGTAGAGTATGTCCTAGCTTAATCTTCCTCTTTAGTTCTTGTATTATTATAGAATAGTCTCAAGCCTAGCATATTGGATGTCTAGGATGGTTATAGACTTAATCTATGAGTTCAATTTAGGCCTAGCATATTGGATGTCTAGGATGGTTATAGTTGAACTCTCAGTTCAGAGGCCCTGTATGGCCTATTATCTGGTATGGCAGTACTATGTCTTAGGCTTACTGCTACTCTAGCTTAGTTTTCAATCTTGTTTTTTCTTTGCCACATGCTTCAATGGCCTTACTTGCAGTATTGGCTTGCTTTGCCACATGTCTCAGTGGCTTTATGTTATATCTGATTGTTTTGTCTTTGCCACATGTCTCAGTGGTCTTTTTTTTTCATATCAATATGCATGTTGTAAGTATACTCTTATGGGTTAGCTATATATATTAGCACGTTTAGAATGTTAGAATTTCTTTTTATATTTAGTACTTGTGTTCTTTTATACTCAGCATATTTTAATATAATCATAATCATATTAGGATCAGATTTATTACAGTGGTTACAGTTATTTTTGCTTTTAGCTTCACCTTGCTTATTTTCATGTTTTGTATATTATTTCACATACTTGTTGATTGCTATAAATAGATAGTATATAGTTATCCCATTTCTTGTATAGCTTGTTGCACCCCATAATTGCTTGTATGTTAGATTAATCAAATGTGATATCTTTAATTAATCAGTTCATTTAAAATAGCCTAAAATGTACTTAGACAATTGTCTAACTATAACCTTTTATTTTATTGGCTGGGGCCATAGCATTTGTGATACCGACAAATGTCAGATTCGGACTTGTTCGTGGGCAGTGCTACAGGAGAGGAGCCAGTTCAGGAGGAGGATCGCTCTGCTGAAATTTAGATAGATTTTGCATTTTTATTTCAGTAAGATTAAGAGACCTTTATATTTTCTTTTAAATTTAATTTGTAATAATTAAATTCTAGATGTATTTTACTTTCTGCACTTGTTCTGAGTTACTACTACTGTTTTCATGTTTTTATATACTATGTTATGCCTGTGGATGTTACATTTTATTCCTGCTTCTGCTACTTTAATATATATTGATGTATATTTATAGTTGCATCAGGTAACAAGTCCTTGGCTTAAGGCAGGTTGGGTTTCACCCGACTTTACTTAAGTTGGGGATTTGCCACAGTTGGAGTATCGTACTCTTTACCATTAGTATGGGGGACCCCACACTTTACTTGCTTACTTGTAAACTTAAAGGATGCTAGTTTTATTTCTTGCGTACTTATACGTATAACAGTCAGATTTATTCCTTTTAAATTTGCATAATTCATATGATCATAAGCAAATTTAGGATGATTCATAGTATTTTCATTACTTATTAAATATGCATAACCTTGTCACAATTTTGGTGTTGATGTATGTTCCTTTTTCCTCATACATTTCTTAATCATAAATATCTTTATTTATAACTTCTTCACATGCCTTTGTATGCTTATTGCACCCATATATTTTGCTTATTTTATAATCTAAGTAAAATGGTGATATCATAAAACTCATGAACTTAAACAGCCTAAAATGTACTTATACAATATGTCTAACAAGATTTTTCTTTTCTTTGGCTAGGGTCCTGTCATTGTGAAACTAATGATAGTAGGTTCTGAGTAATTTGAGGACCTTGTGCCTGAAGATGAGTCATTCTTGGAGGAGCATCAAGTCAGGGCAGAATATTAGTAGAGTAGCTGTTATGTTTATTCTGCTTGAGAAGATGAGTGATTTATTTTAAAACTTATTTAATATTTGTAATAATACAGGTACCTATGAATATTTTATTACTATACTTTTTTATTCTAAGCTGCATGTTACTTCTTACTTGTATTGTGGTGGATTGGATGTAGTATTTTTTATTGTTCCTTGTTCCGCACTCTGTTGAATGTATATACTTAGTGAATGATGCTGTTGCATTATCCAGGGCACATCCTTCCCTTATTAATAGATTGAGGATTACACCTTAATCTAATAATAAATGAGAAATTTGCCAGCATGGCACACTGCCCTTGATCTAATCTTGATGTGGATTGGAGGCGGGGTGCCACATAAAGTACTTTAGTTTCCAAATCAAGTATCTTGTTTAAATTAATTAAGTATAAGACTTAATCTAGTCAAGTTAAGGTTCAATCATGAACTTAATCAAATTAAGTTTGATTACATATATATTGATTAATTTAAAAATCAATAAGCTTATTATCCATTATTGATGTTCAAATCAATAAAAAATCAAATATTAACTTTATTATGTATTTCCTTATGTTTATTAAGGTTTAAATGTTGATTAATATCAAATGAAATATTTAAGTGTCCAAATCAGAATTTAAGTTTCTAATATGTGTACTACTGTTAATGAAGCATATAAATATCATATTAATCAAAATAGAAAGTAATTAAGGCTAATCAAACTCTAATCAAAGCCAAACTAGATTTGCACTTAATTACAATTTATTCATCTAAAATTCATGCACCCTGGCCATTATATTCTACCTATTTATAGAAGCAATTAGAGATATTAACTTTATAATTTGGATAATTATAAACTATAATATTCACTAATCATGAGCTAAAGCAATTAGTACTTAATTATCGATAAAAAATAAGAATTTAAATTTAGCTGAACAAATAAATTCTAAGCTAACTAAGCATGGAGTTCATATTTTAAATGTTCGTCTAGTGCTACAGCACGCCGTAGCACCTAGCTTTTGGCCAGAGAGCACTCCAGCGCTGTAGCGCCAGACAGAGTGCACCGCATAGTGCACCGCATCGCCCGCACCTCGGAATATTTGGCGTCGTAACGCGCTGTAGCGCCAGACGGACATTTTGCCTGGATGAAAACGGAACAATGCCCCTATGGCATCCAAATACTCTCGATTCATGGCACCTCAAGTGCAGCGTCATACATCAATGGAAAGGTCTCTCCAATACCTTTTCATTGATATAAAATTGATATAATAAGATTATTTCAACATTGCAAACAATAATGCCCTAGGTCTAAGAATACATAAATCTTATTTGTAGAACTGTTTTCTTAATGGACAAAACAAGCTTCGATTGGACTCATTCGAGTCTGATTGAGGCTCGACAATAAATCCTAATGCCATGCGAGAGCTGCTCAAGATATCATTTCACAAAGGCATTGATTAAATTCATAAAAAGAGGTATAGAAGGAAAGGTACTTGAGTTTGTAAATGGAAGGAGATATAATTCTTCAAGAGCTTCTTCAGCTGCTAGCAAGAGATGGAAGAAAGCTAAGGGTTCTTCAGGAGCTTTGAAAGGAAAAGGAGCTTCAGCTGACATAAAATAAAGAGGGGAGTTGAGTGAGCTAGCTTTAAGGAGAATAAGATGGATGGATTCAGCAATTGAGCAAAGGCATGGGCTGAGAGAGGTAGCAAGTCCTCTCCCATCTGCAGAATGGAGAAGGAGAGGGGAGCTGACCATTTCCCTAACTAAAATGGGGCTCCATTCATAGGAAAAATGGGAAGTGGGTCCCAAGCACAGGAGAGAAGAAGAAAATTGGAGAATTAAATAAATTAAGCTATTTAATTAATACTTTTTAATTTACTTATTTCCCTAACTAAAATTAGATGAATGACGGGCTCCGAAAAATCTCAAAAATTCACCCTTAGCTAGTTCTAGGGTGAGGAATGCAACAATGAAGTTGGATTTTAATTTGGAAATTAATTTAATTATCCTAATTTTTGGGATATTTAAATACATTAAAAGATTTGAGAAAATTTGATGACCTCCAATGTAACAACCCTAGGTTGTTATCTTGCAAAAATATAGGTAACCTAATCAATTTTTAAATGCCATTGCTTATAGAATCTCAAACTGAGCCTATCCAGAAAATTTGAAGTCCATTGGACTTCTCTAAGTCCAAAAGGATAATTGATCAGTCTAGATACCCTAGATTAAACCTAAAATATTTTTACTTCAGAATTAAAATCTGATTGCATTTTTGGATTCCTCACCTCCAAATTAGCTAAGGGTGAAAATTTGGTGCAATTTGGGATTCATTTGGGTCATAATCTAATTTAAATTAAAATGGTTCAATTGCACATAAGGGTTCCTAATAATTCAATATTGCAAATATACCCTCAAAACTAGATTAACGGTCGGGATCCGCTGAGAGCCCGGTTCACGCGACAGCGAGGTCCCGTGAATCTGGCCGTCGCGTGTAAATAATCCACGGCTAGGATTAACTCCCGCGGAACCACGGATCAACCGTAGGATCTCCCCGACCGATCCAACGGCCCGGATCACTCCCGTGATCGGCCGTTAGGATCCGAGATATCCGAGCCGTTCTGCCATCTGATCGATAGATCAGACGGCATCTGAGGCACCCGGCACTGTGGATCGTCGTCCCCACTCCATCGCGCACCCGACAGGAGGATTTTCTCGTACTGCCAGCTGCCTCCTCTGTCCCCCACTCCCACTTCCACCTCAGCAGACCGTTAGCACACCTCCCTTAATGGCCAAGAGACCCAATTGGGCCTCGTGACTCGGCCGAGTTCGAATTAGAAATTCGAGAGCTCGGCCATGGCCCGAACCATTCGGTTCTCCCCAGCCCAATTAAACTCTCTGGAACCTTCCTTGTACTCCCTTGAGGCTATAAATAGCCTCAACACTCCTCTGATTAATCCTTGTTGATCAATTAAAGTCACTTACCTTCTCCGCCATTACCATTTGCTGAAGCTTCTTCCAGGCGCTCCCAAGATTTCATACCGCTGATAGGAGAGTCTCCTGGAGTTCAGGAACTCTCAGAGAGGTCCAAGGTAGCTCAATAAGCCCGGAGATGACCACCCTATCGTCTGCAAGCTCTCAGATAAAAACCAGGTATCCTACTTACCGGTTTCGAGCCAATGAGGCTCGGACCTTCTCTATTTTGATGCATCTGAGTTCGTATTGTCGTCTCGAATCCAATGGTATCAAGATTAAGATCTAGGCTAGCCTCGATCGATCGAATCGATCGATCGGATTGAATCTTTAAGGATCACCTCGGTCGAGTAAGGACCTGGCAATCCAGACCACCCCAGACCCTCAGACCAGAGGGCTTCGATCAGCCTCACCTCTCTGATGGTGTAGGGATCGAGCCTGGGGTTTGGCATGGCCTCTGTGGGGAGAATTATCTCCACACAGTAGCTTCAATGGAGGAGCCCTCGGGTGAGCAAGGTCTAGCCGATTCAGACCATCTCACGGGGGGCTTGAAGTCCCATTCGACGTGTCTGACAATGGGGATCAAGTATCAAACCAGTCCTAGTCGTGCTATGGTCAGGATGCGCTGGGATTTTGCGATTAGGGTTCCCCTAATCGGGTCCCTGGTTCGGGACAGAGACGCGGGGACGAAGGCTCTGTGCGGGCCGGGTCGACCCATGACCAGCGCAGTGCGATAGTGCCGGGTCTCCCGGGCCCCGGTCGACCCGCGCGGTTTGGAATTGGGCCAAGCCGTGTAAATTAAATCGGAATTATTTTTCTTAAGGAAAATTAAGGAAAATAATCCCAATAATCAAATCATAGGAATTTAATTAAATAAAAATACATAATGTATTATTTGAATAAATTTTAATCTACTGGTCCAAACCCTATGATATTATATATAAAAATGATCAAAAAATTATCAGGGACCTAAATATAAAATAAAATCATACATTTGATGGTTAGATCTTTAATTATTGCCTAATTATAGTGGATCTTAATTAGGGTAAATTAGTAATTTTACTTGTCCAAATTACATGCTTAGGGTGCCATTAGTTCACTTATGATGATTAGAATGTATGTGCTAGGTAGATTATTTTTCTGAGCTCTGTAATTCTAGTTATGCCCTAATTTTGTTAAAATAGGATTAGTGAATATTATGGTTTATACTCACTAGATCTTAGTAAACTTATACTCTGATTAATTGTATGGTTAATTAGAACTTGGGTATCAAATTTCATGAAATTCTGATGGTTGGATTTATACTTATGTGCTAATCTTTTTTGAATTGAATTAGAGCTTGATTAGCACCAAGTATTGCTTGTTTTACAAAATTTGAGCATTAATCTGACTTATAACAGTAAGTTAAATGTAGTGAATTCCTCTAGATAAACTTATTAAGTATACTTGAACAAATCTAAAGATTGAGAATCTTAAATATCTTAAATAACTTGAGAAATCTTAAGATTTGGATCAAGCTTTTAAGACTTGATCTAGGTCTGAGATTGCCACCAATAATGCATGATTAATCCACAGATTTGACATTAATCTTTAAACAAACACTTGATTCTACTTAAGATATGAGAAGGGATCTGTAACAACCCAAGTTGTTACTCAGGTTAATTAAGACTAATCTTAATCTTAATTAAGGTTTTAGTATACTAATTAAGTAATTTAGAACTCATCTCTGAAATCTAGGTCAAACTAGAAGTCAATAGTGTCAAATCAGAAATTCTGGAAAATCTCAAACCCTAGAAAATTAACTTTTTATCTAGACCTCAGATCAAAAATCTGACTTCACCATTGCGTTCAGAACACCCAAATTAGCTACGGGTGAAGTTTTGAAGGCATTTGGAAGTCGTTGGATTTTCATCGAATATTTTAATATTATTTAAATACCTGAAAGATCAAATAATTAAATACTCATCGAAACAAAAATCCGAGAGTGCCGTTGCGTTCCTCACCTCTCAATTAGCTAGGGGTGATTTATTGGGAATTTTTGGGATGCATTTAGTTAATTAATTATAAGTAATTAATTAAGCAAATTAGTTTAAATTAATAAGTATTTTAAATATTTAGTTTTAAGTCTAAACGGCGCCGTCCAAGCATTTTATGCGCCGTTAGGCTACCCGTGAAATCAAATGGCAAATTACGAGCCGTCTGATCGCTTCGATCAGACGGCTATGGTTTATCATTCCAAAGGAAGCAACGCGTGTGAGGGAATTGCCGCGCGTCGTTCTGCCCCCTTTCCAAGCGCCTCTCACAGCCAGGAATCGCCGACCAAAAGCTTAATTAAAAGCTCGGATCGATCTCTCCCACAAATTTTCACAATTGGGGACCCGTGAAATTCAAAGGAGCTCTCTATTGAGGTTTGAGATAGTCCGAGCCGTCCATCTTGAGGTACCCCTATTTCCTTTGATTTCCATTCAATATTGGTATTTCCATTTCGTAAACCTATTTCAATCAATAGATTAGCAATGGAATGGTTTTGATCAAACTTAGGAAGGACCAATTAATCAAATTTTTATCAGGATCCACAGTGGTATACAGTTGGCGTCCGCTCCGTGCCCTAGAAAGCTAGGGTTCAGTAGCGTTAGTTGCATAGGTCACATTTGGCAGTATCTCACCCACCGTTGGAAAGATCCAGTAGAGCTCGTTCGATTGGTATGCAAGTCCAACATCGTCGATCACATATCGACCTTCAGATCATCTGCCCTAGTTCTAGCGGCTTGGGAAGAAGGCGGAGAGATCTCAGACTGGGCCGGGCCGGGCCCGTCCCGTGTCAGTTTTGCTTGGGTCATCCACGTGCTGAGCCGCTAATGGTACGGGTCTACTCTATCAGCACAGCTGTGCGTGTGGGGCCCGCCATCATTTCGGCTGACCAATTGAATAGCCACGACAACGCGTGGGTCCCACTGCAAGTTCAGAATCTCTCCTAGGCTGCCACGTGTCCAGCTACTCAGATGGATGAAGTCACCATTTTATCGTGCGGGTCCCACCTGCATGATAGAATAAAATTAAATATATTTAATGAATTAAATTTTAATAATTAAATCTAGTTTATTTAAATCAGTTTTAATTTAATTAAATAAACTATAGAACTTTAAATAATCATATCTTAATATTTATAAGTCCAAAATATATAAAATTATATATCAAATTGATCAGAAAAATATGAGGAATTTATTGATGCCAATACTTTTGCTGTAGGACTAGTATTTAGCAAAGTGACATTTAGGGTATTAATTAAGTCTAATTAATGTCACAAAATTTCATTTGCCCATAACTTTGCACTCAATGATCCAAACTTATTGAATATGGGTCTTAAAGTGATCAGAAAACCCTAAGGATTATTTTGGTAGTATTCATCTTGCTGTTTGGATTTGTTTTTGCCTAATGACATTTAGGACCCAACCCTAATTACCCTAATTAACCCTAGAACTTCAATTGACCATAACTTGGTCAATTGAACTCCAAATTGAATGATCCAAAGATCCTTCTTGATCAGAAAAACCTAAGTAACAGTAATCTATAAAAATATTTTAGATCCAACGGTTAGATTTGCTAATTATCCTTAATTACTCTAAAACTTGATTAGTGAATATTAGCAAATCTAGTAATCCAATTTGAGTGATTTAAGTTTCAGAGGACTCATAGAGTCATTTAGAATCTAGCTGTATGGTTGGATTAATGTTTGAGTGATTAATTTCACTAATCACTCACTAATCACCCTAAACCCTAATTAGGTCATAACTTTGTCAAATTAGATCCAAATTGAGTCTACCACATGTCATTATGATCAATGGACTAATTGTAAACCATAGCTACTATTTTTGCTCAATTTGGACACTAATTAACAAAGTTAGGATTTTTGACCCATAATTAAGAATTCCTTAATCACCTTTTAAACCCTAGAATTTGTATTGGCCATAACTTGGTCACTTAGCAGAATTTAGCAAATTTAGATTCTATGGAAAGCTTAGGCAGTAAAGAACAATAATCTGAAAGAAAATTTAACTTTCACTTAGTCAAATTACGAATCTTCCCTTATGAGCCAAATTCACCAATTTGATCTCATATGGCTTAATAATCATCCAAAATTAGTTTAGTTGCTGTTTAATCTTATATTAGACAATAAGAAACACTTTCCAAGAGAAAATTTTAGAATTTAAGCCCTAGATCAAAAGTTGATCTTTTGAACCCTTAAGTAGGGGCAAAATGGTCATTTTGCCCAAATTTATGGTTTAGCCTTTAAAAGCCCTAAATTCAGTTTCTAATCACTAAAATCAGTAAATAAAATGATTTAGAACTGAAATTAATCAAATCCAAGTCTAAATTAGATTTTTGATTAAAATCTCAAAATTTGCTCCTTAAGAAAA
This sequence comes from Gastrodia elata, assembly GCA_016760335.1. Classification (NCBI taxonomy): domain Eukaryota; kingdom Viridiplantae; phylum Streptophyta; class Magnoliopsida; order Asparagales; family Orchidaceae; genus Gastrodia; species Gastrodia elata. Next base: position 9,923,596 of record CM028682.1, on the reverse strand, counting down.
TTCCTAAGTCCTAAGTGAGTAATTTCTCTTCTTAAATCATTCTTATACCTTTCCTTAGGTATTATAACATTAGTTAGGATGTGTGTCTTGAGAGATACTCTTAGAGCTTTAATTCCTAAGATTAAGAATAGATCTTAAGTTAGAATTTATCTATTGAGTAAATTGGGTTACTCAATAGGTAAAACCTTGAGTTTTCTAGTTTATAGATTTTCTTAGTTTATTAAATAATTATTTGATCTTTAAACCCTATAATTAAGAATAGAGATCTATCCTAATGAATTTGATTTATCATTAGGATTTGCCTTAACCTAATTCATGAGTTTTGGGTTTTAAACTTAGACTCTTAGATTATACATTTAGATTAAGTGATTAGACCCCATCATCTGGAGTCTAATTCTTAATCTTTTCATCTTGATTTGGCTAATCAAGATGAGGTTGGGATGAAATAAATTACAAAATTAGGTTGATGATTTATTCACTTTAACCAAATAGTCGTCTTTTGATTAAGTTATAATTAGGACTTGGCCAGTCCTAATTATCTTCAACTAGTAGGATTCGTGATTCTAAGTTACAGAATGTGTAAGAATTGATGATTCTGAAACTTATGTAACTTAGAGTAGATAGAACGAATAAAGTAGATAACAATGAATATCACCTATGTTTTAGATATAGTTTCTTGCTCATTTTGATTTTGATGCTTCGCATTCCTTGAAATTGAGCTTTATACCTTGAACATATATTATGTACTTAAGATATTTGATAAATATCTTATGTTAATTTGGAACATTCATAAGCAGCATTATGTTTTTGTTTCACAAGTGTTTTGTAAGGTGTAGCTTAATTAGTATACCTCTTCGATCAACTCGTTCGGGGTCGGCTTCTTGTTGGGGGTTACAGTCCGATAGTCTATGCCATGCCTAGTTCGTGGGATAGGATGGATAGACCCTTGCCCTACTAGCTATAGAGTCAGGATTTTGATATGGTTATACTAATTTAAGTACACTTACATTCAGTTCTGTCTTAGCTCATCAGGCTAAGAGTTTTCAGTGATGTTCAGTTCAGAGTTTCTTAGCTCATCAGGCTAAGATTTGTTGAGTTCGTGTTCAGTTCAGGTGACTTATATAGTCACTGTAGTTTCAGTCTACAGTTACTATTTTACTTATATATATTCTGCATTTTAGCACTGTTTTACTTACAGTTTTCCTGTTATATATAGGATGCTAGTTTTACTTGCTATTTTCTTATACCTTTAGAATGTTAGTTTGTTTCAGTTTCACTCGGTTAAAATTACGTATATCACTTAGCATAATCTGTTTGATTATAAGCATGTTTAGGTTGTACTTTTCTTACAGTTTTGTTTAGTCTTTTGCTTACCTGTCTTTATTGCAGTTTCTTGGAGGAGGTATGTATTACTTCCTATTTGCTTAGTTATAAACTGTAGTTTATAACTTATCACTGTTCTTTTATACGCTTTTCTGCACCTATTTTGCTCAGTTTTATTTTTATGGTGATATCTATTTAACTTAATAAAATTGTTTGCCCTAAAATGTTCTTAGACATATTGTCTAACCAGTTTTTCTTTTGTTGGCTGGGGCCCTACCATTATGAAACTGGTAATGGTAGGCTCTGAGTTTGTTGGAGCAGCAGATCCAGTGGAGAGCTTACCATTGGAGGAGGAGCCCGTTCTTAAAGATTTATAGCTTTAGTTTTAATTCTTTCAGTGAGATTGAGAGTCCTTTCAGTTCTTTTAAACTTATTAAATTGTTGTAATAATATAGGTTTATATTTCTCTTTCAGCACTTTACTTATTCTGTATTATTATATTTATATTGTATTGGATGGATGTTATATTTTTATGCTTCCACACTCTGGATTCTTGTATGATCATTTAGTGATAGTATTTTTGGATGAATGGCAAAGTCCTTAGTTAAGTTAGATTAGAATGTGTGTCTAATCCAAATTTTAAGTGGGGACGTTGTCATTTGGTGACCCCTCCACCGTAATCATGTTAACTTAATAGTTAACAGGACCACGACGGGGTAGGGCCGCCACAGGATCAAACCCTAATCTACTTAAGGAGAATCCAAATCCTTAAGAACCTTAACTTAATTAACTTGATTGTAAGACTATGAACTTGACATTTTTTAATAATGCATCTGATTTGATATTGATTCTAAACATTTGAATTAGACAAATTAAGATTAATAATAATCATATATGATTTCTCAATCTAAATCAAACCTTAAGATCCCTAATTTTCTCTTAAGTAAGAGGATTAGCATAAGAAGATTTATAAAATCATATTGATTAACCAAGTTATCTAAGTCCTAACAATATTCCTGATCTAGATCCCCTAATCTTAGATTGAGTTGTGATCAGATGACTAAGTCATCTGATCTAATCATCCTAAACCTAATTATGAAGCATAGCCTAAGAGATTAATATCAACATTTAGAAGGAAGAATCTTAAGTGTCTTTTCATAAGATCATCTTGAATTATTAAAAGACCTAAATTCATATATTCTAAGGTAGGAGACCTTGTATGACTCCTTGAGGCAGATGTATAGAAGATCCCATCACCTTAGAGATTGATCTTATCCCCTCATGGTAGTAATCACTTAAGAATCTTAGAATAGATACTTCTCCTTGTAGTAGAATTTATATCAAGTGATCCTTGATCATAAATGGTTTGTGAGACCTTATATAGGACTTACCCATTAGTTTAGGCCTTTATAGTCTTGATAAATCCTTGCTTTATTAACTAGACTTGATTGAATCTTGATCAATAGGTGGTGTAGTATAGTATGCCCATATTACTAGTCCCCAATAGTATTCAGGATTGGTTGATTCATTCTAATAAGGACTTATGAGCAGGTTCTATCCTACTGGATTAAACGAATATAGTCCCATTAGAATAAATCACTTAAACTTAAGAGTGTATTAAATGGGTACTCATCGCCTTAGTTTAATTGAAAGATAAGTTGTCAACGGGCAATGCCTCTTAGCGAAGATCACTTCAATAGGTATGGCTCAAGTAAACTAAGTAGTGAGATTTACCTTCCTTAAGATACTGAGTATAGTTGTGAGTATAGCAACTTAATACTTAGCTTGAGATACAAAATCACCATTGGGTGGTGCATCCTAATGAAGATCGCTTTGTTATGGTGGCTTAATCAAACTAAGTAATAAGAATCCTTTTCTTGCAGCATGCTAAATATGTGTATACAATCACCCCATTTAGTGATCTTTAAGTAAATAAGCAACTTTAACTAAATATCGATTTAGAAACTAGGAGTTAGGATCCTTTTAGCAGGATCCTGCACAGTGGGAACTTAGAATTCATTATTGTTTCTTACTAAAATCTTCATTGATTTCTAATTTTTCATTCATTCAACATAGTGGCATAAGCATAAGCATAAACATAAATTTGACTCATTCCTTCTGTTGTGATACATGGGTATCAGTAATATTATATGGGTTATAGAATGTGATATACACAGACTGGAGAATTTCAGGGTGCATCTGCATCACCACACTGACTTCCTAACTAGTGTATTTACATTGGGTCGTACTACTCATAAGACTTCAGTGATAGTTCTGGGATATACCGTGGTGTAGCATATTTGTGTGCATCATTTTAGTGACATATAGTGCAGCATATAGCATCTCTTTCATCATAGTGTTTATTTTACTTTCAGTTTTTGTTTGGCGATAGCTTCACTTTAACTGGCCTTTGCTGCTCTATTTACTTAGTATTTATAATTTTCTTTACTATGCACTTTTTCTCAGTTCTTTTACAGTTTGCTTTACTTTTTTGTTTGTTATGTTTAGTTTAGTTTTGTATAGCTAGTTGCGATGTGTTAGACTTCTTATCTAACACGGGGTACTTTTGGGATCCGGCAATTTGCTACATCCTGAGCAGTTTGTGGAGACAGGTCAGGAGGACGTACCGGAGACCCAGGAGGAGCATGTAGAGCTGTAGTGGATCGAGCACCTACTTTTACTTATTAGCTCATTTCAGCATTTTAAATAAACTCTTTATGTTTCTGCATCTTGAATCTGTTTGTAATAAACTTTGGATGTATTTTACTTTCCTTTTCTGAGACGAATGGCTATTACTGCTTATGATGAATGTATTCTGGATGATTTGCTTTTAGCTTCTGTACTCTGTTGTACTACTATACTTAGTATTGTGATGTGATCAGCATACTGGAAATGCTGATATATATTGATAACGTATAACGGGTTCTTATTTACCTCCTTGGACCTTGTATATGTACTAGCCTAATATCTAAGATAAGCATTTCACTCTTATCTTAGGTGTTGGATCTTGATCCTACTCTTAGGATTCAAGTCAGCAGCCTTCAGCGTGGCTCAGTTCTTACTAGCCTATTCGGGGAGATGGGTTTTGCTTGTATACCCAGCCTTCCCGAGTAGCTCACCGCTCCGCCGCCAAGGTTGAGGTACCTTACTTTTCTCTTTTGCGCGCGGTGACGGAGCAAGGCGCTACATCCAAACACTTCCAAAGTATCACCCCTAGCTAATTTGGGGGGGACGAGCGTAATAGAAAAGTTAGATTTTGATTTCAAGGTTAAATTAAATATCTCAATTTTCTAATTAATTAAATATTATTAAAATAATTCAAATATTCGATTAAGCTCTGAATTGCTTCAAATATTTATGGTTTGACTATAATGACCAAGTGAACTCAATAGAATGATAATTCTACCACAATTAAGATAAGATTAGGCTAAGTAATAACCTAAGTTTATTATAGAAATGTTTATTAAAGCTTAATCACAAGCAAAGGAGAAATTCATGAGTTGAACTAAGGTACTTCATTTCTCATGAATTTAATCATGCAATCATTTCACTATAAGTTTGCAAGATTATTACTCTTCACTTCAAATCCCTAAAGTGCTCGATCAAGCTTGAAAGAGCTTGATTTGGGTCCAATTTTTTATGAAGATGAACAGTATGGCTCTTTAAAATCACAATTTATCTTTTCTATTTTGATACTTGAAGCTAAGACATTGGCTTTAGCAATGTTAGAATAGTTCAAATATGTTGATTTAAGTACCAATCAAATGGTCTTAGAAAAACCTTTTAATAGGTAGATGGTACAATCTATGAGGTGCTCTAAATTGAGAGAATTTGGATGCCCTGGAGAAGACCTGTGATTTATAGCCGATCAGGCTAACCCGCGCGGCATCGTGGAGCGCATTAGCTCCCGACTCTCAGGTTAGGGGTACCGTAGCGCACCGTAGAGCCCGGCTCTTGGATTATTTAGTAGAAACATGCAGTATAAATATAAATTCATTATTTATGATATTTGGATCTCTTGAATATGAATTTTGTATGACAAACTAGCATTTGTAACATTCTCTTATAAACTAATGGGAATAATGCATATTCAATCAATACAATATTCACCTTCTAAAGACCTAAGATAGTAAAGTTTAAATTGATGTTTGGTAGATCCAATCAAATAAAATATTTGTGTTTTATCAAATCAATCAGGTATATAGATCTATTTATAAGTTTTACTTCATTTTATTTATTTTGAGTTTATTTCCATTTGAATCATGCTTTTGATACACACATCGTTTAATGAATTGTAAAATATTATCATAAGATATGTGACAAAAAATAAAGAAATGTATCATTATATGTGGTATTTGTCTTTGAAGGAAGAAAAGCAATACTGAGAATATGTACAGATTGGGGCTGGCTGGCAGCCCCTAGGAGTTATATGGAGGGATTTAACCTTCTAAGAAAGTGGGTAAATCCAGATGAAAGACGCACCATTATTTACAATAATGCTAATAAGCTACCAACGGATAGTCATGAAGCATTATAAATGCTATGCCTATATGTTTACCTATTTGGGCTCAGGGGTTCTTGAACTCTACTTTATGTCATATAATACTTTTGATGATATTTATTTCATGCTTATATATATGTTGAACTCAAGTCTCACATGCATGGAAAAATTGGCCACATTTGACAAATGTTAATATTTCCTTACTTTTGATGCAAAGATGTTTATATAACTTCTTTAATTGATTTATAACTAATTAAAAATGCTATAAACTAATTCTTATAAGAAAAATCTACGTACTCCTACCTGATTAGTAATTATTGATAAATTTTCAGGTTTTGATAATTGAACACAAGAAGATCAACTTGAGTAATGAAAGAGCTTAAGTCTTAAGAAGTGATTGGAGATGAACATTTTGCTTTACCTTTGTTGTAATATTGAATAATTCATGTAATATTTATATATATGGCTCTGTATGGATTATTATGAACTTAGTATTATTTTACTTTCATTACTAATATCTTGATTATGAATTATTTCTTAGAAATTCTAGAACTTGATTTCTTGGGCACCACAATCTTGAGCTTATATAATCTCAGAATAATTAGAACAAATAAATTAGAAAATAAAAGATATCACAAATTTTTGAGTAGTTAATGCTTTGTATCCTTAATTTGTATGCACTGCTTACCTTATTACTTGAGTTTTATTACTTTGGCATATTTAGATGAGATATGAGATATTTGGATGAATATTCCATGATAGTTTTTAAGAGAATTAAACATTGGCATTAATTATCAATAAATTCAGTAAATCAAAATAACAGTTCAATGGAGTGTGTCATAATTATTCTACCTCCTCAGTTCTTATTATTGAGATGAAATTGAAAGATACATGTATGATTCTATAGCTTGGCTCAGCTCAAGCTATGAGTAGTCTAGATGATACATGTGGGACTTTCTGCTCGGTGGCTATATTTAGCTAGTTATTGATATGGCAGTCTAGTCTAGATATATGTCCAATTAAAATATAATGATTTTTAATAGATTTATTTACAGTTTAGTTCAACTTACATTTATTTTCAGCACTTTCTATATTTATATATTTTTAGTAGATTTTCTAGTTTTGTATATGTAAAAGCATATTAGGATGCTAGTTTTCAGTCTTATTTTATATATTATGTATTTTTATTCGTATAATTAGCATGTATAATTGATCATATATGTATAAGAATTTCTTTGTAGTGCAGTAATTTTATATACAGATACTTAACCTTTTTGTAGTTATTGGATCGTGAGATATGCTTACTTACCTCTTGTTTTGCTTAAGTTATAAATTTATCATTTATAGATTTTCATGTTTAATTGTTTGTCTTGTTACTCTTTTACTGCTTATGATGATTTATGATAACTAAATTTATTATAATAATTCATCGACTTAAAATGTGCTTAGACAATTTTGTCTAACACAAAATTTTTTTCTTTTCTTGGCATGGGCTATAGCATGTAAAAGTTAACATGTCTAATTTAGAACTTTTCAAGGATTTACCTCAGGTGAAGAGCAGAGCATGAGGATTATCCTTCTACAACTACTTAGTCTTAACTATTATTTTATTTGGGGAGAGAGTGACTTTTAGCTTTTCATTCTCCTTATTTTTCATTAAGTGTTGGTCTGTAATAATTAAATTTTACATTTATGTTTCTATTTCAGTACTATATTTACTATATTATTTGGGATATATTATTCATATCGTTTCTTTTTATATTACTTGAATGTGATGCATTGATGCATTCCATTTCTTTCAACTTTTGCACTATATTAACGAATGCACCTATTTTTGCACTATACGCTAGCGGCCACTAGTTCCTTGTTGACTTCTTGAGAGGCTCTCAGTAACAACCCTAACGCTGTTACTTAGTTTTAGCCATTCAAATTATATTTAAAACCTCTCCATTTGTCTCCAAATGTTATTTGGAGCATTCCCTGGAAATTTGGTTCAATTTGGAAGTCATTTGATTTTATCAAATATTTTAATGCATTTAATTAATTAAGAAAATTAAATTGACATCCGATCAAAAATCTGACTTCATTTTTGAGTTCCTCACTCCCAAATTAAATAATGGTAAATTTTTGGGATTTTTGTAGAGCTCATTTAGTTATCTAATTTTAAATAATGAAAATGGTTTTAATTAATATTTAATAAAATTATTAAATCCCTAATTATCTGGGTTAAACAGTTTCCACCCACCATTTGATCAAACAGTGAGCCAGATCTTAACCCTCTATCCGCGTACCAGTTGAGATCAGATGACTATGTGTGGCGACCCTGCCCCGCCGCGGTCCTGTTAACTCTTAAGTTAACATGATTACGGTGAAGGGGTTACCAAATGACAAGGTCCTCACTTAGAATTGGATTAGACACACATTCTAATCCAACTTAACTAAGGATTTTGCCATTCATCCCAGAGACTATCACTAAATGATCATACAATAACTCAGAGTACGGAAGCATAAAATACAACATCCATCCATATAATACAATAATCCAGAATAAGAAAAATGCTGAAAAGAAATGATTAACCTGTATTATTACAACATTTTAATAAGTTTAAAGAATTGAAAAGAAAACTCTCAATCTCACAAGCAGAAAGGAAACTAGATCTAAGGGTCTTCAGACACAGACTCCTCCTCCAATGGCAAGCTCTCCACTAGATCAACTGCTCCAATAAACTCAGAACCTACCATTATCAGTTTCATAATGGTAGGGCCCCAGCCAACAAAAGAAAAAATGGTTAGACTATTGTCTAAGTACATTTTAGGGTAAAAGTTTTATTAAGTTAACTGAATATCACCATAAATCAGTACAACAAGCAAGTAGGTGCAGAAAGCGTAAGAAAAGAACGGTATAAAGCTATAAATAAATAGTTTATAACTAAAACAACTAGGAAATAAGCACATACTTCCTCCAAGCAACTGCAACAAAGTCAGGTAAGCAAAAAGAAAGACTAAACAAATACTATATAGAAAATACCTCCTAAACATGCTTATGATCAAAACAGGTATATGCTAAGTGACATAACAGTAATTGAACATGTAAAGTATTATAAAACTGAAAACACAACTAACATCCTATATAAGCATATGAAGACAGTAAATAAGACTAGCATCCTATATAGAAATAATACTACAAAAGTACATGAAAACTGTAAGTAAAAGTAATGCTGAAACGTAGAATATATAAATAAAACAGTAAATCAAAACTGAAAACTGACTTAGCTATTCAAGCCACTCAAACTGTAAGTAAAGAAAGTAACACTTAGCCTGATGGGCTAAGGCAGAAGCTCTGAACTGAATATCACTAACACCTCTTAGCCTGATGGGCTAAGGCATAAAGTACTGAACTGAATAATCACTGAAGAGAAAACCACCCTCAACTAGTACTCACCATGTCCAATCCTGACTAATAAGGTCATATGAGCGCAAAATCTATTTCTCGCCATCCTGGGAATTATCTCAACCAGGCATGGATAGACTTATCGACAGTAGCAAACCAGCGTGCTATGCTGGACTCAAGGGTTGGAGAGGCATACTAGTTAGGCCACAACTTACTGAAAAACTGAAAACATTGATCAATCATGAATGATATATATGCACTTCAAAATTAACATGAGATATTTATCCAATATCCTATGTCCAACATATGTGTACAAGATAAGAGGCTAAAAATAAGGTATACAAAGCATCAATTCAAGGTGAGCAAGAGACTCTTCTAGGACACAAGTGATATCCATTTGTTATCTAATTTAATCATTCTATCTACTCTAAGTTACACAAGTTCAGGATCTCCAGAGCCTACTATCGAGTGTAACTCAGATTCACGACCTTACAAGTTGGAAAATAATTAGAACTGATCAGGTTCTAATTTTATCAAATCAATGTCGATTATATAAGGTAAATAATAAGTCAAACATCCTATTTTGATGATTTAAGAGTCCCAACCTCATCTTGATTGATCAAATCAAGATGAAAGGATTAAGAATTAAATTCCAAATATGGAATTTAAATCACTTAATCCAAATGGTGTATCTAAAGGTTTAAGGTTTAAAATCCAAATCTCACTGATTAAGTTAAGGCAAATCCTAATAATAAATCAACTCATAAGGATAAATCTCTATCCTAAATTCTAAAATTTAAAGATCAAATAATCATTAAAGAAACTTAAGAAAATCTATAAACTAGTAAACTCAAGGTTCACCTATTGAGTAACCTAATTTACTCAATAGATGAATTCTAAGCTAAGATCTATTCCTAATCCTAGGATTAAAAGCTCTTAATTTCTAAGAGTATCTCTCATGACACACCTCCTAACTAGTGTTATGAAACCTATGGAAAAATCTAAGAATGTTAAAGAAAGAAGGTTCACTCACATTTTACTAAAGAATTTTCTTAAAATCCTAAAGATTGAAATTTTAATCAAAATTTAATTAAGACTTAAACTTACTTAATTTCTATTCTAAATCATTCTATTTACTATTTGAATTGTTTAGAATATGGTTTTAGGGTTTTAAAAAGTTAAACCCTAATTTTGGGCAAAATGACCATTTTGCCCTACTTAAGGGTTCCAAAAGATCAAATTTTGATCTAAAGTTTTAAATCTAAAATTTTCTATTGGAATAAGTTTATTGCTGTCTAATGTAAGATTAGACAGCAGCTACACTAAATTTGGGTGATTAATAGGCCTTATGAAGTCAAATTAGTAAATTTGACTCATAAAGGCAATTTAGTAATTTGGTTGAATGAAAGATAAATTTTCTTTCAGATTACTATTATTCACTGTCTATGGTTTCCATAGAATCTAAATTTACTAAATTCTGATAAGAATTGGCCAAGTTGTGGCCAATACAATATTTAGGGTTTAAAGGGTAATTAAGGAATCCTTAATTAAGGGTCAAAATCCTAACTTTGTCAATTAGTGTCTAAATTGAGTAAAATTAGTAGCTATAGTTTACAAATAGTCCACTGATCACAATGATATGTGGTAGGCTCAATTTGGATCTAATTTGACTAAGTTATGATTTAATTAGGGATTAGGGTGATTAATGAGTGATTAATAAAATTAATCACTCAGACACTAATCCAACCTTACAATTAGGTTTTAAATAACTTTATAAGTCCTTTGAAACTTAAATCACTTAATTTGGATTACTAGATTTGCTAATATTCACTAATCAATATTTAGAGTAATTAGAGGTAATAGCAAATCTAACCGTTGGATCTAAAATATTTTTATAGATTACTGTTAATTAGGTTTTTTTGATCTAAATTGATATTTGATTTATCCAATTTGGAAGTCAATTGACCAAGTTATGGTCAATTGAAGTTCTAGGTCTAATTAGGGTAATTAGGATTAGGTCCTAAAAATGATTAGGCAAATACTAATCCAAACAGCAAAGTTAATGCTACTAGAATGATCCTTAAGATTTTCTAAGTATTTTAAGACCCGTATTCAATAGGTTTGGATTATTGGATGCAAAGTTATGGTCATTGGAAGTTTTTGTAACATTTAAGGCTTAATTAGGGGTCCTAAATGTCATTAGTTAAAATACTCATCCAAACTGAAATTTGATAGTGCCAAATTGTTCCTCTCAATTTTTTGAATCCAATGGTATATAATTTTGTATATTTTGGACTTATAAATATTAAGATATGATTATTTAAAGTTTTGGATTTTAATTATATAAATTAATTCTATTTAATTAATCTTATTATTAATTATAACTAATATATATATATATATATATATTAATTTATTAACTTGTGCAGAATTTGATCAGCGCCAGACACGTGTCAAGACGTGATTGGCTGGGACAAGCAAGTGGGCCCCACTGCTGTCTCACCAGACAGATGGCACGTAGGCAAAGTCGCGGGCCCCACCATGCTCCCGAGCGACAAATGGCTGAGGGACACGTGGCTTTTGAGAAGTCCATCGGACTTATGAACCGGCTACACATGTTCGATTTGAACCGGTCTGGCTCGAATCATAAGCGAACCGGTTTGGATTGAACTGGTTCGAAATTAATCGGATCAGATCAGATCCAAACCAGATCTAACGGTTGGATCTAATTTGAATCCAACGGTTGGAATCAATGGACGATTCGCCTTCTTCTTCGACGAACTCGACGAACCCTAACGCGACAGATGGCACGATCGATCGAAGTTCAATTCGATCGATCGAGCCCAAACTTTTATGCAATCATTAGATAGGATATTTAAGAACGCGAAGCAAATAGGAGTAGATGGGAGTACCTTAGAGTCACCGAAGAAAATTAGGGTTGAAATGCTTTTGACTTAATCAGTGCTCCCACTTGATCTAAGATGTGAAAAATGATCGATACGAGGAAATGGAGACTTAAAAGGCTTCGGAGGCGGTGACCTATGCGCTGGATACCCCTATCGATCGACGCCTCTTCTGCATGTCGCGTTCGCCTCCACGCGCCTATCCCATGTAGACGATGAGCCACAGCCGTCTGATTGATTGATCAGACGGTGTGGATGGCCCGTCAGATCAAACGGCCACCTTAGATTATGGAGCGACGACGTTACTTAATCTTGACGGCGCCGTTAAATATTATTAAAAAAAATTATTATTTAATTCATAATATACAGATTAATTAATTAAATTTATCCTATTAAATGCATCACAAAAATTCTCAATAAATCACCCCTAGCTAAATGAAGGGTGAGGAATGCAACGGCGCACTCGGATTTTCATTTCGACAAGTATTTATTTATTTGAATTTTCAGGTATTTAAATATTATTAAAATATTTGACGAAAATCCAACGACTTCCAAATGCCTTCAAAATTTCACCCTTAGCTAATTTGGGTGTTCTGAACGTAATGGTGAAGTCAGATTTTTAATTTGAGGTCTAGACAAAAAGTCAATTTCTAGGGTTTGGAATTTTCCAGAATTTTTGATTTTTCTTAATTGTCTTCTAGTTTGACCTAAGTTTCAGAGATGAGTTCTAAATTACTTAATTAGTGACTTAGAATCTCAATTAAGACTTAGATTAATCTTAATTAACCAAAGTAATAACCTGGGTTGTTACACTATGGGTGGAGAAGGCGATACTATTGTACGTCTTCTCCACTACCCCGTGTAGTTGGTGCAGGATAGAGCTGCATCCCATACCATGTCTTCTCCTCGAGTCCTTAAGACTCGAGCAACCCCTCAATAAACTTTGCAATTCGAATACTAAAGATTGGTTGTGGCAATTGGGACTGAGAACCATTCAGCCACAAATGAGAGCTTGCTGAAGATTCCCCATCGTAAAAGTTAGGTACGCTTGTAGCAACCCAAGATTGTTACTATAAGCATTCGAGGCTAAACTAGGTCCTGATCTTCATTCTAATTGTCTGAATAAGTCATTAGGAGCAGACCTTAAAATTTTGGTTCAAATCAAGAGTCAATCGAACCAAACCCTACTTTTGGAAAATTTAGATAATCAGAAAAATGACCTTATTAATTTAACCTTAAATCAAAAAATTGAATTTATCATTGTACTCATCACCCCAAAAGTAGCTAGGGGTAATGTTTTGGAAGTGTTTGAAAGTCATCAGATTTTCCCCAAATATTTTAATATATTTAAATTATCCTAAAAAAATAGAATCATTAAATACTCTTTGAAATCAAAATTCGACTTCACTATTGTATTCATCATCCTCGATTTAGCTAAGGGTAAAATTTTAGGATTTTTCAGGACTCGTTTAATAGTCCAATTTTAAATACAAAATTTTTTCGGAACTAGATCGGACGATCCCGATTTCATCACCCTCACGTAATAGTGCATGTCGAACACATGGATGCACGACCCTTGCCAGATTGCATCCTCCTCTCTCAAAGCTTCAATTAGGCCCCATCCAATCTCCAAACCTTGAATCCTTGTCATTAGTTGAGTTAGAGCCGGACCAGTGTAGGCATTGTTCCGATGACCTTCCTGTGACCTTGAAGCTTATTAGTCGTTCATTAAGGTACTTCTAAACTTACTCATATCCTCATGCATTCATCATCATTTAGTTTCAATTAGCTATTTCATATCGTGGATGATTGTTTGATCGAGTTCGATCGAACTCGATCAGACAAATTTGGTGAACCATATACAGTGTTCAATAGTGTCGACCCATCCATCTATCGGGTTGGCACTAGGGTTCGAGATGGCCGGAGCTAGAGGCCACCTCCGTTACTGATCCAACTGTCATTGGGAATAACTATTCGTGTTATATCCATTGTTGTGTGGGCTGGCCTCTGGTGAGGCCGGATCGACCTTCAAACTAGGTGCCCTAATCCTCTAGCATCGGGTTTTAGATGAAGAAGATGGCCTGTCTTGGGTTGGGTCGGGCCAGACCCAACCTGCGGACTGATGTATGCCACACTGCAGGATTGTGGGCTCCACCTAGTCAACCATTGAATTCGAGGTGTGGGCCCGCCATCCCTTCTTCTGTCATGCAGAACCGTGGGGCCCGCATCCTCTGCTGCCAATCTGATGATGGGGCCCGTTACTATTTTGACATGCAGGATATTAAACTAATCAAAGAATTAACTAAAGTTAGTACAATTAATTGATTAATTAACAAAACTTTAAACATACATATCTTTAAATCCAAAAATCCAAACATATTAAAGTTATATCTTATTTTAATCAAAAATATGCCATGATTATTATGGTGCTATTAGATTTATTGTTGGATGCCTATTTTGCCTAATGACATAAAGAAGTTAGGTTTTTGGACCTATCCCTAAACTTCCTAAATTACACCTTTAGAACTAAAACTTTATTTGTCCATAACTTGGTCAATTGACCTCAAAATTGAGTAATTTTAGATTCTATAAAATCCTTAGGTAGAGTTAAACATAAGTACAGCAAAAATTTCAGATTTTACTAAGTAAAATTATTATTCCTTAATGAGCTTAAACCATAATTTGAGCTCATTAGCCTTAATCATTGGTCAAATTGGTTGTTCTTAGTGTCTATCTTCATATTAGACAGTAATAAACCATTTAGCATTAGTAAATTTAATTTAGAGCCCAAAAATTTAAAAGTTTGCATTTTTGATCATTAAGTACGGACATTTTGATCATTTTGTCCATTATTAGTTTAAGTATTCTTAAGCCTTTGAAACTTGTTATATTCATTAAAATTAGTAAAGTAATCAGGAATCAAGTTTAGATCAATAATGCTCATTAGATTGATTTTATGGCAAAACCTAGTTTTCATTCAAAAATCTCTAAAGTAAAATAATGGCTTCATAATGTGGAATTAAGTTCACATTATGCCTTCCCTAAGTTCATCATATTATTAAATAATTATAATTATCATTAAATGAAATCAAATGCTTAATTATTGAATCCTTACCTAAGTCCTTTCATTAGGATTTTCTTTAATTAAGCTTCCTCCTTAAGCCTCTGGGAATCCCTCTTCCTTAAGAATTAGTAGTAGATTTAGGCTAGATTTCATTCCTTGGGAAAATGGGTTACTCAATAGAATGATCCTTAATTTTGTTAGTTTTTAGATTTCATCTTTTAATTATAATTATTTTATCTCTTAACCTTAGTTTAATATTGGAGATCCATCTTATTAAGTTTGATTATACTTAATAAGATAGCCATAACCTTTAGTTCATGAGAATTTGGGATAACCTTAGATCCTTAGTCTTTAGTACCTTGGATTAATATATTTAAACTCCAATATTTTATAATTTAAACTCTTAATCCCTTAATCTTGATTTCCCTTAATCAAAATTAGTTTGGGTTATTAAATTTATTAATTAAGGTGATTGCTTTATTATTAAACTTATGCAAGCATCATTGATTGAATTAAATTAAAACCTGGTTAGTTCTAATTGTTTAAACCTTATAGCACTATACCTCTGAGTTTATATTGGATAGTAGGATGTTGGAGGTTCTGAGCTTGTATAATCTCATATTAGTTCGAACGATTAAATTAGAAAATAAGTGATATCATAGATTTTTGTGTAGTGCTGCTTATACCTTGTTTTGTACACATTGCTTTCTTATTTTGAGCCTTATTATTTTAGCATATTAGATGAAATATAAAATATTTGATGAATGTTCTATGTTAGAATTAAAATCGCATAAGTTATGAACATAAATAATTAGATAAGTCAGGTAGATCAGATAAATCAATAAATAAGATAATAGTTCAGTGAAATGTGTCCTAGTTAGTCTGCCTTTATAGTTTTGATATTGAAATACAGT